>JACEFZ010023119.1:0-86016 GCA_014155875.1 Cepaea nemoralis | reverse complement strand
TTTTGGGGCCAAAAAAAAACTCCCCTTTTTTAAATGTTTCCAAAAATTCCCTAAAAACACCCCCAAAAAGAAATTTTTTAAAAAATAATCTTAAAATTTTTATTATCTTATGCCTGCCCCTGTCCATCTCGTTTCGCACATCCCCAATATTTTTAATTTTTTCTCTTTGAATTTTTTGTTTTTATGTTCTCTAATTTTTCCCCGTCGTTGTTTAACGTCCTAACGTTCCTGTTCCAAATTTTAATGTCTCTGTCCTTGTCTTGCGATGATCAGTCTTCAAGCGAATCAAAATAACTAGGCAATTTCAAAGAGGTGTTTGCCGTTGCTTTCCTCTATGGCAGACCATATGGCCGGATGACCGCAATCTTTGTCTCTCGAAAGAGACAAAGTTTTGCCGTCGCGAAACTCGAGACCATAACCACAAATATCTGTCGGCTGCCTCAAAATTTTCATCACCACCTGCCTTCCGTGGCTTTTTTTGAAATTTCCAATTAACGAACACAAAATAACATCACATAATCCAAAGGAAAAACACTATCCACACGAATTTCACGGGAATTTCCATAGGGAATCCACAGAAAAACAAGAAGGCATAATAACAATAGTGCAATTGCATTTGTATTGTTCGTATTGTTACATGTGTCCTGTATGTTCAATATTTGTGTGTGTGTATTTACCGAGCGTTGCATATGGGCGTGTAAGTGACATATGTGTAATATTACAACAATAATTCATTTGGCATAATTACATGTGAAAGTGGGGTAACCCAAATTGTATGTTATTTTTACCATGTTTGTTTCCCCTGTCTCCACCCTCACCAGCAGCCGGCTCCAAAACCGCCAACACCATAACCACCTCTTCGGTAATGTTGATAAAGGCAGTAAACATTTTGGAACTAACCAGTGAGGGCGGCATCAGCATCAACAGCAACAGTAATAAGTGGGGAGAAGGCGGAGATGAGGGAGGATACTAATAATAATAGTGATCTTAAATTAAAATTAGTAGCAATCGAACCATAATAATCTTATAGTGATACAGAATTACCTACCAATCTCAATAAGAGAGCATCGTAATAGCAGTACAAATGCATTTGTATTTTTAGTGTTGTTACATGCGTCCTGTGGGTTCAGTATATGTGTGCGTGTATTTACCGAGCGTTGCATGTGGGCGTGTATGTGACATATGCATACTTTATTCATTGAACATATTACCATGTGGAAGGGGAGCAACGAAGAGAAAGAAATAAAAACTTCCCATTATTGTTTCCCTTGCTGCCGCTCTCCCCATTGGCCCCACCTCACCAATCAAATCATCACTACTCTCTGGTAATAATGGTAGAGGCAGGGTGACTATTTGAACCAACTGGTAAGGCCATCAGCAAAGGCAACAAAGGCTAAGGAAGGGTGGGGGGGGGGGGGGAGTACATGCGAGATGAAGTTAATTATTTATAACGATGATAATGATAGTAATGGTAGAAACAAATACTAAGAATAATGACAGGAAAGATAATAATAGTAATAATAATGACAAAAATATAATAAACATGTGATTCCACTTACTAAACATGATTTTCTCGGCAATGGTTTTAATATAGCATAGCAAGTAACATAGAAGTGCAACCTGCTATTTTTAATAATAGTAGGAGTAAAGGAGTTGTTTTCTTTTCTCCTTGCTTTTTTTTTTTTTTTTTTAAGGGTTCATTCATCTTTTCCTTTTTTTTTTTTTTTTTTGGTAAGAATAAAACAAGCATTTGTGTTTTCACACATTTTACAATATCGTTGGTTTGGTAAACCACATGTGATTGTATATTCATTCAATCCGCATTCATTCACATTTCCCAGATTCTTTCTCGCACTCATGTATACCAACTTTGTAATTCAATAATGAAGAATACATATGATTTACTCAGGAAACAGTTGTGTTATTTTGTACGTGTACATAAATGATATTAAGTGTGTGTTTTTTGTGCGGTGTTTGTATCTGGCTGAGTTTCTACATGTCCATATGAGATGTCTGTAGTAAGAAAGAGCTGTCAGTAGTTTTCTATGTATGTGTTTTTCTGTCTTTGGTATAGTATTGAGAAAAATTGCTTTATATATGTCGGTTTGTTTGCCTGTGTGCGTTTGTATGAGGTGTTTGAGTGTTGCGCGTATGGCTGTAATTGTTGGACAAGTATAATAAATGTGTTCCTCTGTCTCTTGTGTGTTGTTTCTACATAATTGACATTGTGATGTTTGTTTAGATCTGTGTGCTTCTACCTGTGTTGTCGGCGTCATATTGTATATCAGTCTATATGTGATCTCCCTAGCTTTTGGTGTTATGTGTTTGTTGTGTAGGTTTGAAAAGGTGCATGTGAAGTCAGACATGAAGTATTTGTGTCCTCTTTTGATCCTAAGTTTGAGTGGTGGTGCTTGCTCTCTAATTAACTGTTTGTATATTTTGTGTGTTGTTTGCTGTATTAAGTGTTCATGTCTTTGTATTGCCTGTATGCATGTCTGATAGAATGTTGGCAGTGTTCCCTGGTAGTGTGCAGTTGCATTGTTAAGAGGTGTGAGGTGTTTAATGTTGTGTGCTATATAATATAAAGCTAATCTATGTTGTTCTGGATGTCTGATGATTTTGCCTATGTAACTAATTCTAAGTGACAGTATTTTTGTGTGGACGTCTTGTAGTCCAATACCTCCTTGCTGTTTGTCTTGTATGAGAGTTTTGTGTTGTATGCTGTGTATTGTGTTGGTGAAGATGAAGCGTCTGATTTGTTTGTTTATGTCTGTGATGGTCTGTTTGGGAGGGTCCAGTACTGTCGCTAAGTATATTATTTTAGGTATTATGTATGTGTTGACTATTGTGCTTCTACCAAATATTGTGGATGTCTTGTACCTATACCTATGTAGCATGTCTGTGATCTGTTGGGTCAGTGAGTGCCATGTCTGTCTGTGTGTTTCTGTGGGATCACATGGAAATGTGATCCCATACAGTTTCATGGTGTCTGTGTGTCTCAGATCTGGAGGGAAATCAGACTTTTGTTTCCACTTTCCCAGACCCATTATCTGTGATTTTTGTACATTTACTTTGGCTCCACTGCCTTTTCCAAAATGGGTAAAGGTGTGGAGTATGTTCCTTATTGATGTGTTGCTGGTGGGAAAGAAAGCAGTGTCATCTGCATAAGCGATGAGCTTCTGCTCTCCTATCCCATGCAAGAAGGTTCCCTTAATACTAGTGTCTTGTCTTATCTTTTCTAATAGTGGCTCTAGGGTGAGCACATACAGGAGTGGTGATAAGGGACATCCCTGCCTTACAGATCTTGTGAGCCTGAAGCTTGCTGTCAGTGAATGGTTCACCAACACTTTACTCTCAGGATTTTTATACAAGATCTGTATCCACTGCCGGTAGTACTGCCCTATGTTACAGTGTTCTAGTGTCCTATGCAGGTATGTGTGGGAAATTCTGTCGAAGGCCTTCTCTTGATCCAGGGACAAGAGGGAGGATGGACAGTCTTTCCCGTGGGTGTAGGTGATAATGTCTCTAATGAGGTGGGTGTGGTTGTGTATGTTTCTGTGTTTGACACTGCACTGTTGGTCTGGGTGTATTAGTGTTGGCATGAAAGGTTTAAGTTTGTTGGTGAGTGCTTTGGCAAGTATCTTGTAGTCTGTGTTGAGTAAGGAAATTGGTCTGTAGTTCTTCAGTTGTGTTTTGTCAGTGTTGTCTTTGGGTATGAGTGTGATGTAAGACATGTTGCAGCTATCAGGAAGATTGTTGTTTGTCAAAGGCTTCCTGATAAACATTGAGGAGAAGATTGCCTAGGATAGGAAAGAAAGTGTTGGTAGAATTCTACTGTCAAACCGTCTGGTCCTGGTGTTTTGTCTTTGTTCAGTGTGCTCAGTGCCTGTGTTATGTCTGTCAGTGTCAGTTCTGAGTCCAGTGTGTCTCTGTCTGTGTTAGGTAATTTCTTTGTGTACTGTAGGAAGTTGTCTTGTATCTGTGTGTCGACTGCCTCATGCTGTGAATAGATGTGTGTAGTGTTGCTCGAAAGCAGTTCCTATGTGTGGTGTTTCTGTCTGGATGTTTCCCTGCATGTCTAATATTTTGCTTATTTGTCTGTTACGCTGAATGTTCTGTTCTAGTGCCATGTATTGTCGACTGGGTGCCTCTTGTGTAATTGTGTTGAGTTTTGTTCTAAGAAGAGCACCCAGATATCTGTGCTGTTGATGTTCTTCTAGTTGTGTTTCTAGTGTGTGTAAGTGAAGTGCATCTCTGTCTGTCTGTTTTGTTACTCGTATGGCTGTCTGTATTATGCGCTCCTGTCTCAGTCTGTCTTTGTGAATCATGGTTGCTAAATGCTGAGTTCTGCTTCGTATGGTGCTTTTTAGCAAATCCCAGTATTGTGTGACGTTCTCAGTTGGTATATTTTCTGTGTACGTGTGTATGAGCTGTGTCATATATTCTACATATTCTGAATCTTATAGGAGCAAGTTGTTCATCTTCCAGTGAGGTGACCTTCCGTTTGGCTGCGTGTTTGTGCTGATGTGTGCTAGTACACCTTTGTGGTCTGTGTAATCTAATGTTTCCCGTAGGTGTTTGGTTTGTATGATGTGGTGTGTTACGGGTGTGTAAATCCTATCTAATCTGGATGACCTGTTGTGCGTTTTGTTTGTGTGTGTCGTTTGCCTACTGTCGTGGTGTGTATGCCTGAATGCGTCTGTGAGGTTTTGTGTGTCGATGATGTTTCGCAGTGTGTCTAGTTGATGCATATCGTCCTTGCCGGCTCTCCTCAACTGCTGTTTTTACAACTCCACCCACCACGTCTAAATCTTCAAGAACACAGTTGAAATCGCCGGCAAAGACGATATTTTGTCCCCTGTATGTCTGTGTTAAAAAATAGTCTAAATCTTCGTAAAATACAGGTTGATAATTATAATTGGGTGGCGCGTTTATGTTCACTATTGTGTAAGACGTGTGTGTGTGTGTGTCGTTCGTTACCTGTACCGTGCTAATCTGGCCGTGTTGGTCGTTGTGCGTTCTAAAAATAGTCCACCTATCGGAAGTTTGCAGAATGGCTACCCCTGACCCCGTGTTATGTTTAGCTAAGCTGAAACACGAATTTTCCAAACCTAACCGTGTCACTATTTCTGCTGCTTGAAAGTCTGTTTTGATGTTGGTTTCTTGTAATAAAATAAAATCTGGTTTGTGTTTGTGTATGAGTGTGATTATATGTTGTAATTTGTTTTTCATCCCTGAAATATTTAAACTAATATGCTAATTGTCAGCCATTATAATAATTAAACTAAACAGTGACTAAGTTGTTAAACGTTGATACCTTTTGTTGTTTTGTCTTCAGTTTTGAATGTTCTCTCCGTCTTTAGTGCGTTTTTCGTGGTTGTCGTCTTCCTCGTCGTCTTCTTCGGTGTCGGTATCCGTGTTAATGAAGAGAGGGCCCTCCGCGTCGCTAAGGTTGGTTTCGTTCTGTTTGTTTTGCGATATTGTGAATTTCTTGCTTGGTACGGAGGGAGAAGATTCCCCATCCTCCTCTTTTATGTCCTTGCTATTTGAAGAGACAGCCTGCCTTCTCTCCCTCCATTGTCGTTTTCTCTTGTGCTGGACGGTTTTAAAACCATCGTCGTCGCCTTCTTGTGTTGGTGTTGTCTCAGCTGGCCCCGTGGCCTCCGGTATGCCGGCTGCCACGACGTCCATCTTGGGCGGCGTTGCTGGGCATTCGGTGGGTTTCACCACTGATTGCCGGGAATTCCTCTTGTGATGATTCCGTGGATTTTTTTTATTGTCTTTCTTTCGCATCCTTGTTGGGCACTTGTTTGCCCAGTGGTCATTTAACAAGCAGTTCGGACATTGGGTCTTACGGCCAGGCATCGTATACAATATGCGATGGCCGCCGGTTGTGCCGGGCGCTTTGATGTGCACATAGTGCGGCACGTCTTTAGTGGGGTTACACAACACACCCCACTTGCCGCCGCTGTATTGAATGCGGAAAACTTCCGCGTTTTCGTCTCCGATGGTTTCGGAGACCAAGAACTTGACTCCTTCTGCGCTGATTGTGTTCGGAAGCCAATGAATGGTCACCCGTTCTCTCTCCTTCTCCACATGTTCGACTGATACTTCCAGTCCCTCAGTAGGCAGCTTAAACTTTTTGCCGTGTAGGCCTTTGTAAACCGCGATGTGTGCGGCTTGGTTCAGATTGACGAACCACCGCGTAGGTGCTTCGAGGCGATATATATCAGCGATTCCACCCGAAGGCACCCCACAGGGGCCAAGCAAGGCGCTAGCAACTAAATTTGGCGTGGCTTTTGCCGCAGCGCCTGGGCCGGTAATCGTAACTACCAACGTACCTTTTTTTGTGAAATTTTTGTCCTTCCATAAAACGATCTAGGTCGACTGGTGCCATCCTTGATGAGTGAAAGGTTCTTACGAATTCCGAAATAAACACAGTGAAAGATCACAATGAAACACAGTGAAAAAACACACGTCACACTGGAGAGGTGAAAACACGTCCGCTCGGTAAGAACAGATTTTTTTTTTTTCTCCGTCATCGTGATCAACACTCTGTGGTTATTGTTCGTTATACCGGGAGTGTAGATCCGTATATAATGGGGAACTTCCTTTGTTGGGTTTCAGAGCGCTCCCCACTTGCCAGCCCCATTCTTTATCCTAAAGACCTCAGCCTTGTCGTCTCCTGTAATACTGTGCACCAGTTTTTTAACTCCTTGGGGAGCAATCGTGACAGGTAGCCAGTGGATGGTCAGCCTGTCCCTTTCTTTGTCTAGATGTTGTAGTGATATGTCTATCCCTAGACTTGGTAGAGAAAACCTTTTGCCGTGTATCTTGTCATACACGGCTTTCTGAACCTCTGCTGACAGGTGAAAGTACCACCTAGTGGGAACTTCGAACCTATGCAGGTCCACGACTCCCCCAAAAGGTACACCTCCTGGACCAGTTAGGGCACTCATAATAAGTGCGGGTGTTGCTTTAGCAGCCGCCCCGAGACCAGTTATGGAACACACTATCGTTCCGGACTGGTGGAGTAGCTGGACATCGTAGTCATTTATCGAGATCCCGACATCAGTGATATTCGAATACATATTGAAAAATTTGTTGCTTCAGGTAATAATTCCTGGGAAATATCCAGAAAATCAAAAACCAACGAATGTCACCACAAAATCCGGAAAAAATACACAATTTCACACTGCGGCTTTCACAAAATCACGTGATTTAAAGTTTACGTCTATGAGCGGCAGCAATAATTGATACGTTGTGAAGAAGAAATTTTTTTTTTTTGGTTCGGCGGTCACCTCAGACTAGCTGGTAACCCCGCCTCCCCTTTTTTTTTTGGGCGTGGACCCTTAGTCCCACTGTGAGCTATTGCCCACAGTGGTCCACCGGGCCCACATTTAAAGTAATGCTTATGTGAGGTGGTTTGGATCCCCGGCCCCCGACCAGACCAGGCGCACTACTTCTGGGGGTAGCAAACGCGTCTGATCTTAGCCGAAGGGCCGGGAACGATCATCCCGGCCTCCGACCAGCCCAAGCGCACTACTGGAAGTGGGGGGGGGGCAGCAAATGCACTTGACCTTAGCCAAAACACCCAAAAGCGAAAGCTCCTGTTAAGAAGAAATTTTTTTTTTTTTTTTTAATACGTTTATTTTATACAAAGCAATGTATATTTACAAGGTGCAATGCGTGTTTCTTTGTTTGTGTATATTACAGAGCGTTGCCGTTTGTTAGTGTTATGTCATATGCGTTAATGAAACAAAAACATACATATACAGTTATGATAATGACGTACGCTTTCAGTCATCCCATTTTAACGTGATTGATGGTAATAGTGATGATAATGGTGATGATAATGATGATGATAATGGTGATGGTAATGGTGATGATAATGGTGATGATAATGACGGAGACAACAACGACTATGGTGTGGTGGTGATTCCTTCCGCTCGTTCATTCTAAACCCATCCTTCTCACACGCTTATAAACCTTCAACACACATCACGCGTTCTCTTCCACACCGAAGACTATATACATTAAAGGAAATGTTGGTGTCAAGGTCGAAACGGCAAAAGCCGCCCCACGTTTTTACACTGCAGGCAGTCTCATGCAAGCTTACTTCCTGTAAGTGAATTCAATATATTGCTGAATGACAGCCCTCGACTTAATCGCAAGTGCCCAGGATTTGCTTGTGGTGGGGTGGGTTGAGACCAGGAACGCGGTCCAACACGGAGGGAGGGAGAGAGAGGGAGCTGGGGAGGGGGAGAGGAGGGGGAGGGATATAAAAGAGAGCGCGCGTAAACAGATTGGAATTTGTTAAGTTGTCCATTGCGAATTCAGCGTATACATAAATATCCCATTTATTATGTACAAAAACAGGCTTTTACATTGCGAATACAGCGTATAGTCATTCATGTTTGGGGTGGGGGGGGGGGAGAAAAAAAGAGAGAAGAGAGAGAGAGAGAGAGAGAGAGAGAGAGAGAGCGAGAGGAGAGAGAGAGAGGAGAGAGCTGTTCAGACCGAGGTCAAACTTCGGTCGACAAGGCCCCGACTCACAAAGGCACCGTCCCATTGTTCTGTCTAGGTTTGGGGTCCAGGACTCAGTAACAAAGAAAGGACATTTATTCAGTTATTTGGCGCTTTGTTCCTCAATGATTGGGCTTAGGGGTACACATGCGGAGATAGAAATATACTGGAGAGGGTGTTTGAACATGTATGTTATGTAGTGTGAAATTTGAGGGGGTGCTCTGTTATTAATCTGCGAATAGCTGGGCGATTTTTGTTGAAAAATCTTTGCTAGTGTGTGTTTGTATTGTTGGTGATTGTGTGTGGCCGAGTTTCTACTCGACCATATTACGTTTCTATACTCCGCCAGTGCAACAAGTAGTTAGGTGTTGTCTTTTGTGGCTGTGGGATGTATTTTAAAAATGGCCTTAATAAGTGTCAGTTTTCTTGTTGTGTGTGTTTCTATTAATGTTGCAGTGCAATCTTAGTGGCTGTGATTGCTGGGCATTCATAGAAGAGATAATCCTCTTGTTCCCCGAATATTTTGTCTACATAATTTGCATGGGCTATTTGTTTGGAAGTTTGTTGCGCTCTCTCAGTTGTCGGGGTCATATTATAAATTAGCCTGTATGTTATTTCTTTGGATTTTGATGTGATATGTTTGCTGTGTAAGTTAGTGAAGGTGCAACTGTAGTCTTTCATGTGATATTTGTATCCTCTTTTGATTCTCAGGTGTAGTGGTGGGCTTGTTGTTGTACTAAATATGTGTATATCTGCTTGGTTGTCTGTTGTATTAAGTGTTCATTACCTTGAATTGCTTGCATACATGTTCTGTAGAAGTGCGGTAGTGTGCCGTAATAGTGCGGTGTTTTTCTTCCTGTTAAGAAGAAATGCGAAAGATTTATACGTTGTGATGAAAAACCAGAGTGACAATACCTGGGCGTCAGTTGGGATGTGTGTGTGAAAATTGTGCAAGAAGCTTGCAGTGTTGTTTCATTGTATATATCGTGGTAGGAAATATGTTTTATACACCTTTATGTAATTAACTCATTTCTGACCTTAGTTGGCAAATTATGTTGTTAAATTTGATGGATTAACTTCTTTATCTTAGACATTTAATAAATATTATTATTAATATTATTAATAATTAATATTATTAGATAAAACTGGGTGAGTTATTTCCCTTACTAACAATAAAATGGTATTATGTCCCAATGATTTACAGGTACGTAACTCGTGATCTCTTCAGAGGTTGTTTCCCTTAGATTTCACACACACACACACACACACACACACACACACACACACACACACACACACACACACACACACACTCGCGCAGCACTCTCACACACCCACACACACTCTCACAGACACAAAACGTTTATTGGCTCTAGCAATTGTGGTGGAGTGGCGAGCACATGTCTCTGCCAGCCCAGTTGTCAAGCATTAAAATTCCCATCAAGGCTGGGTCTTATTTTTATTGCCCTGGAAACTCACGCCCACCCACCCTTAAAATGAACACCAGGAAATGAACTGGAAAGTGAATGCAGCCTGTGTGTTTGCTATTGAGCACATCACCCTTCGAGTGCCGATTGATCTACATATTTATCAGGTCTAACATCATATACTCAAGGTGTGGACAAGGACCTGTTACTGTTAGTTTACTTTTACTACTACTACTACTACTACTACTACTACTACTACTACTACTACTACTACTACTACTACTACTACTACTACTACTACTACTACTACTACTACTACTACTACCGTTACTGCTGTTACTACTACTACTACTACTACTACTACTACTACTACTACTACTACTACTACTACTACTACTACTACCGTTACTGCTGTTACTACTACTACTACTACTACTACTACTACTACTACTACTACTACTACTAATACTACTACTACTACCGTTACTGCTGTTACTACTACTACTACTACTACTACTACTACTACTACTACTACTACTACTACTACTACTACCGTTATTGCTCTTACTACTACTACTACTACTACTACTACTACTACTACTACTACTACCGTTACTACTACTACTACTACTACTACTACTACTACTACTACTACTACTACCGTTACTGCTGTTACTACTACTACTACTACTACTACTACTACTACTACTACTACTGCTACTACCAGTACTGCTGTTTTCTTTTCCCAACTTCCAATGACAAAGACTTATTGCATAAAATGATCTTAATTTGATAGAACACAGTTTTTGCTCTTATTCTGTTCTTTATCTCTGTAATATATCTTCCATGTGATGTTATCCATGTGCCTAGATATTTGTGTGATTTACCTGTACTCGTACGATGTAAGAGCCGGCTCCGTGACGAAGGGGTTATGGACGCAGTTGGTAATCCCGCATGCCACTTTCAAAACACAGCTGTGTTGGTTTGTTTTTTTATGAAATGGTATGGGTGCCGGTCGTTCAAAAAGCAATAGCAAACTGCTGAACGTAAAACTTTGGCCAGGAATCACAAACAGCTGAAAAATGCTGGGGTTGACTGCTACGTCCGTAAAGGATACGCAACTAACTTTAACTTTACCTGATGTTATATTAGATCAGTGTTATTTGTCAAGACGGTCTCCTGCTCTACAGAATGAAGGACTACACCGGCTGGCACAGAAATTAGTTAGGAACAGTTGTTGTTCTTCACTCCCACGATAGATAGATAGATAGATAGACAGACAGACAGACAGACAGACAGACAGACAGACAGACAGACAGACGGACGGACGGACGGACGGACGGATGGATGGATGGATGGAGGGATGGAGGGATGGAGGGAGCGAGGGAGGGATGGATGGATGGATGGATGGATTGATCCCCGCCAGGGGCTGGGCGAAGCCAGGCCGGGTCCTCTAGTCTATATATATAAAAGCCAATGTATGTATGTATGTTCTTTATGCGTTCGCGAACGGTCCATCCGATTGAGATGAAATTTTCTACACGTAATCTTATCATTCCCGTGCACCAACTGTCATAGTTTGTTAGTGTACAAACAGTTATTTACGTAATATTATTTACTATTTCAATTTACATTATAATTTACATCACTTTTAATAGCATTGCTATATATGTAAAATTGTTGCATATTTCTCAAATAGGTGGACCTTTTCGCTACAGTTATCTAAAGCAAGGGTGGACAACCTTTTCGTGCGGAGGGCCGCATTGACAAATGTAAAGCTATTGGCGGGCAGCATATATATATATATATATATATATATATATATATATATATATATATATATATATATATATATATATATACATACATACATACATACATACATACATACATACATACATACATACATACATACATACATACATACATACATACATACATACATACATACATATCCATTTTGTTTACAGCAACCTATCACAATAAGTAATTATTAATAGGTTATTAAGCAGTATAAATAACTAATTATTGCAATTTTATTTTACTTATACACTTATGCATTATATTTGACAATATGGACAAAAACTTTTACTAATATGTTAACACGATTTTACAACTTGTTATTATAACAAATATTCTTTATTTTCTATCAATGACTTTAATTTAGGCACACAGCGACTACATTATCACTACAGTTGGTGATTTCTAATGAGATGTATGTAACTGCTTGCAATTTTTGACAATATTCTTTAAATCTGGAGCAAGTTTACTTGTTGAAATTCGCATGCCAGCATGCAAGTTGCAGTCCGACAATAAAGACCTATTCTTAGATTTGTTGATCTTCAAGCAAGAGAATGCTTGTTCGCAAATGTATGTTGATCCAAATAATGATAAAAGTTTAGCTGCAAAGTTTTTCAAGTTGTGAAATGATTCTTGTGATAAAGATGCATAGAAATCCAACAAACCATCTGTCTTGAATTTCTCTTTCAGGTCATGATCTGCTTGTAAGTCAAGCAGCTCCAACTGTATGTCCTCTGTGGCGTATCAGCTTCTGCACTAAAAGGTGAACTGAGAATATTGAACTATGGCTCTAATTTCTTGAAATCTTGGAATCTCCATCTAAATTCTTCAATCAATGCATCTAATCGGGCTTTGCATTTTTCAGTCATTTCACCAGAAATGGTTTCTTTTTTCAGCAAAGAGAAGTGACAAAATCTGTTTTCACTTGCTTGTCTGGAGAACAGTGAGAGTTTTGCCTGAAATGATTTTGCATATATATACAATTAATGGGTAAAAACACCATGGCCCTGAAGTTTGACATTCAGTTCATTTAACTTTTCCATAATTTCAATGGCAAACATAAAGTCTAACCGCCACTCTTTATTGACAATGTTAGTATTAAAGTAACACTCAATGCTCTTCATCTCTAGGAACATCACTATTTCTTCTCTGAGTTCCCACACTCGCCTCAACACCTTGCCGAGACTCAGCCATCGAATATTGGTGTGGTTCAGGACATCGGAATGTTCAGTTTCCAAATCATCAAGTAAAGACTTGAACTGTCTGTGATTAAGTCCTCTTGATCTGATGAGGTTGATGACACTGACAACTGGGTCAATAACATGCTTGATATTAAAAACAGTTTTACACAGACTTTCTTCGTGAATCACACAGTGAAGTGGTAATAATGTGTGGTCTGGATATTCTGCTTTAATCTTATCAACTTTACCAGACCTACATTTTTTTCCCAGTCAAAGCACGTGCTCCGTCAGTTGTAACACTTGCCATCTTGTTCCAAACCAACCCAGTTCTTTCAATACAGTTAGTAACAGTATTGAATATATCATGGCCTGTGGTTGTGTCTTTGAGTGACTCAACACTCACTAACTCTTCAGTGAGTTTGAAAGAAGTGTTTATTCCACGTATAAATATCAATAATTGGGCAGTATCATGTACATCGGTACTCTCATCCAATGCAAGAGAGTACCACACAAATTGTTTACTTGCATCTTGAAGTTTATGCATCAAATTGTCACTTATCTTGTCAATACGTGTGACCACAGTTCTCTTTTATAAAGTAATGTTGTCAAATCTGTGTGTGTGTTTTTTTTGTTCTGGACACATAATGTTTGCTGCATCTAGCAAACATTCCTTGATGAACTCGCCATAAGAAAATGGCTTGTTCTGTTTTACAATTCTGTGTGCCAGCACAAGACTAGCTTCAGTTGCGGCATCTTGAATTGAAGACTGTTTAGTGAAAACAGTTTGCTGTTTCTCCAAGTTTTTCACCAGCTCAAGGCATTTCCTTTCCTTCTCTTCGGTCGTTAAATTGTATCCGAAATCGGAATGTTTTGTTTGATAATGTCTTTTTAAATTGTACTCCTTGAAGACAGCCACTGACTCACGACACAACAAGCAAACTGATTTGCTACCAACTTTTATAAAACCATTCTTAGGTGTCCATTCATCATTAAAAATGCGGCATTCATCTTCAATCTTACGTTCGTTATTGACACTCATCATTCTGTAAAATTCAACAAAATAACTTACAAACGAATTAAACATTTTTATTTCTAAATGCCCTCGCGGGCCGCATAAAATCACTTGGCGGGCCGCATGCGGCCCGCGGGCCGTAGTTTGCCCACCCCTGATCTAAAAGCATATGCGTTTTAATCCTCCTCCTCCTCCTCCCCCTCCTCCTCCTACCCCTCCTACCCCCCTCCTCCCCATCCCCTCCTCCTCCCCCTTCTCCATCTCCTCCTCCCCTTCCTTCTCCCCCTCCCTCCTCCTCCTCCCCTCCCCCTCCCTTCCTCCTCCCTCCTCCTCCCCCGTCCGCCATCCTCCCCATCCTCCCCTCCTTCCTCCTCCTTCTCCCGCTCCTCCTCCTCCCCACTCCTCCTACTCCCCTCCCCCTCATCCTCCTCATCCTCCTCCTCATCCTCCTCCTCCTCCCCTCCTCCCTCCCCTCCTCCTCCTGCCCTCCTCTTCCCCCTCCTCCCTCCTACCCTTCCTCCTCCTGCTCCTCCTCCCCCTCCTGCTCATCCTCCCCTCCTCCTCCCCTCCTCCTCCCCCTCCTTCTCCTTCTTTTTCTGCTGCTGCTTCTGCCACCGCTCCATTTACCCAACTTAATTGTTGGGGGAAGATGAAAATATCTTTCAAGTGCTCTTTCTAATACTTTTTGTAAGTTGGTCTTCGTTTATTCAAGGTTGTTCTAGATACCACCACATCATTTTTTACATGAAAATTATACGACAGACAGACAGACAGACAGACAGACAGACAGACAGACAGACAGACAGACAGACAGACAGACAGACAGACAGACAGACAGACAGACAGACAGATCCCCGCCAGGGCCTGGGCGAAGCCGGGCCGGGTCAGCTAGTCATTCATAAAAGAAACTAAAATCTTCCCCATTCAAGACGCCCTTGCTCAAGACGCCATTGCCGTACAACCACCGGGCTAAAGGAAGGGGAGGATTAGGAGTAGAATAAAAAAGCTCCTCCCTGGATCTGCAAAACAAATGAACAAGAAGGCTGTATAATTGCTGAAAGATCTTATGAAATGTGAAAGAACTTTTTTTTTTTAGAATTATCACATATATCATATTATATATGACTCTATTTATGTTGCCTTAAACTATCTGAGGGAAACTCTAGGATCACCATTGTAAAATATGAAAGAATTTTTTTTTTTTAATCTTTTATTGAGTGTTAAAATCGTTGCAAAGTGTATTGTTCGTGTTTTTCTCGATTATCTGTGGCGAGTGATCAAGCCGTTTGACTCGTGCTCCGAATGTTGTGGGTTCGATTCCGGGCTAAATGTTTCGGAGACTCCTATGTGTCGTCGCTAAAAGCTACGGAGTTCCATACTGCGGAAAGAGACATAGCCATATGGGATTTTATTTTTTTTTAAACCGGTGCAATTAAGTCGACCCTGTCGACTTTTAAGCGACTTTTTCTGTTCTGTTCTGGGTGTCTGATGATTTTACCTATGTAACTGATTCTAAGTGAAAGTATTTTTGTGTGGATGTCCTGCAGTGCAATACCCCCTTGTTTCTTGTCTTGAATGTTGTATACTGTGTAATGTGTTGGTGAAGATGAAGCGTCTGATTTGTTTGTTTATGTTTGTGACGGTCTGTTTGGGAGGGTCCAGTACTGTCGCTAAGTATATTATTTTGGGTATTATGTATGTGTTGACTATTGTGCTTCTACCGAATATTGTGGATGTCTTGTACCTATACCTGTGTAACATGTCTGTGATCTGTTGGGTCAGTGAGTGCCATGTCTGTCTGTGTGATTTTGTGGGATCTCATGGAAATGTGATCCCATACAGCTTCATTGTGTCTATGTGTCTCAGATCTGAAGGGAAATCAGACTTTTGTTTCCACTTTCCCAGACCCATTATCTGTGATTTATGTACATTAATTTTGGCTCCACTGCCTTTTCCAAAATGGGTAAAGTTGTGGAGTATATTCCTTATTGATGTGTTGCTGGTGGGAAAGAAGGCAGTGTCATCTGCATAAGCGATGAGCTTCTGCTCTCCTATCCCATGCAGGAAGGTTCCTTTGATACTAGTATCTTGTCTTATCTTCTCTAATAAAGGTTCTAGGGTGAGCACATACAGGAGTGGTGATAAGGGACATCCCTGTCTTACAGATCTCGTGAGCCTGAAGCTAGCTGTCAGTGAATGGTTCACCAACACTCTGCTCTCAAGATTTTTATACAAGATCTGTATCCACTGCCTGTATTATTCTCCTATGTTACAATGTTCTAGTGTCCTATGCAGGTTAGTTAGTTAGTTAGTTAGTTAGTTGGTTGGTTGGTTGCTTGGTTGGTTGGTTGGTTAGTTAGTTAGTTATTTAGTCGTAGTTCCAACTTCACAGCAACGGGTCGTCCCCATTATGCCCCGTTCCTGTGCCAGTGAATATCACACAAAATGCTCCCCACTGCCCAATGTGAAAAGTGGAAAAGACAGTAGTCTCGACATAAAACAGCCTGTACAGATACACTGTGCATAATGCCGCCGCCAGAATGTCAACACAATAGTCCCCCACAAAACACCCAGTTCATTTCTGATGGAATCGGCAGTCATTTTCCCATCTGGATGTTTCCTAGATGTTCATCCACACAGTCCATGAAATACAGGTTTCTGTTAATGGATTTCCCAGTTTGGTAAAATGCGGGATGAACTTCTGATAAAACCCGCACAACAATAGAAAGGATCTCACATCTTTCTTCGTTTTTGGCCTCGGAGCTCGTCGGACTTTTTCCAGATTCTTCTCCTCCGGGACAATTTTTCCTGGAGTGATGGTATGACCTAGAAATTCAAGAGTTTGGTAACCAATCATGCACTAGGTTGGGCGCGCGGTAAGCCCTGCTTCCCGGAGCCTATTGAAAACTCTCTCCATGGACCCCAAATGGTCATCTAAGCTGTCACTGGCAATCAGTATATCATCCATGAATGAGATAATGGACGGATCACGTAGAGGATCTAACAGAGCTCTCATCATGCGAGTAAACACACTGGGCGCATTGCTGAGTCCAAAAGGCATGACGTTGAACTCATAGTGTCCACGGGGTGTACTGAAAGCCAGCAGAGGTCGAACTTCCGGTTTGACCGGAATCTGATAATAATCCCTACTCAGATCCACTTTAGAGAAGTACTTAGCCTTATGGAGCCTGGCGAATGGAGCCAGGTGCCAGGTCTGCATTCTGCAGGTGCCAGTCTGTATGGAGCCAGGTCTGCATTCTGGCTTCCATACAATTGTATCTGGGAGTCCCTTTTTTAAGGTTTCTGTTAATGGATTTCCCAGTTTGGTAAAATGCGGGATGAACTTCTGATAAAACCCGCACAACAATAGAAAGGATCTCACATCTTTCTTCGTTTTTGGCCTCGGAGCTCGTCGGACTTTTTCCAGATTCTTCTCCTCCGGGACAATTTTTCCTGGAGTGATGGTATGACCTAGAAATTCAAGAGTTTGGTAACCAATCATGCACTAGGTTGGGCGCGCGGTAAGCCCTGCTTCCCGGAGCCTATTGAAAACTCTCTCCATGGACCCCAAATGGTCATCTAAGCTGTCACTGGCAATCAGTATATCATCCATGAATGAGATAATGGACGGATCACGTAGAGGATCTAACAGAGCTCTCATCATGCGAGTAAACACACTGGGCGCATTGCTGAGTCCAAAAGGCATGACGTTGAACTCATAGTGTCCACTGGGTGTACTGAAAGCCAGCAGAGGTCGAACTTCCGGTTTGACCGGATCTGATAATAACCCCGACTAAGATCCACTTTAGAAAAGTACTTAGCCTTATAGAGCCTGGCTAATAACTGGGTTGGATTCGGCAAAGGTTCCACCTGAAACTGGGTATGACTATTCAAGAGTCTATAGTCAATACACAACCTGTGTTCTCCACTCGGTTTGCGTAACAACACCACTCCGGCATTATATGGGGATGTGGATGGCGCAATCACATCATCCTCCAACAGTTTCTGTATCTCCTCCTCCAAAGCCTTCTCTTTAGAAAATGGCACTGGGTAGACTTTTTGGCGGACCGGCTCTTGCGTGGTTAAGGTCATCTCGAACTCGACCAGCTCCGTCCGTCCTGGTTTATCCGTCAGGATCTGCTTATGGGATTTGAGAACCTGGGCAATCTTTTCCCTCTCCTGGAGAGTCAGATCAGGGTTCACCTGGACTTCCCGATAAGTTTCCTGGTGCACTAGAGGATACTCCCTGCCCTCGTCTGGTCCGGTTTCAGTCTCCACTGCTACCGCCATTGCCATGAGATGGGCTGCTCCTTCACCGGTTCTCTCTTCATATTTCCTCAAGGGATTAATATGGAAAATCTTCGACTTTCCCCGGATCCGGATTTGATAGTTGGTTCTGGATACCATCCTTTCCACGGGAAATGGTCCCTGCCATCCTATCTCCAGTTTGTTGTTTCCCGTTGGGAGTAGCAACAAAACTTTGTCTCCCACCTCAAGAGCTCCATCTCTAGACCTACGGTTGTAGTACTCCGCATGTCTCTTTCTGGCTTTCTCAAGTTTCGAGTCGCCAGAGCCCATCCCGTGTGAAGTTTTTCCTTCAGTTCCTCCACGTATTTGTACGAGGAGATCACTTCTTCTGACGTCCCTTCCTCCGTCCAACTCCTCAGCAAAGCTTCCAATGGTCCCTTGATTGGTCGACCAAACAGTAGAGTAGCTGGCGGTACTCCTGTTGAGCCATGTGGCACTTCCCTATAGGCAAAAAGGGCTGCCGGGATGTATTCATCCCACCTATCAGGTTTTTCCTGGGCTAGTTTCCTGAGCATTGTCATCAACGTGCCGTTGAAACGCTCTACTTGTCCATTAGCTTGAGGGTGGTAAGGACTGGTATGTATATGGTGGGAGTGGAACACCCCAAAAACCTCCTCCATGAGTTTCCCACAAAACTGGGACCCATTATCCGTCAGAATCTGATTAGGGAAGCCTAATCTTGTAAAAGCCTCCATCAATGCATCAGCCACTCGTTTCGAGTCAATGGTTGGCAATGGTATGGCTTCACCCCACATTGAACAGCAATCCACCATTGTGAGGATGTACATATTCCTCTTCTTAGTCCTTGGAAGAGGACCCACTATGTCAATGGCTACCCTCTCGAAAGGAGAATTCATGATGGGCATCTCACCCAAGACCACCGGCGCTGTCCAGTGTTTCGGTGCCACCCTCTGGCACTCAGGGCATGATTTTACATACCGACGCACATCTCCAGTCAATCCTGGCCAATAATAATGGCAGGAAATCCGCTGCATGGTGGCGGCCATACCCATGTGTCCGCTGAACGAAATGGTATGCCCCATCTGAAGAATTTGGGAACGGTAGGCCTTCGGGACTACCAATTGACCATGTAAGTTGTCTCCCCTTTCCGGCTCTCCGATAGAGCAGCCGATTCTTCATGTAGTACTGTCCTCGTTTGGGTGGAACAGCACTTTTCTGCAGCTTCCTATAGCAAGGACGTAAAGTATCATCCTCACTCTGGGCAGTTCGTAACTCCCCTGGCATTGGGTTTGAGACCATTGTCTCTGCCTGATCCTTTTCCTTCTGAGAGCGGGTCTGCATAGCTCCCATGTGGATTGGTTCCTTGGGAATTCCCAAAAGACATATCGACAACCGAGGATGACGGGAAATATGGGATCAGTCAATACTGCGGCTCTGATTGTGCCCGTGACATATCTTGACTGAATCTCCACCTTAGCAATTGGTAACTTCATGGCCACAGCACTCTTTGTCGCAGGCTGTATCTCCATGGTCTCCCCTGTGAGTTGTTCTGGGTACACCAGATCAGCAGAAATCACAGCTTCCCCGTCCAGTCCAGTATCGTATAACCACTGGACTTGTTGGCCATTCACCTCAATCAACTCCACCACCGGTGGTCTCCCTTGGTCCGGAGTATTTTCCACCTCCTCGACCCTTTCCTTGGAGTCCTCTTTAGGTTCCCGAGGCATGTTGTGAAGTGTGAGTCATGTGACTGGAATCTGCAGTCTTTTGTATTATGAGTTTTCGACCGGCAGTGTTTGCATCATTTTCCTGTCCAAGGTTTTCCCCTTCCTGACTTCGGTGCGCTCTCTGGGTTCCGATTTTCTTCGCCGACCTTAGCCTTGTCGGTGACAACCTCCTTAGGAGTCACTTGGCATGCCGCGAAGTGAGAGCTTTTTGGTTTCGATCTGCAGTCTTTTGTGTTGTGAGAGGGTGATTTGCAGAACGAACACCACTTCTCAGACCACGGTCGTTTGGGTGGAGAATTCGAGGTGCTCTTGTTTCCTTCCTTCATCTTCTCCGAACTCTCCGTTGAAGTCTTCACATAAGGTTCCCCTTTCTTGTATTCCGCGTTCTTAGATTTTTTTCGGTCGTGTTTCTCCTGGCCTTTGGTAGCTTGTGTACTTGGTTCCGCAGCCTCCCCATGCACCTCCACGAATCTCTCCGCCAGCTTATTCACGACCTCCAGCCGTTCCGCCCCTTGTTCTCCCAAGAAGGTTCTGAGAGGTTTCGACATTTGCTTGCGCATCTTGTCGACTACCATCATCTCTTCCAGACTCTCATAGTCCCTCTTGAACTCTGCCAAATCCATCCATTTTTGGAGGTATGATTTCAGCCTTAAACTGTAGGCGGCGAATAGCTCTCCCGGCTCTCTTTTTGCTGATCGAAACTTCTTCCGATACGTTTGTGAGGTGACCTCATAGTGTTTCATCAAAGCGGCTTTTAATTCTTCATAGTTGTTTTCGTGTCCTGGCGGTAGGCGTATATAAACCTCGTAACCGGAACCTCGTAATCCCTGGGATAATTTAAGATTCCATTTGCTTCTATCCAGCCCCATAGCGACTGACATGGCCTCGAACCGATCCAAAAACTGGTATATCTTCTCTTTACTTTCATCAAAGACAGCCAAGGGAAACTTCATGGCATGGTAACCATGTCCACTCATTTTGGGTGAACCATGGGAAAAGGATCCTCCTTCTGCCCCGTCAGTTTCTCCCTTAGTTTGTGTCTTGAGCTCCAGTTCTCGCATGCGGTATTCATGTTCCATTTCCAGTCTCTTGGCAGTCTGTTCCATTTCCAGTCTCTTGGCCTCCTGTTCCATTTCCAGTCTCTTGGCGGTCTGTTCAGCTTCCATTCGTTTGGTCTCCACCTCCATTCTTCTCAATTCCAACTCGGCCTTTCGATCTTCCCTTTCTGCTTGGCGAAGTTCCCTCTCCATCTCCTGTACGTAATCGGTTAGTGCCGAACCTGACAAACCAATTTCTTCTCCTTTTGCCCTTAGTTCTGCCGTAGTTAGTTTAGGAGTGGCCATAGTTAAAGAAGGTGAGTCAGCAGGTTGAGTAAAGAGACCCTAAGGCATTAATTAATTACTCAATAACTAAAATAAATATCTCTCTATATTTTTATTTTATTATATATATCTAAGTCTATATATAACTATGACACCACACAGTACACCACAACCAATCTCTCAACCACAAGAGGAGATTTAGGATAAAGACTTATGTAGACGTGTAAAGCGTCAACAGGTATGTAATGTGTCTTACCACCTATCCACATTCACCCTGTCTGGATCTTTATTTTCCCGACAATAATGTCCCCAACAGCAATGTAATGTAGCCCAAATATATAATGCACTATCACTATATATCCCCTGGACCTGCTCACATTTAGTCACTATATATACCCATAGACGTGCTCTAATATAAAGTCACCCTATATATATATATATATATATATATATATATATATATATATATATATATATATATATATATATATATATATATATATATATATTGGACGTGTTCTCATTTACAGTCACCATATATCATGCAGACGTGACCCCCATTAATGTAGCTTGTCGTCCCTGGGGGAAAGTGGAATCAACAAGCACACCTTTAAAATCCTTCTTATACTTTGGAACTATTGTCAGACCTTTGTCTACACTCCCCCGTTTTGTCTTCTAATCACTATTTCTCTCTATCTCTCTCTCTCTTTTATTCCTTCATAACATACCTACACAACATTGTCCTCCAATAAATACTAACATATTTATTGAATAAAAAGTGTCATGGGTGTGTATAGATTGTATGTAAAGACGGTGTTGGTGTGTTCTATATTGTAGGTGAGATAAGATTGACAGTCCAAGATTCATCTCACTGTTCACATCACACAACGGCATAGATAATGTCACCACAGCACAGAACTTGTTTACGCTCACCCGGTATAGTGTCTCTCAGACTGATGATGATGATGTCTTCACAATATCCTTGACAACGTTAGAATTAAACAGTTAGTTCACCATTGCGTGTTTTAATAGATAATGTCTTTCCTTGTGAACTATCCAATCACATGAACCACATGATATTCCAGGTAATGTTTATACCTCCGATATCATCGAATGACTTATCGTCTCTATATGGATACATAATTCCAACAAACACTGTCTATAGAATATCCCTGATTCACGGTGTTCATCTAATTCGTTACTGTTCTGTTTAGCCAATAATAAATTCTGGCCTTATAGCCTCTTCATTTAAAGACAGTTCAGGTGCACCATATTGAGCTTCCGATCTATGTTTAGCTGCACTTTATTCTGCTGTAAGTCGCTTAGCCAGAATGCCTTATAGGTATCCGTTAATGCTAGAACTTGCTGACCTGTATGTCTGACATCCGACTTCAATCTGGCCGATTTTTATTACTTTACCAGATTAGAGTCCCTTCCTTATTTTCAGGAGTGTTGCTATTGCTTTGTGCATGGGAACCTGTCGAAAAGACAATATCAGGTGCTATCAACCTAACTCAAACTCATTAGAAGTGAGAGTAGGCTTATGGCTGTTATCAGTTTTACTTCTATAGATTCAGAGAACTGACCTCTGACATAAGACATTAGAGTTATAACCATAACCTAAGACTAGGTACAGAATGAAATGTCATAAAAGAGCTCAGAAATCCCAGTAACCATCTATACTAGAATCTCGTATCATACTTAGCCTATCTTATCATAGTACTTATTCTATCGAGTGCACTGGTACTTTACACAATCCACTCCGTTACTACTCAGCTAAATTCGGCCGACGCCCATTATTACGGTCTCACACTCAAATACACTATGTTAGATTTATACTCTACACCACAACTACCTTATAATTATCCTTGGCTGAATCGGGAATACTAATTGCACAATAAATACAAAATGTCCGTCAGTATTATCCAACTTGAAGCATTGTGACTCCCTTCTCATAATCACTCAAGAATAAACCACCACTTCTTGTGGAAACCAAATAGCACACTAAATTCCACTAGAATATCCATCCTATTAATACTCTGTCTCTGTACGACTATATGGGCTTATTCCACCAATTTCCTCCTGTCCTCTTCATCTGTTTCTCAATAACAACCGAATGTATCCTTTGATGCCCGGTCTTTTCGGGACATCAATGATTATTTACTCCTTTCCTCCGACCACAGACATGCTTCTCCGTTATCCCAAAAAGCTGTGATACGCCGTGATCGCAAATCCCCGTTTCCCACTTCAAAGGTTTCTTGAAATAGCTTTATCGCGATACATCGGTCGTCCGTTAGTTCCCGTAGACTTCGCTTTCGTCTTCAATCGTTCCGATCGTTCAATCAAGGCTCTCTCAACAAAATGCCGCGCTTAGGACGCTGTTTGTTGTTCTAGTAACATTTCAGATCGTTGACCTTTTGTATCGTGACAGTGTGATTGTGTTGAGCTTTGTTCTGAGAACAGCACCCAGATATCTATGTTGTTTGTGTTCTTCTAGAGTGTGTAAGTGAAGTGCAAATCTGTCTGTCTGTTTTGTTAGTCGTATGGCTGTCTGTATGATGCGCTCCTGTCTTAGTCTGTCTTTGTGGATTCTGGTTACTAAATGTTGTGTTCTGCTTCGTATGGTGATTGTTATCAAGTCTCAGTATTGTGTGATGTTCTCAGTTGGTATATTGTCTGTGTACGTGTGTATGAGCTGTGTCATGTATTGTACATAATCTGTGTGTTTCAGAGGTGAGTTATTAAACTTCCAGTGTGGTGACCTTTTGCTTGGACTGTGTGTTTGTGCTGATGTGTGCTAGTATACATTTGTGGTCTGTGTAATCTAATGTTTCCCTTAGGTGTTTGATTTGTATGATGTGGTGTATTGCGGGTGTGTAAATCCTGTCTAATCTAGATGATCTGTTGTGTGTTTTGTTTGTGTATTTCTTTTCTCTACTGTCGGGGTGTGTATGCCTGAATGCTTCGGTGAGGTTGTGCGTATCGATGATATTTCGTAGTGTATCTAGATGATGTAAGCTGTCCCTGCAGGCTCTTCTCAGCTGTGTTCTTACTTCACCTCCTATTACGTCTAGGGGGGTACGGGGTGTCAGGCATTGGTAGCACCTTTGGTAAGGATGACTCTCATGTCCTTTTCAGGACCCATCCCCCACTGGTCCAAGCCTGACACCCAGCTCACGCCTGTGGCTCCTAGTAGTTGTCATCATGCGACAGCGGCCACCCCCCGGGCAACAGCCGTGAGAGACTGGCTAAAACAGGCGCGGGTAGCCGATTTGGTGTCAAACCAAGCGGTGAACTAGGGTATGCCTACCCAGCATGTGAAGACAGGATCCGGAAGACTGCACGGAAGAAATCATTCCTGATTCAACGGGCAAGACGGCGTTTACCTGCAAAGCGTTAGTGTCGTTTTTAACTTGAACTGTTGAAATTCTACCATGTGGGTCTCTGTGTGTTCTAAAAATAGTCCACGTGTCGGAAGTGTACAGAATGGCTGTCCCTGACCCCATGTTAGGTTTCGCCAAACTGAAATACTAATTTCTTAATCCTAACCGTGTTACTAGTTCTGCTGCTTGAAAGTCTGTTTTAATGTTTGTTTCTTATAATAAAATGAAGTCGGTTTTGTGTTTGCGTATGAGTGTGACTATGTGTTGTAATTTCATTTTCATACCACGAATATTTAAGCTAATTAAACATAAATTGTCAGCCATTTTATAAATAATTTAAAAATTAAATAATGAGTAGGTTAGAAGTTATAGTCCATTTACTTTTGTCTGCCCCAATATAACATTCCATATCTCAGTAACCAGCTGAGAGAATATGATGAGATTTAGCATATAAACTTTTCATGATGTCCACCCAATCCAAATCCAAAACATCCAGCAGATTTCAAAGTTTGTTTATATGCGGTATATAATTTACGGGACAGAGATGACGTGCACAATATAATTTGCGAGCAACCGCATTTAGGAGCCACGAGAAGCAGATACCTACGTGAAATAAGGGAAATGCGCAAATAAAATTATGACATAGTGTATTTGGATGAAACCTGGATCAATGCGCACCACACAAGTGAAAAGGAATGGCAATTAGTGGACGGAAAGATAACGCGATATGTGCCCAGTAGTAAAGGACAGCGTTTCGTTATAGCCCATGCTGGTAGTACTCAAAATGGTTTACTACAGAATGCTGGACTCGTGTTCGTATCAAAGCATACAGACAATAGGGATTAGCATAATGAGATGAATGGCAATGTATTTAGCTATTGACTCTAGAATACAGTGCTTCTATCCCTAGATAGACCGTCTTGTCTTATTATGGACAATGCATCATATCACAATGTAGTTGCCCAAGAAGACCTGGGAGCACGTGTACACCTCGGAGGAGCAAATGGATCACCATAGTCTGGCAAGAATGAGGCAGCGAGGAGTGACGAGGGGATCTGGCCGAGGCTCGACACTCAGAGGAAAGGCGAGACGGACATATAATCATGTTGCTACTGGAATTATTGGTGATGGAACTCTTCGCTGGCTGCTGAGGATGGGGACGGAGCGCTTATGGGAATGACCCGAATGCTGTGATGTCGGTTTCTAAATCAATCAGTCAATCAATCAATCTATTCAAATTGTCTGACGTCAAGATACTAACTCAGACCGCGCTATTAAAAATTGATAAAAGTTGCTGGAAAAAATGTGAGGACCGTGTGTTGAAAGAGGAAGATGACTATTGGAGAAAGGATGGATTGAATTTTATGCAACCGAGAGCAGTCATCAACCTACTGGAATCGTCTGACACAGATTAAGGTCTGGGCAGATCGCAGACATTAATCCACATGCACACCTCCTGAGATATTTTGCTCCACATATTCAGAAGAATTGCAGGCCCTAAACATTACAGCATCGGCATAAACAATACAACTTGTTAGTGGCAACAGTTTGTATTCCACAGTGATGAATTTTCAATTCCGTAAGCCCCCCCCCCCCCAACGGTGACAAACACCTGACATTGAAAAAACAAAAAGCTCTAGACGCACTGAATACCAACCGTAGAGTAATATTGCGGTGGGAACTGACATATTGGTGTCACCATTTTCTTTGATATCACCATTGTTACTGTTTTCTTGATATTCAAGGAGAGTCCTTTCCTTGCACTCTCTGTTACTACAGTGTCCAACAATTGTTGTAGGTCTGTTGATTTATCTGCCACCAATACTGTGTCATCTGCATAGCGTATATTATTTATATTATAACCTCCAACTAGTATTCCCGACATCTCTTTGATCTCTCTCATTATTACTTCGCTATATAGGGAGAAGAGATCTGGTGACAAGACACATCCCTGTCGTACTCCGAGCTTGATGTGTTCGTAACTACCCTCTTTATTTCCAATTTTAATTGCTGCTACTTGGTTCCAGTAAATATTCTTTATTATTCTTAAATCTTTCCCATCAATGTTGATATCTTCCAACATTTTAATCAGCTCATCATGTTTTACTTTATCAAATGCCTTAGTATAATCTATGAAGCATAAATATATGTCTTTCTGTTTCTCTATTGACCTTTCTATTAGTGTCCGTAATTTATATATTGCATTGTTTGTGCTTAAAGGAAAAAGCCCATCAGATGGGGCTGGTTATCAACCAAGATAAGACAGAATATATGGTAATTTCAAGAGACGGAATGGCTAAAAACTCTGGCCACATACAAATAGATAATATGACCATTAAAAGAACGGAAACATACAAATACCTGGGTACAATCTTCAACTGCTCCAACATCATAAGGGAAGAAATACAAACTAGAATCAACTCTGGAAATATGATATACTATGCACTACAACATCTACTAAAATCAAATGCGCTATCTCGTAACACCAAAATCAGAATATACAAAACACTGATCAGACCAGTTTTTCTGTATGGTTCTGAAACCTGGAGTACAACGAAAGGAGACGAAGCCTTGTTACAAACCTTTGAGAACAACATTTTAAGACGTATCTTTGGACCCATTAGCGATACACAAAGTGGAGAGTGGAAAAGAAGAAGTAACAAAGACATTTATGATCTGTTTAAGTCCCCGCTAATCACTGGTATCATGAAGGCTAATAGACTACAATGGCTGGGGCATATAGAAAAATGGAAGATAATAGGGAAACAACACTCGCTTACACTCAGGAAATACATGACCGTAGACCCCGAGGTAGACCAAGAAGACGGTGGAGAGATAATACATATACAGACTTACAAGCACTTGGAATCAACGACTGGCAAGAGAGGGTCCACCAGAGAGACGAATGGAGACGGATTGTATCTGCAGCAAAGAACCTTAATGGCTCGGAACGCCAAAGAAGAAGAAGAATTGTTTCTGCCCTTTCCCTGCACAAATCCATACTGTTCTTCACTATTTTCCATTTTTATTTTCTTTCTGGTTTTTCTCATTATGATTCTGAGCAGAAGCTTAGTGATATGGTTTATGAGGTTAATTGTGCGAAAATCTTCACATTCAATTGCTCCTGGTCTTTTTGGTATAGCTATAAATACAGATTTCAGCATATCACTGGGTAGATATCCACTGCTGTAAATATCATTTAACATTTTGGTTAATATATCTACTCCAAATTCTCCCAATACTTCTAATTCTTCTATTGTGATTTCATCTGGTCCAGCTGTTTTTCCTTTCTTCATATATTTCATAGCGTCAGCGACTTCTTCTTTTAGAATAGGTGGACCTTCTAAGTTACTTTCTTCTGTTAATTCTTCCCTTTCCCCATCATATAATTCTTTTATATACTCATTCCACCTCTTCATTATATCATCTTCCTCCAATAATATCTTTCCTGTTTTTGATTTCAAACACCCTGTATTTATTCTTATTTTTCTTCCCGTAAGCTCACTGATTTGACTGTGCAAATTTTGTGTAGCTTTAATGGCATTTAATTCAATTTTTTTGCACCGCTCATTTAACCAACTTTCTCTTGCCTTCCAACATTTATCTTTTATTTCTTTATTTATCTTAGCGTATTCTTGTTTGTCATTTTTACTCTGTTTTCTTTTGTCCATCAGCATAAGATTTCTTCATTCATCCATTTTTTTCTTAGCTATTTGACTTCTCTCCGGTAATATTTCTTTGCTAGTTTGATGAATGGAGTCCCTTAACATTTCTCATTGTTCATTTATACTCTGTATTTTAGCTATTGCATTGTACCGATTTTTCACAGTCACTATGTATAGTTCTTGAATTTCTTTATCTTCTTTCAGAACCTCTTTATTAAGTCTCATGTTCCTACCCATTTGTTTCCCTCTCTTTAATCGTACTTTTATTTGTCCACATAGTGGTACATGATCACTATTACAGTCTTTATCGGTGAATTGTACCGATTTTTCACAGTCACTATGTATAGTTCTTGAATTTCTTTATCTTCTTTCAGAACCTCTTTATTAAGTCTCATGTTCCTACCCATGATCACTATTACAGTCTTTATCGGTGAATTGTACCGATTTTTCACAGTCACTATGTATAGTTCTTGAATTTCTTTATCTTCTTTCAGAACCTCTTTATTAAGTCTCATGTTCCTACCCATTTATTTCCCTCTCTTTAATCGTACTTTTATTTGTCCACATAGTGGTACATGATCACTATTACAGTCGGCGCCAGGCATTGTTTTTAAATTAATTAGAGCATTTCTAAATCTTTTATTAATTAGTATGTAGTCAATTTAGTTGCGTATTTTCTGATCAGGGCTTTTCCATGTGTATAGTCGTCTTTTATGGTGTTTAAACTACGTGTTTCCAATTATCATATCATTGATATTTGCCCATTCTATTAGCTTTTCCCCTCTTTCATTTCTTGTACCTAATTCCCCACTACATCCTCTATTTTCCCCTTTCCTACTTATGCATTAAAATCTCCAAGTATTATTTTTATTCCCTGTGATCCAATTTGAGCCATCGCCATTTCTATTTCATCGTAAAAGTGTTGTATTTCTTCATCACTACTGCTTGTTGTTGGTGCATATACTTGTATAATATTTATATCTATTGGTTTGCCTTTGATTTTGACCAAAATAACTCTATCTGAATGTAATATAGCAAATGACAGTAGCATAGAATTAATTTGATGAGTTAGTGCATCAAGAGATATTAATAGAATGTTACAAATGTCGCACGCGGTGGCACTTGTAATAAACAAAGTGTAAACGTCATTGTAGTGCGTAGCCTGACAACGTAACGGTTAGTTAAAGAGTTGTGAGCCAGCTAACACAAAGGTAGGAGGTCCTTCACCAACACTCACATGAGGACGCTGCACATTAGATCACCACATCTTACACGATTAGGCATCAGACAGTGATGGAATTAACAGGTGAAGAAATCAACCACTTCGGGCATCGTCAGGTCGCCCAAGGGTCCAAATAACTGACGGAGGCTGACAAGGCGTTAATGAACCGGTCATAGCTTCAGACACGGGAGTGGGCTAGTGTGAACGCATCTTGCACAAGGTAACGATAGATTAACCTAGGCAGTCCAGACTTTAGCCAGGTAGGCAGTGCATGTTGTGGGAGTGATGAAGGAATGTTAGACGGGTGTGAGGGCCTGAAGGCATAAGCATCATCAACATAAGAATGCTTCATTCATGTCCTGCCAATGGTGAAGATCATTGTTCATCACTGCACCGGAGCTTATTCAAGTTCTTTTGAGTGTCTAACGGTTGTCTCGTTATCTTCGTATGTAAGCAGTCACATAGATACTTAGTGTACAGCTCACCAATAAATAGTACAACGAGCTAGAGCGTAGAGACAGTTGCTACCACACTACAGCTGTGCTCTATGACACTGAAATTCACCAGTATCCATTAAGTGACTTGGCTGTTTCTTCATCAAGTATTATTACTACACCTTTTTCATGTGTATCCCCTCCAGAATAAATTATTGTTTTGTTGTCAGCTATAATTTTGCCCGATCCCTTCCATCTCATCTCACTAACGCCTAGTATATTCATATTCATGCTATCCATTTCTCTTAGAACATTGTTCAACTTTCCTAGCTCATTTAATGTCCTAACATTCCATGTTCCTACTCTAAATTTATTTATTTTATTTATGATTTTGCCATCAGTAGCTGGATGACGGTCTGGTGTCACATGTGGCTCATGACTGTCCCTATCGGGCGAGGATGTCCTAAGACAGCCATTAACGTCGTTCACTAACTGTGATATATGATTTGCCATGAAGTCTTGGGAAGATAATGTGGTGGTTTCCCCTTGCCTTCCACATTCACATGGTGGTCTTTTACCTCTACCTTTAACAACCATTTCCGACTGTAAGGACAAGTGAGTGCCCTGCTCTGCTCAACTGCAGAGTTGTCCACTTATTCCGGTTGATACTCGGTCCCCAGAGCTGTGTTAGCCACACCGTTGTGTGTTTCCATCCTCTACCACGGGGAGGTGCAGTTGGGATTTTCCTTTCCTAAAGTTATGGTCTATGACCAAAACTCCCCAGTACTTTTTAAAGGACGTAATGACATAATGTGGCACTGGTTTTTTCGGGGTTCACAGGACTCCCCACTTTCCGCCACCGTGCTGAATGCGGAATACTTCCGCATTTTCGTCACCAATTGTCTGTTTCACAATGAACTTGACTCCCTCTGGAGGAATCGTGTTGGGAAGCCAATGAATTGTCACACGTTCTCTTTCTTTTTCCAGGTGTTGGATAGACACCTCTAGTCCCTCCGTCGGCAGCTTTATCTTCTTGCCATGACGTTGGATGAAGAATGACTTGCGCGATGAATTGGATTAAAGTGAGGAAGAGTTGCGCAATTCTTCGACCTCACTCTCTCGTCTGAGTCCATCTGAATCCAGTGGCAGGACAAGTCAAGACGACTGGAGACGAATACAGTTGCAGTGGATGACCAGGGCGCTCTACGTGCCTTGCCGTGCTCATTACGTTCCACAACGCTTTGCAGGTAAACGCCGTCTTGCCCGTTGAATCGGGAATAATTTCTTCCGCGCAGTCTGCGGGATCCTGTCTTCACATGCTGGGTAGGCATACCCTACATTACCGCTTGGTTTGACACCAAATCGGCTACCCGCGCCTGGTTTAGCCAGCCTCTCACAGCTGTTGCCCGGGGGTGGCCGCTGTCGCATGCTGACAGCTACTAGGAGCCACAGGCGTGAGCTGGGTGTCAGGCTAGTGGGGGATGGGTCCTGAAAAGGACGTGAGAGTCATCCTTACCAAAGGTGCTACCAATACCTGACACCCCGACCCCCCATCTTGCCATGTAGGCCTTTGTAAACTGCCACATGGGCAGATTGAGTCAGGTTTACAAACCACCGCTAGGGTGTTTCATATTAGTAAATGTCCGCTACTCCACCATCAGGCACCCCACATGGCCCGAGCAGCGTGCTGGCAATTAAAAAGGGCGTGCCCTTGGCCATCGCCCCAGGTCCGGTAATAGTAATAACTAATAACGTACCTTTCTTGTGAAGCGGTGTCCCCTCGAGAAAACGGTCGATGTTGACGGATTCCACGTTGTCAACTGGTGCCATAGCTGCTGTTGAAGAGGTCCGGAAATATCACCACAATGAAAATCTAAAAGGCGAAAGATTTGTTCGTTTGTGAAGAGAAACCAGAGTTCTGAAAACTACTGAACGTAAACTTACCAAGAAACCACGGACTGCCAAGAAACATGAAAGAATGTTTTTATTTTTTTTTAATGTGTCACAAGTAAATTTTGTTGTTGTTCTTAACAAACCAGAAACAGAAAACAAAAGAGTAAAGGACCCATTTCTACGCCTTGAAGTGCTAGTCCCGTATCTCATAGACCAATCAGCATACCAAGGGTGATGTGGTCAGTATGATACCGAGCAACTTTACCTCCAAGAACATCACACCGGCCAACTTTACCTCCAAGAACATCACACCGGCCAACTTTACCTCCAAGAACATCACACCGACCAACTTTACCTCCAAGAACATCACACCGAGCAACTTTACCTCCAAGAACATCACATCACACCGGCCAACTTTACCTCCAAGAACATCACACCGAGCAACTTTACCCCAAGAACATCACACCGAGCAACTTTACCTCCAAGAACATCACACCGAGCAACTTTACCTCCAAGAACATCACACCGAGCAACTTTACCTCCAAGAACATCACACCGGCCAACTTTACCTCCAAGAACATCACACCGAGCAACTTTACCTCCAAGAACATCACACCGAGCAACTTTACCTCCAAGAACATCACACCGAGCAACTTTACCTCCAAGAACATCACACCGGCCAACTTTACCTCCAAGAACATCACACCGAGCAACTTTACTTCCAAGAACATCACACCGAGCAACTTTACCTCCAAGAACATCACACCGAGCAACTTTACCTCCAAGAACATCATACCGAGCAACTTTACCTCGAGGGCATCACAACGAGCAACTTTACCTCCAAGAACATTTCCTGGTACACTTGTCAGGCCGAGCTGACCTGCGATTCAGATCAATTAAATATTCCCGCGCCAGTGGAGATTGAAACACATAACAGCCAGGCCGGCAGGCTAGCATGCTAGCCACTGCGGCTCCACCCAGAAACAGCTAAGGTGTAGATAAGAACAGGTTAGCAACATTCAAAACAAAGACGGACAGGCTTGTGACAAGTCCGGTGTTAGATAAAACTCATCGAGGGACCGGAGAAGAAACCAGCGAAGAAAACAGCAAAGAAACCTGCGAAGAAACCTGCCAGGAAACATGACAGAAATGCGAAAGATTTATACGTTGTGAAGACAAACCACAGTGACAATATCTGAGAGTCTGTTGGGGTGTGCGTGTGTGAAAATTGTGCAAGAAGCTTGCAGTGTTGATACATTGTATATATCGTGGTAGAAAATATCTTTTATACACCTTTATGTAATTAACTCATTTCTGACCTTAGTTTGGCAAATTATTTTGTTAAATTTGATGGATTATCTTCTTTATCTTAGACATTTAATAAATATTTGTATTAATATTATTAATAATAAATATTATTAGATAAAACTGGGTGAGTTATTTCCCTTACTAACAATAAAATCACATTTTACTTAACAACAGAAATGCATCAAACATACAGCAAGTTAGAAGTTATAGAGGAGCTGAGTGCCACAGTGACCACTTCCTCGTCGGAGAAAAATTTAAAATACAACTTAAGAGAGCTTTCTATACTAAATTACAAAGATTACACCCAACATATAACAGAGAAAAACTACAGTTAAAGAGAAATTTACAGATGAAATAAAATGTAAACTTGAAACTCTGCAAAACCCTTTGAAGGAAAGCGTTGACCAAACTTGGTTGAACATCAAGAATACAATTCAATCTACCGCAGAAGAATGTCTCGGTGTGTTAACCACGCATAGCAAGAACAGATGGTTCAATCAAAAATGTGAAAAAGCAGTCATTAGGAAAAAGAATGCCAGACATTTATGGTTAAATGACATCAACAACATCCAAAAGGAAGAGCAATATAGAAATGAATGTAAAGAGGCTACAAAAATAGTCCGACAGCAGAAGCGAGAATATATGAGTAATATAATCAAAGATATGGAAACTAATCACCTAAAAATGAATCCAGAAAATTTTTTAAAGAACTGAAGTCAATGAAACGAGGGCATCAACAAAACACATATGGTTTAAAAGACAAAAATCGGAATATGATAAATACCAATGAGGAAATGTGCAACACATGGAAAGAATATTTTGTTGAATTACTAAATTGTGAAGCTCCAAGTAACATTTTCCCACAGGAAGAGGTTCTAACATGCGAAAACAAATTGAAGAACCTACATTTGAAGAAATCCTATATGTAATCACACGACTTAAAAACAATAAGGCAACTGGGACTGATGGAATTGCTGCTGAATTTATAAAGGCAGGTGGCCATGCATTACATCTAAAGCTATACGAACTAATAATAAAAATCTGGAGGACAGAAGAATTACCCCATGACTGGAAAGAGTCATTATTGATACCTATCTTTAAGAAAGGAGACAAGTTCCAATGTGGAAATTATAGAGGAATATCACTACTGTCCACAAGCTATAAGATACTATCCGCAGTATTACTAAATAGACTAAAACCATATTCAGAAGACATATTAGGTGACTACCAGGCGGGTTTTAGACAAAACAGATCAACAATAGATCAGATATTTATCTTACGACAATTAGCCGAGAAAAATTGGGAATATAAAAGAGATCTCCATAACATTTTTGTGGATTTTAAAAAGGTTTATGACAGTCTCCATAGGAATAGTCTATGGCGATTCTATGGAATGCTATGCAGGAATTTGGAATACCGAGGAAGTTAATCAACATGACCAGACTATGCAAGGAAGATACTTATAATATAGTAACATATAAAGGCAGGAAATCAGACCCTTTCCAAATAACATCTGGCTTGAAACAGGGGGATGCACTATCGCCGCTACTCTTCAACCTGGCTCTAGAGAAAGTTGTAAGGAAGGTAAAGGAGGAATGTGATATTGGAGGAACATCCAAGCTGCTTGGTTATGCAGATGATATAGATATTATAGGGCAAAGTGAACAAAAGACATTGGAAATATTGACTCACTTAAAGGAAAAAGCCCAATAGATGGGGCTGGTTATCAACCACGATAAGACAGAATATATGGTCATTTCAAGAGAAGGAATGGCTAAAAACTCTGGCCACATACAAATAGATAATATGACCATTAAAAGAACAGAAACATACAAATACTTGGGTACAATCTTCAACTGCTCCAACACCATAAGGGAAGAAATACAAACTAGAATCAACTCTGGAAATAAGATACACTATGCACTACAACATCTATTAAAATCAAATACGCTATCTCGTAACACCAAAATCACAATATACAAAACACTGATCAGACCGGTTGTGCTGTATGGCTCTGAGACCTGGAGTACAACGAAAGGAGACGAAGCCTTGTTACAAACCTTTGAGAACAAAATGTTAAGACGCATCTTTGGACCCATTAGGGATACACAAAGTGGAGAGTGGAAAAGAAGAAGTAACAAAGACATTTATGATCTGTTTAAGTCCCCGCTAATCACTGGTATCATGAAGGCTAATAGACTACAATGGCTGGGGCATATAGAAAGAATGGAAGATAATAGGGAAACAAAACTCGCTTACACTCAGGAAATAAATGACCGTAGACCCCGAGGTAGACCAAGAAGGCGGTGGAGAGATAATACATATACAGACCTACAAGCACTTGGAATCAACGACTGACAAGAGAAGGTCCACCAGAGAGACGAATGGAGACGGATTGTATCTGCAGCAAAGAACCTCAATGGCTCGGAACGCTGAAGAAGAAGAACAACAATAAAATGGTATTATGTCCCAATGATTTTACAGGTACGTAACTCGTGATCTCTTCAGAGGTTGTTTCCCTTAGATTTCACACACACACACACACACGCACACACACACACACACACACACGCACTCGCACACACGCACTCGCACACCACACACACCACACTCACACGCACATTGACACAAAAAAGTTTATTGGCTCTAGCAATTGTGGTGGAGTGGCGAGCAGATGTCTCTGCCAGCCCAGTTGTCAAGCATTAAAATTCCCATCAAGGCTGGGTCTTATTTTTATTGCCCTGGAATCTCAGGCCCACCCACCTGTCGTGTCTTCCTTTAAAGTGTCGTTCCTGGAGTGAGGGGAGTCAACACCCACATTATAATTTTTTTCCCCATATCAATATTCGGCCCACCCACCCTTAAAATGAACACCAGGAAATGAACTGGAAAGTGAATGCAGCCTGTGTGTTTGCTATTGAGCACATCACCCTTCGAGTGCCGATTGATCTACATATTTATCAGGTCTAACATCATATACTCAAGGTGTGGACAAGGGTCTGTTACTGTTAGTTTACTTTTACTACTACTACTACTACTACTACTACTACTACTACTACTACTACTACTACTACTACTACTACTACTACTACTACTACTACTACTACTACTACTACTACTACTACTATTACTAGAAACATAAAACACCCCGGAAAAGAAAAACCCCCCTTTACCTCCAAGAACATCCCCAAATTTCCCAAACACCCCGGCCAAAACTTTTTACCTCCAAGAACATCACACCGAGCAACTTTACCCCCAAGAACATCACACCGAGCAACTTTACCTCCAAGAACATCACACCGAGCAACTTTACCTCCAAGAACATCACACCGAGCAACTTTACCTCCAAGAACATCACACCGGCCAACTTTACCTCCAAGAACATCACACCGAGCAACTTTACCTCCAAGAACATCACACCGAGCAACTTTACCTCCAAGAACATCACACCGAGCAACTTTACCTCCAAGAACATCACACCGGCCAACTTTACCTCCAAGAACATCACACCGAGCAACTTTACTTCCAAGAACATCACACCGAGCAACTTTACCTCCAAGAACATCACACCGAGCAACTTTACCTCCAAGAACATCATACCGAGCAACTTTACCTCGAGGGCATCACAACGAGCAACGTTACCTCCAAGAACATTTCCTGGTACACTTGTCAGGCCGAGCTGACCTGCGATTCAGATCAATTAAATATTCCCGCGCCAGTGGAGATTGAAACACATAACAGCCGGGCCCGGGCAGGCTAGCATTAGCCACTGCGGCTCCACCCAGAAACAGCTAAGGTGTAGATAAGAACAGGTTAGCAACATTCAAAACAAAGACGGACAGGCTTGTGACAAGTCCGGTGTTAGATAAAACTCATCGAGGGACCGGAGAAGAAACCAGCGAAGAAAACAGCAAAGAAACCTGCGAAGAAACCTGCCAGGAAACATGACAGAAATGCGAAAGATTTATACGTTGTGAAGACAAACCACAGTGACAATATCTGAGAGTCTGTTGGGGTGTGCGTGTGTGAAAATTGTGCAAGAAGCTTGCAGTGTTGATACATTGTATATATCGTGGTAGAAAATATCTTTTATACACCTTTATGTAATTAACTCATTTCTGACCTTAGTTTGGCAAATTATTTTGTTAAATTTGATGGATTATCTTCTTTATCTTAGACATTTAATAAATATTTGTATTAATATTATTAATAATAAATATTATTAGATAAAACTGGGTGAGTTATTTCCCTTACTAACAATAAAATCACATTTTACTTAACAACAGAAATGCATCAAACATACAGCAAGTTAGAAGTTATAGAGGAGCTGAGTGCCACAGTGACCACTTCCTCGTCGGAGAAAAATTTAAAATACAACTTAAGAGAGCTTTCTATACTAAATTACAAAGATTACACCCAACATATAACAGAGAAAAACTACAGTTAAAGAGAAATTTACAGATGAAATAAAATGTAAACTTGAAACTCTGAAAAACCCCTTTGAAGGAAAGCGTTGACCAAACTTGGTTGAACATCAAGAATACAATTCAATCTACCGCAGAAGAATGTCTCGGTGTGTTAACCACGCATAGCAAGAACAGATGGTTCAATCAAAAATGTGAAAAAGCAGTCATTAGGAAAAAGAATGCCAGACATTTATGGTTAAATGACATCAACAACATCCAAAAGGAAGAGCAATATAGAAATGAATGTAAAGAGGCTACAAAAATAGTCCGACAGCAGAAGCGAGAATATATGAGTAATATAATCAAAGATATGGAAACTAATCACCTAAAAATGAATCCAGAAAATTTTTTAAAGAACTGAAGTCAATGAAACGAGGGCATCAACAAAACACATATGGTTTAAAAGACAAAAATCGGAATATGATAAATACCAATGAGGAAATGTGCAACACATGGAAAGAATATTTTGTTGAATTACTAAATTGTGAAGCTCCAAGTAACATTTTCCCACAGGAAGAGGTTCTAACATGCGAAAACAAATTGAAGAACCTACATTTGAAGAAATCCTATATGTAATCACACGACTTAAAAACAATAAGGCAACTGGGACTGATGGAATTGCTGCTGATTTATAAAGGCAGGTGGCCATGCCTTACATCTAAAGCTATACGAACTGAATAATAAAAAATCTGGAGGACAGAAGAATTACCACCATGACTGAAAGAAAAGAAGTCATTATTGATACCTATCTTATAAGAAGGAGACAAGTTCCAATGTGGAAATTATAGAGGAATATCACGTACTGTCCACAAGCTATAAGATACTATCCGCAGTATTACTAAATAGACTAAAACCATATTCAGAAGACATATTAGGTGACTACCAGGCGGGTTTTAAGACAAAAACAGATCAACAATAGATCAGATATTTATCTTACGACAAATAGCCGAGAACAATTGGGAATATAAAAGAGATCTCCATAACATTTTTGTGGATTTTAAAAAGGCTTATGAAAGTGGTGTCCATAGGAATAGTCTATGGAGATGCTGATGCAGGATTTGAATACCAGGAAGTTAATCAACATGACCAGACTATGCAGGGAAGATACTTATAATATAGTAACATATAAAGGCAGGAAATCAGACCCCTTCCAAATAACATCTGGCTTGAAACAGGGTGATGCACTATCGCCGCTACTCTTCAATCTGGCTCTAGAGAAAGTTGTAAGGAAGGTAAAGGAGGAATGTGATATTGGAGGAACATCCAAGCTGCTTGTTTATGCAGATGATATAGATATTATAGGGCAAAGTGAACAAAAGACATTGAAATATTGACTCACTTAAAGGAAAAAGCCCAACAGATGGGGCTGGTTATCAACCAAGATAAGACAGAATATATGGTAATTTCAAGAGACGGAATGGCTAAAAACTCTGGCCACATACAAATAGATAATATGACCATTAAAAGAACAGAAACATACAAATACTTGGGTACAATCTTCAACTGCTCCAACACCATAAGGGAAGAAATACAAACTAGAATCAACTCTGGAAATAAGATACACTATGCACTACAACATCTACTAAAATCAAATGCGCTATCTCGTAACACCAAAATCACAATATACAAAACACTGATCAGACCAGTTGTGCTGTATGGCTCTGAAACCTGGAGTACAACGAAAGGAGACGAAGCCTTGTTACAAACCTTTGAGAACAAATTTTAAGACGCATCTTTGGACCCATTAGGGATACACAAAGTGGAGAGTGGAAAAGAAGAAGTAACAAAGACATTTATGATCTGTTTAAGTCCCCGCTAATCACTGGTATCATGAAGGCTAATAGACTACAATGGCTGGGGCATATAGAAAGAATGGAAGATAATAGGGAAACAAAACTCGCTTACACTCAGGAAATAAATGACCGTAGACCCCGAGGTAGACCAAGAAGGCGGTGGAGAGATAATACATATACAGACCTACAAGCACTTGGAATCAACGACTGGCAAGAGAAGGTCCACCAGAGAGACGAATGGAGACGGATTGTATCTTGCAGCAAAGAACCTCAATGGCTCGGAACGCTGAAGAAGAAGAACAACAATAAAATGGTATTATGTCCCAATGATTTTACAGGTACGTAACTCGTGATCTCTTCAGAGGTTGTTTCCCTTAGATTTCACACACACACACACACACGCACACACACACACACACACACACGCACTCGCACACACGCACTCGCACACCACACACACCACACTCACACGCACATTGACACAAAAAAGTTTATTGGCTCTAGCAATTGTGGTGGAGTGGCGAGCAGATGTCTCTGCCAGCCCAGTTGTCAAGCATTAAAATTCCCATCAAGGCTGGGTCTTATTTTTATTGCCCTGGAATCTCAGGCCCACCCACCTGTCGTGTCTTCCTTTAAAGTGTCGTTCCTGGAGTGAGGGGAGTCAACACCCACATTAAAATTTTTTTTTCCCCATATCAATATTCGGCCCACCCACCCTTAAAATGAACCCAGGAAATGAACGGGAAAAGTGAATGCAGCCTGTGTTTTTGCTATTGAGCACATCACCCTTCGAGTCCCGATTGATCTACATATTTATCAGGTTACATCATATACTCAAGGTGTGGACAAGGGTCTAGGATTGAGTTGTTTATTTTACTTTTACTAACTACTACTACTATTACTACCTAATACTACTACTACTACTAACTGACTACTACTAACTACTACTACTACTACTACTACTACTACTACTACTACCTACTACTACTACTATTACTACTACTACTACTACTACTGTAACAGTGTGTACAGAGACTAACAAGGCTTGGGTTCAATTACAAATATTGTTTATTATCTTGATGGTGACAACATGGCTCCTTCTTCCTCTGAGCCCGGATGTAAACTGCCCCCAGACAACCCACTACGTCACGATTGAGCATCTCTCCTCGCTTTCAGTCCCAATGCTCAATCGTGCTGTAGCTGTTTCCCACTAGATCCTAATAATACCCCAATACTCAATGCTCCCCTACTGTTACACCTCCCTATGTTTATTAAAGAATTTTCCTTATAAAGGAAAAATCTTTACTCCTAATCCCCTTACTCTATTCCCTCTTTTTCTTTACTTCTCACAGTTCCTCTAATTCTTCCCTATATTGTCAGCTAGTAACCCACTATATACTTCTTCTTCGATTCTACTTTGTATAATACATCGTACCACGTATGGTAACTCTTTTAAACTAAACACTCCTTCTCCCCTTTCCATTTCCCCAAACTATATAGCTATCCACTATATATTTCTGGTTCTTTCTTGGCTCTTCAAGTTCCTGTATCAAATATACATATCATAAGAACAGCTCGTAAAATCGTTATCGTAACTTTTGACCTTATAAAATTTCTCACTCTTCCAGAACACAGGACGTACAAAAACAATGTAGTTAGAAAAAGTAAAGAAGCGGTGCGCACCGAGTGAGAAGTATAAAGAATGAATACTCAACATGACCACATGTACATACAGCAATGAATATTTAAGACACTCACATTTACCTCCCTTGCCAATAAAAAAATTTTTTGTAAAATAATTTTTTAAAATATACTTTATGAAATAGACCTTTGTTCACTATAAAACCTTTTGGCATAAGTTTTCATAAGCCTTATATATTCAACATTTACATTGCCATCCACAATTTTGTCCATATTTCGTTATCTCACCTTTAACCATGAGCCCATGTTCATATTTTATGAACACTTTTAATATAATTAACGCTGGTTTTTCACAGCACCTATATCTTGCCCCCGTACATCCCCTACTTATATACTGCTATTTACAGTCTTCCCCCTACCTTATATCAGTGGACAAAGTAGTTTTTATTAACTCTTTTCTGAACGAAAAGCCTTAAGCAAAACCTCATATATTTGAAAATTAAACTTACTTAACTAACTTCATAACTTATTCATTAACCAAGTAACTTAATATACCAAACCATTCATGTAATCGAAATAAAATCAACACAAGACGTCATACCCCCCAAATTAATCTAAAGAAAAAACACATTTTAAAATGACATAACATGCATTTTATCAAATCAGAATAAAACATTCTATTACTACCTATCACTATTGGACACTTTTACGGACCAATAGTTTTTACTCCAAATACTAGGAACACAATCATCCTATTCTAAATCAATTAATCAAACCACAACAACAACAAAAACTTATTATATATGAGGCATTGAAACTTAGGCTCAATAAAACAACCAAATAATAGCCATCATTTTCCAGTACCAACTCAAGCATAAAAACATATTATATATGACTCATGACTCATAAAACTTAGACTTCAATAAAACACAGTTTTCAAAACAATTATAACTCTCTTAAAATTACTACGTATAGTGGCCCACCAACATTGGCCTCTCATACTAAGTAAGGTAACGCATATCTATTTATACAGGTCATTCCAGTATTTCTATGACCGAGAAAACCAAACATTTCACTGTCCATCTGTATATCTGTTAACTACAGACTAATTTCTTAACTTATAATGCTGACCGTACCATTTATTCTCTCCCCTCACAACTTTCTACCATTTTCTATCTTAACTCGTAACACAACATAACCTCCGGAATATCCTCTTAAGTAAGCACTGTAAACTACATGTTGACTCCTTTTATCTATTACTAATGTGTCGACTAATCCAATATCAACTCAATGTAGCAGCCATCATCTACTTATCAATTAACTTGTGGCTCGGCCTGCCAATTATTTCCCTTGGACCAATCATCACTATACTTATTAATTCTTATCGTTCAAACACGGCATTTCTAGCACCACTAAAAAAAACTCGTCTATTTTTCTATAGAGTACATTCACCTATTGTACCAATACCCAATTTGTCCAATTTACTAACAGTCAAGAAGTAGAAACATAATTTCAACCAGCAATTCTATTACAAATAGAAAAAAAAAATATATATATATATATATATATATATATATATATATATATATATATATATATATATATATATATATATATATATATATATATATATATATATATATATATATATATATATATATATATATATGTCTCTCTACCAGTTATCTCACTGCTTAACTATTTCTCAAGATTACTTTTTAAAAAAATTTGTCCATAGAATCCTTTTCCATTTCCACCGTTTCGTATACTTCTTCAAGCATCCTGAAACTTATAACTTGCCATCTGCAGTATTTTCTATTTATCTATCTCCTACGTTTCCACTTCTTCAACAACTCCAAGTTTCTTTGAATAAGTGCTAACTCCACATCAATATCTTCTTCTTCGTACAACTTATTAGTTTCTTCCATACTACTACTTGATTCTGACTTTTCATCCATTTCTTCTTCTTCGTCTGTATGTCTGTCGTTAGCAGCCGCTAATCTCTTCTGTTCAACATCCCATCTAATTTGTCTATCATTATTTCTTAAGGACCTTTCTAGTAGAGGCATATCTTCATCGCTTGTTGAATAATCCCTAATTCTCCTCTGTCTTTTCACTTCTTTATCCCTTTGTTTATCCATTCTTCTTTTCGTTGCTTGTCTAGTATTCTTAAATGGAGCACCTATTTCCTCTTCCATACTATCATAATGAGTTTCATTCACATTTTCTTCTTCCATTGTTTTCGGAATCGTCTGTTCTTGAGTATCTTCATAACTTGGAGTTGCTAGTAACTGATTTTGTGTTGGTTCTTTTCTAAAACTTGGGGTTACTGTAGCTCCTCTGACAACTTGTTCATCTAAATATTCAGTGTCTGAATAATAATTATTATTATAATTCTCATTTCTCTTCTCCTCCTCATCTCTTCTTAAGTGTTCCACGTGTGCTCTTGCCACATGTCCTGTGACCTGGTTCTTGATAGTATACGATACATTACCTAGTTTTTCCAAAACGTAATAACCTGGGATCCAACGAGCATCAAACTTAGAGTTTCTTCTATGCTTCTTGTAATAAACTCTATCACCTACTTTAAACTCCTGTAATTTTGTATTTACATTTTTGTACCTTTTCTGTCTTTCCCTAGCTTTAAATACATTATTCTTTAATCTTACGTGTGCTTTATGCATTTCCTGTATTATGGTCTCTTGAAATTCTTCTCCCATATATTTCCGTCTCGGTTTTAACAGATTATCTATAGGTAGTATTGGTTCTCTCCCGTGTATTAAATAAAATGGTGAAAATCCCGTGCTCTCATTTTGATTTGTACGAATAGCACTAAGGGCAGGTCCTAAGAATAGATCCCAATCTTTTTCATGTTCATCAATAATCTTTGCTATAACGTCGTATAACGTCCGATGTTGACGTTCGTTTCTAGCATTTGACGAAGGTCTATAATATGAGGTTTTTATATGTTTTATATTCAAATCTTTCAATAACTTTTCGAATTTTTTATTTACAAACTCTCTACCATTATCCGTAAGTATACTTTGTGGGCAACTAAATCTTGGTACGAACTCCTGCAAAAAAATATTAATGACTGTATCTGCGCTCTTATCTGGAATTGCGTAAATTTCCGGCCAAAGACTGTAGACGTCTACTATGTGAATTAAATACACGTTTCCTGACAATGTTCTAGGGTGTGGGCCTGATATATCTAAACTAATCTTTTGCATTGGGAACTGAGGAATATCTGTATCTTGTAAGGGACACTTTATTGTTTTCATGTTCCTTAATCTGCATTTTTCACACGTATCCACATATTTGCATGCAGATTTAAACAAGTTTGGCCAATAATATTTGCTTGTAAGTGCTTTCACCAACTTGTCCCTACCGAGATGTCCATTTTCATTGTGATATGCTTTTAACACTTCATTTTCTAAATGTTTTGGAATATATTTCCTTAGCTGTTCGTTCCTTTCACACATATAGTATAACTGTCCATCCTCTTGTAAAACCAAATAATTCTTTTTATATTTGTTATCTTCCGTTTCTCTTAATTTTTCTTTTATTTGTATGACTTTTGGATCCAACTCTTGCTCTTCTTTCATATTAAATTGTGCTAACTGTAGGTCTTCTTCCCTATGTTCAGACTCTTGCTCCGATGGTACACTTTCAAATTCTTCCCTATTTATTATGGCAGAATCTAAAATATTTACTTGCCAGTTTCGGTCGTCTATCTCTGGTTCAGCTTCATCTTCTGTATCTCCTGATGACTGTGGGTATGGAATCCTAGATAACAAATCAGCGCATGTGTTAATCCTACCTGGAATATACTCTATTTTTGTGTTGTATCCCTGTAGATTCAATGCCCAGGTCTGTATTTTCCTGTTCTGCACTGGAGCTTCTAAAAAGACTTTAAAGGCATATGGTCAGTTCTAATAACAAAATTTGCGTTATGTAAGTAGTAATTTAGTTTCTGAAGAGCATAATGAATGGCATATGCCTCTTTCTCAATAGTAGTCCATTTTCGTTGTGATTTGCTAAGTTTATGAGACAAGAAGTAGATTGGCCTTTCATTTTTAACCCCTGGTATTCCAGACTCTTTTCCTTCATATGGTTGAACCAAACATGCTCCTACTGCATTGTCCGAAGCATCTGTGTACAGTATTAACTGTTTGTTTAAGTCTGGATGCGTCAATAGTGGTACCAGTGTTAAGCTGTTTTTTAAATACTCGAACGCTTTTTGACACTCATCATCCCACTTAAATCTAGCGTATTTGCCTGTTAAATTTATAATAGGTTCTGCTATCTTTGAAAACGCTGGGACAAACCGCCTATAATATGCACAGGTTCCTATAAACGCACGCACTTCCTTAACGTTAGTTGGAGTAGGTAATTCTTTAATAACCTTTATCTTGTCCTGGTCTGGTTTAATACCTTCTCTATTTATAATATACCCCAAATATTTTGTTTCTGTTTTTAAAAACTGGCATTTACTAAGCTTCAATTTAACATCATGTCTTCTTAACCTGTCAAACACTAATTCAATATGTCTTAAATGATCCTGTACGTCTCCTGCTGTGAAAATGAGTATGTCGTCTATATAGGCTAGGGCAAACCTTTGCATACCTTCTAATACTTCATTTATTAAGAGCATGTAGTGAGAGGGTGCAGTTTTGACGCCAAAAGGCATTCGTAAAAATTCGTACGAGCCCATATGGGTACAGAAAGCACTCTTTTTCTGCGCGTCCTTCGACATCGGAATACACCAGAATCCTGACCTTGCGTCCAGCGTCGTGAAATATGTAGAGCCATTAAGCAGCCCCAAAATATCATCAATTACTGGCAGTGGGTATGCTACATTCTTGGTGATTTTGTTCAACGCCCTGTAATCGCAGCAAAAGCGACTCGAACCATCAGGTTTGGCCACGATGACGACCGGAGATGACCACTCAGACTTCGATCTTGTTATTATTCCTGCTTTCAACATCTCTTCTATTGCCTTTTCCACGATTTCTCTATTTCTTAATGGAGTTCTATATGGTTTTAGACTTATTGGTGGATGGTCTCCCGTATCTATTTCCATTGTAACTGTCTGTGTCCTTCCCAATTCCAAATCACTAACTGCAAATACATCTTGATTTTGCCTTATAAGTTGTTCTAATACTTCCTTATTTTAAGGAGCTTTTAATTGTGCCAACAATTCTTGTTCCCTTGTCATTTTGTCTAGTGAATGTATTTGGGCTTTATTTCTTCTGGATGGATGGATCAATTCATCCATTCTGACGTTCCCTCTTCTTCTGCGTCAGCGTCTGTTATTTACCCTTTCACCAGAAGTTTCTGAATAACTTGTTCCCGACATTTCTGCTCTATCCGTTGCCAATATGTCACTAATGTTATGATCTAATTTGGCTATCACACATCCTCTGTATAATTTGATTTCTCTACCTGTGTTGTTGATAACCATCACTGGAAAGGTTAAGTGTTTATCCAACGCTATTATTCCATCCGGAACTTCCAAACCAGGCTCATCAATTACTTCCTCTTGTAACTCAGTGACTCTGACTGTGTCTCCTTCCACATAATATGGGTTTCTCTTCAGCTTCGCTTGTATCAGATTAACCGACTGTGGTTTTAACGTCGTTGACATTTTAACTCTAACCAGTGCTGATATATGCATGTCTTCCTCCATATCTACATAGACGTCGTTGAATTTTAATTTATGTAAATCATAGAAAAGTCTTACTCCATTTTTTATTAAAAAATCTCTTCCTATCAACATGTTTCTATTTAAATCCTTCACTACATGAAAAAGATGTCTTATGTTGATTCCTCCTAACTTAAAATTTATCATTGTTTGTCCAATTACTTGTAAATTCTGTCCAGTAACAGAGTGTAAATTATTATGAGTCTTAAATACTCTACAATTTCTTACTATTTTGTATAGAAAACTTTCTTTTACTACACTAACCTGAGCTCCCGAATCAATTAATGTACGAACTCTATACTTTCCTATTTCTATTATACAAGAGCTATAATCTGTTTTATTTTCTATAAATTGCTTGACTTCATCTAGTTGAAAATATTCTCTGTTCGTCCTATTATACCTGTTATTAACATACTCTTTAAACCTTGGGACCTTATTATTTCCCTTCCTATCATAGGTCCTTTCTAATAGGTAGGGCGCCGGTTTTCCTGCGTTCTTGTACCTGTAAAATTCCTGTGTCTATCTTCAACATTCCTACTCACCCTGTTATTGTCATGTCTACCCTGTGTATTCGACTGGACACGCCTGTTATTACAAAAACGAGAAACATGTCCCCGTTGACCACAAACCCAACAGACAATATTTGTGTTATTTGTGTTTCCCACTGTCTCACTTGTAGGGTATCTCATATTTCTTCTTTCAACATAATCACTTCTATTTCTACCTTGTAACGTTTGTATACCTCCTCTCCTATTCCATCCGAATCTTGTTTGTCCTATTTCCATAGGCTCCTCAATCCTGTCTTCTCGACTCATTCCTATTTCTCGTCCTGTTCTCAATCTGAATCTACGTCGCAAATTTTCTTCTTGTACCGCGATGTCTACCGCTTGTGATAACCTCTCAGGGTTTTCCCTCATCAGTTTAAATTTCAAACCATCGGATTTTATGCCATCTACAAAAATGCCGACTAACATCCTCTCCACCTCCTTCTCCTTGAACATTCTGTCCCAAGAATGCCTCTTCAGCCAGGTTAATCAACCTATCGCTGAACAACTGTACCGTCTCTCCATTATTTTGTTTAGACTGTCTCAATACTGAAAACGCATGTTGTGGATCCGTTATTTCTGCATACTTGTGTGCCAGGTCGGTTTTGAACTGCTCCCATGTTTCATCTACTCTAGCCTCTAACTTTCTTCTAATATGCTGTGAGACCGGTTCTGTGGCTGCCTGATATGCAAGTCTCATTTTCTCTTCATCTGTTGCAGATACTAAATACGCATATTTTTCTATGGAAGTAATCCATTTCTTAAACTCCCTGGCCTGTCCACTAAACTTAACGATTTCAGTTGTCATTCCCTGTTGTTTTATGACCGTATGAAGTCTATCTACCGCCGTTCCCACTCCCGACAAAACTTGTGCTACTGAATCCTGTTCTGTCATGTTTACAATATTTATACTTGTACAAGCAAACAAGAATCAATTCTTATTAATATCTAAATTAATTAACTAAAGAATTCAATTATTTTCTAACCAATACCTTTTTTTTCTTGTTGAGGTTATCTTTCTAACCGAAAATGAAGTTCCTGGCGTCTATGTCTCTGTCTACTGAGCCTGAGAAAGCCGGTATTCGATCACCTGAACCAAGACCGATAAAGTGGGTTCTGTAAAGACCAAAAAATGCTCGACTGTAGTCCACAGGCCTCGATATGGCTCCACAAAGCTCGATATGGGTCCACAAAGCTCGATAGGGCTTCACAAAGCTCGATATGGTTCCACAAAGCTCGATATGGTTCCACAAAGCTCGATATGGCTTCACAGGGCTCGATATGGTTCCACAAAGCTCAATAGGGCTTCACAAAGCTCGATATGGTTCCACAAAGCTCGATATGGTTCCACAAAGCTCGATATGGCTTCACAGGGCTCGATATGGTTCCACAAAGCTCGATAGGGCTTCACAAAGCTCGATATGGTTCCACAAGGCTCGATATGGTTCCACAAAGCTCGATATGGCTTCACAGGGCTCGATATGGTTCGACAAAGCTCGATAGGGCTTCACAAAGCTCGATATGGCTTCACAGGGCTCGATATGGTTCCACAAAGCTCGATAGGGCTTCACAAAGCTCGATATGGTTCCACAAAGCTCGATATGGTTCCACAAAGCTCGATATGGTTCCACAAAGCTGTGAAGAGCGGTCAACCGTACCAGCCACCCAGGGACGGGCTCTTGAAACACAGTAAAGTTCTGAGACGAGCTGACAAGGGCTCGATTTTAACGACTAGTTTACTGGGCCACAGCGATCAAAACCATCACTGGACGACGGTGATCAAGAAAATCAGTATTTCAGCCAAACTTGATAAGGAGCTTCGGTCCAGGCCAATTATAGCTGTAAGTCTCATAGACGGCCATTTTCTTAGAATTTGAGAGCAGAAAAATTTCCTCAGTCCGTTAACAAGCAAGTGACCTTCAGACAAGCCAGGTTAAAACAACGGCAGTCCAAACTCACAGGAGGATATCAACCATAGTTCGGTCACCCCAGAGCACAATAACAAGCGGCTCCCGACTTTGACAAAAACCTCCAACAGACAGTAGCTCCATCTAAAAACTGATTCGAGAAAACGTTTGTTCTAAATGCAGGCCTCAAAAGGTAGTCTGGTCTGGATCTTTTGATGGTTTATTAGTACTTCGGATTGCGTCCGCGACGGCAAAGTCCAGTATCCTGGTTAAGCGGCACCATTTATTAGTCCTGTAACAGTGTACAGAGACTAACAAGGCTTGGGTTCAATTACAAATATCGTTTATTATCTTGATGGTGACAACATGGCTCCTTCTTCCTCTGAGCCGGGATGTAAACTGCCCCCAGACAACCCACTACGTCACGATTGAGCATCTCTCCTCGCTTTCAGTCCCAATGCTCAATCGTGCTGTAGCTGTTTCCCACTAGATCCTAATAATACCCCAATACTCAATGCTCCCCTACTGTTACACTACTACTACTACTACTACTACTACTACTACTACTACTACTACTACTACTACTACTACTACTACTACTACTACTACTACTACTACTACTACCGTTACTGCAGTTACTGCTACTACTACTACTACTACTACTACTACTACTACTACTACTACTACTACTAATACCATTACTGCTGTTACTACTGCAGCTGCTTCTGCTGCTGCTTTTACTACTACTACTACTACTACTACTACTACTACTACTACTACTACTACTACTACTACTACTACTACTACTACTACTACTACTACTACTACTACTACTACCAGTACTGCTGTTTTCTTTTCCCAACTTCCAATGACAAAGACTTATTGCATAAAATGTTCTTAATTTGATAGAACACAGTTTTTGCTCTTATTCTGTTCTTTATCTCTGTAATATATCTTCTATGTGATGTTATCCGTGTGCCTAGATATTTGTGTGATTTACCTGTACTCGTACGATGTACGAGCCGGCTCCGTGACGAAGGGGTTATGGACGCAGTTGGTAATCCCGCATACCACTTTCAAAACACAGCTGTGTTGGTTTTTTATGAAATGGTATGGGTGCCGGTCGTTCAAAAAGCAATGGCAAACTGCTGAACGTAAAACTTTGGCCAGGAATCACAAACAGCTGAAAAATGCTGGGGTTGACTGCTACGTCCGTAAAGGATATGTAACTAACTTTAACTTAACCTGATGTTATATTAGATCAGTGTCATTTGTCAAGACGGTCTCCTGCTCTACAGAATGAAGGAATCCACCAGCTGGGACATGCTGTGGAAGAGTCAGCACATGGACGCCCAGGTGGAGAGGATAGCTTTGAGTGCTAAGGTGATCAGCTCCAACCAAGAATACTCCAACAACAAGATGGTGGCTGCCTCTTCTGGGTCCACTGTTTTTCTATGGGTAGTCAGTGATGAAGGAGAAAGTCGGCAGATAGTCCAATATGTACCCAGGCACTGACATACAAGTTCAGTGTGCGCGGCAGTCATCAGTAGCACTTTTAAAACTCTAGCAGGTCCATATTAGGGGTGGGCTAATATCCTAGTTTCTCGCCTCTAAATACAAGCATGTTGACCATAGATCCGGTGTCAATATTCCACCCGCATCTCTCCAGCGCCTACATAATGAAGAAAAAAAGAGGGTCGATATACATTAGTAATAAAACCCATGACTTGTTAATATTGTATCATAATAAAAATAAAGGAAACAAAAAGGAAGAAGAAAGGAAGGTGTTTCCAGTTTCATGTCACTCGTCGCCTACTGTAGACTTTTGCCTCACTCCAAAAGTGAGTGAGGTATCTACTCAATGTGTACATCTATTCTGGACTGATACTGGAGCTTCCTGAGGGACTAGCCACCTCCTAACCGTCCAAACGTTCTGAAAGTACAGCTGTCACAACATGGACAGAATACCTGAGACAATGGCCTCATGACAACAATTCATAAATCTCTTTACCATAGCTACAAACAGCATTAGGTAAGTACCACTGACAAATGGCAGAAGGCTAACTACCAGATCAGTCATCTCCTCTTGCATCATCCTCACTATCATCATCATCATCATCATCATCATTATCATCATCATCATCATGTGTCTGTCTCCACTGGGGTAAAATTATGTCTACTCCAGCAGTAACAATCACGAATGAATATATCTATATATATAAAAAAATCGTTGTATGTATGTATGTCCGTCCTTTATGCGTTCGCGAACGGTCCAACCGATTGAGATAAAATTTCTACACGTTTTCCTTTCATTCCTGTGCAACCAACTGTGATAGTTTTATCTATCAGCTACCACAATGTAATATACAAGTAAATGGGAATATTCTTCAACAAGTGAGCAGGTACAATTATCTCGGAACAGTAATAAAATCTGATGGGAGATGCCTTGAAGAGATTAGAACAAGAATCGCCATGGCAAAAGTAGCCTTTAGCAAGATGAAAAACATATTGACCAATAAAAAGATGTCAATTGAAACGAGAAAAAGAGTGTTGAGATGCTACATTGAACCTGTACTTTTGTATGGATGTGAAGCGTGGACAATGAGCAGTCAGGCTGAAAAACATCTGATGGCTGTAGAGATGTGGTTTCTGAGGAAAATGCAAAGAATACCATGGACAGCCAGAAAGACCAATGAACAAGTCCTTCAAGAAACAAATGAAGATCGTAAATTGATTAGAGAAATTAGACGTAGACAGTCAAAATTTTTTGGGCATGTTATGAGAAGAAATGGATTGGAGAATTTGGTGACAACTGGTAAGATCGAGGGGAACAGACCAACGGGAAGACCTAGAAGCAAGTACCTGGATGGCTTGGCCTTGTAGCATGGTCGAGACAGAAACACGGAGCTGATCCACGACTCTGGTGATCGAGTGAGATGGTAGAACATGACCGCCCACGCTTACCGGCATGGCACATGATGGATGGGATCAGCTATTACCTTCCTAAAATTTAATTTTGTAATTACATGACTGAACATAAGAATATATAAAAATATATGACAAAAAGGGATATAACTTTTAGTACCATTGTTATATCTTAAGTTACGTCCCCTGGCTATAGATTAAATGAGTTGATTGACGATGAATTAAATGAGATGCTCCACATAGATAGATAGATAGATAGATAGATAGATAGATAGATAGATAGATAGATAGATAGATAGATAGATAGATAGATAGATAGATAGATAGATAGATAGATAGATAGATAGATAGATAGATAGATAGATAGATAGATAGATAGATAGATAGATAGATAGATAGATAGATAGATAGATAGATAGATAGATAGATAGATAGATAGATAGATAGATAGATCCCCGCCAGGAGCTGGGCGAAGCCGTGCCGGGTCAGCTAGTCATTCATAAAAGAAACTATAATCTTCTCCATTCAAGACGTCCCTTGCTCAAGACGCCATTGCCGTACAACCACCGGGCAAAGGAAGGTGAAGATTAGGAGTAGAATAAAAAGCTCCTCCCTGGATCTGAAAACCAAATGAACAAGAAGGCTGTATAATTGCTGAAAGACCTTATGAAATATGAAAGAAATTTTTTTTATTTTAGAATTATCTCAATAGACTCTATTTATGCTGCCTTAAACTATCTGAGGGAAACTCTAGGAACACCATTGTAAAATATGAAAGAATTTATTTATTTTTAAAAATCTTTTATTTAGTGTTAAAATCGATGCAAAGTGTATTGTTCGTGTTTTTCTCGATTCTCTGTGGCGAAGTGGTCAAGCCGTTTGACTCGTGCTCCGAAGGTTGTGGGTTCGATTCCTGGCCGCGTCCTTCGGTTAAATGTTTCGGAGACTCCTGTGGGTCGTCGCTAAAAGCTACGGAGTTCGTGCTTTGTGCGACCTTTCCGTGCTGCGGAAAGAGACATAGCCATATGGGATTATTTTTTTAAAACCGGTGCAATGAAGTCGACCCTGTCGACTTTTAAGCGACTTTTTCTGTTCTGTGTGTCTGATTATATTACCTATGTGACTGATTCTAAGTGAAAGTATTTTTGTGTGGATGTCCTGCAGTGCAATACCCCCTTGTTTCTTGTCTTGTATGAGAGTTTTGTGTTGTATGCTGTGTATTGTGTTGGTGAAGATGAAGCGTCTGATTTGTTTGTTTATGTTTGTGACGGTCTGTTTGGGAGGGTCCAGTACTGTCGCTAAGTATATTATTTTGGGTATTATGTATGTGTTGACTATTGTGCTTCTACCAAAATTGTGGATGTCTTGTACCTATACCTTTGTAACATGTCTGTGATCTGTTCGGTCAGTGCGTGCCATGTCTGTCTGTGTGATTTTGTGGGATCGCATGGACATGTGATCCCATACAGCTTCATGGTGTCTATGTGTCTCAGATCTGGGGGAAATAAGACGTTTGTTTCCACTTTCCAAGACCCATTATCTGTTATTTCTGTACATTAATTTTGGCTCCACTGCCTTTTCCAAAATGGGTAAAGGTGTGGAGTATATTCCTTATTGATGTGTTGCTGGTGGGAAAGAAGGCAGTGTCATCTGCATAAGCGATGAGTTTCTACTCTCCTATCCCATGCAGGAAGGTTTCTTTGATACTAGTGTCTTGTCTTATCTTCTCTAATAAAGGTTCTAGGGTGAGCACATACAGGAGTGGTGATAAGGGACATCCCTGTCTTACAGATCTCGTGAGCCTGAAGCTAGCTGTCAGTGAATGGTTCACCAACACTCTGCTCTCAGGATTTTTATACAAGATCTGTAGTCACTGCCTGTAGTATTCTCCTATGTTACAATGTTCTAGTGTCCTATGCAGGTATGTGTCGGAAATTCTGTCGAAGGCCTTCTCTTGATCCAAGGATAAGATGGAGGATGGACTGTCTTTTCCGTGAGTGTAATTGGTTATGTCTCTAATGAGGTGTGTGTGGTTGTGTATATTTCTGTCTTTGACACTGCACTGTTGGTCTGGGTGAATTAGTGTTGGCATGAAAGGTTTAAGTTTGTTGGTGAGTGATTTGGCGATTATCTTGTAGTCTGTGTTGAGTAAGGAAATTGGTCTGTAGTTCTTCAGTTGTGTTTTGTCAGTTTTATCTTTGCATATGAGTGTAATGTAAGACATGTTGCAGCTGTCCGGAAGATTTTTTTTTTTTTTTGGTCAAAGGCTTCCTGACAGACTTTGAGAAGAAGATTGCCTAGAATAGTAAAGAATTGTTGGTAGAATTCTACTATCAAACCGTCTGGTCCTGGAGTTTTGTCTTTGTTTAGTGTGCTCAGTGCCTGTGTTATGTCTGTCAGTGTCAGTTCAGTGTGTCTCTGTCTGTGTCGGGTAATTTCTTTGTGTACCGTAAGAAGTTGTCTTGTATCTGTGTGTCGACTGTCTCTGCTGTGAATAGTTGTGTGTAGTGTTGCTGGAAAGCAGTCTCTATGTGTGGTGTTTCTGTCTGCGTGTTTCCTTGCATGTCTGATATTTTGCTTATTTGTCTGTTACGTTGTACGTTCTGTTATATTGCTAAATATTGTCTCGTCGGTGTCTCTTGTGTGATTGTGTTGAGCTTTGTTCTGAGAAGAGCACCCAGATGTCTGTGTTGTTGGTGTTCTTCTAGTTGTGTTTCTAGAGTGTGTAAGTGAAGTGCATCTCTGTCTGTCTGTTTTGTTAGTCGTATGGCTGTCTGTATGATGCGCTCCTGTCTTAGTCTGTCTTTGTGGATCCTGGTTAATAAATGTATGGTGATTTTTAGCAAGTCTCAGTATTGTGTGATGTTCTCAGTTGGTATATTGTCTGTGTACGTGTGTATGAGCTGTGTCATGTATTGTACATAATCTGTGTGTTTCAGAAGTGAGTTATTGAACTTCCAGTGTGGTGACCTTTTGTTTGGGCTGCGTGTTTGTGCTGATGTGTGCTAGTATACCTTTGTGGTCTGTGTAATCTAATGTTTCCCTTAGGTGTTTGGTTTGTATGATGTGGTGTATTGCGGGTGTGTAAATCCTGTCTAATCTATATAATCTGTTGTGTGTTTTGTTTGTGTATGTCGTTTCTCTACTGTCGGGGTGTGTATGCCTGAATGCGTATGTGAGGTTGTGCGTATCGATGATATTTCGTAGTGTATCTAGTTGATGTAAGCTGTCCCTGCAGGCTCTTCTCAGCTGTGTTCTTACTTTACCTCCTATTACGTCTAGGGGGGTACGGGGTGTCAGGCATTGGTAGCACCTTTGGTAAGGATGACTCTTATGTCCTTTTCAGGACCCCCCCCTCCCCCAGCCATTTTATAAATAATTTAAAAACTAAATAATGAGTAGGTTAGAAGTTATAGTCCATTTACTTTTTTGTCTGCCCCAATATAAAATTCCATATCTCAGTAACCAGCTGAGAGAAATGATGAGATTTAGCATATAACCTTATCATGATGTCCACCCAACCAAAAAAAAATTTGTTCTGGAGATTGTACAGCAGATTTCAAAGTTTGTTTATATGCGGTATATAATTTACGGGACAGAGATGAAGTGCACAGTATTAGAAGTATTACATTTTCACGAGGAAACATTAGCGTTCAATAGTAAATTTTCACGTTGTTCACGGGATTGGCCTTACGAAAAGAGCCCTGAGAAGTGAAACGGGGAGTGTTCAGTGGTGTCGCAGTATCTTCAGAGGTGTGTCATTAATGTGGGTCCTTTCATATAAGGCTTCACGTTTAGAAAGTACAAGGGAGGTAGAAATATCATTTGCGAGGAACCGCATTTAGGAGCCACGAGAAGCAGATACCTACGTGAAATAAGGGAAATGCGCAAATAAAATTATGACATAGTGTATTTGGATGAAACCTGGATCAATGCGCACCACACAAGTGAAAAGGAATGGCAATCAGTGGACGGAAAGATAACGCGATATGTGCCCAGTAGTAAAGGACAGCGTTTCGTTATAGCCCATGCTGGTAGTACTCAAAATGGTTTACTACAGAATGCTGGACTCGTGTTCGTATCAAAGCATACAGACAATAGGGATTATCATAATGAGATAAATGGCAATGTATTTACACTGGAATTATTGATGATGGAACTCTTTGCTGGCTGCTGATGATGGGGACGGAGCGCTTATGGGAATGACCCGAATGCTGTGATGTCGGTTTCTAAATCAATCAATCAATCAATCTATTCAAATTGTCTGACGTCAAGATACTAACTCAGACCGCGCTATAAAAATTGATAAAAGTTGCTGGAAAAAAATGTGAGGACCATTGTGTTGAAAGAGGAAGATGACTATTGGAGAAAGGATGGGTTGAATTTTATGCAACCGAGAGCAGTCATCAACCTACTGGAATCGTCCGACACAGATTAAGGTCTGGGCAGATCGCAGACATTAATCCACATGCACACCTCCTGAGATATTTTGCTCCACATATTCAGAAGAATTGCAGGCCCTAAACATTACAGCATTAGCATAAACAATACAACTTGTTAATGGCAACATTTTGTATTCCACAGTGATGAATTTTCAATTCCATAAACCGCCAACGGTGACAAACAACTGACATTGAAAAAACAAAAAGCTCTAGACGCACTGAATACCAACCGAAGAGTAATATTGCGGTGGGAACTGACATATTGTGGCATAACAAGAAACGTGAGAAGAAACACGTTGTCAAATGAGGGGACAATGCACGAACATACGAAACATTCTATAAACTTCAATGAAAAGAGGACCAACATCTTGACCGTTTAGAAGGAAGCCCACTACAGAGACATTCACAGGGCTATATTCGTCGTGCAAAACAGGTAATCATGTTCCGTCTCAGCAGAGTAGACATTGCACCCACTCCCATACGAATCTGGATACGCCTTGTGTTTGTCATCCGAACTGGCGGGGGAATTGGCATTACTATAGAACAAGTTTGTTATCGAGAAATCACTAGTTTTTCACCAGTACATCAAAGAAATGTCGCCGCTTTCCATGATTTAAGTTGCATTTGTACCTATCAAAGACACATTCCTTGGGTGGGGGTAAATATAAGACGGTAGGAAAAATTTCATAACGATGCAACAGAGAGTTTTCAAAATAATTGATCATGAATGAAGGCATTCTTTTCGGGACAGACTATAATACCTTTTGCTGTCTTGTCTTCAGTTTTGGATTTTATCTCCCTCTGTGGTGTTTCTTTCGTTGTTGTCGTCCTCCTCGTGGTCTCCGTCGTCGGTGTCAGAATCTGTGTTGATGAAAAGCGGCCCTTCCGCATCGCTGTTTTCGCTCTGTTTGTCTTGTGTTTTTGAAGATTTCTTGTTTGGTTGAAAGGGGACGTTCCCTTCCTCCTCTTCTTTCAAGTCTTTGCTGGGTGACGAGTTTCTTCTCTCCCCCCCCCCCCCTAGTCGTTTTCTGCCGTGGTTGACGATTTGAAAACCGTCATCTTCGTTTTCTTGTGTTGTTTTTGTTGCTGTTACTGAGTCCTCGTCTGGCCTCGTGGCCTCTTTTTGGCCGGCTGTCTCGGTGAAATCTTGTACTGTGTGAATCGAATTTGTTTGAGCTTATTGCCCGAGTGCGGGGAACTCCTCTTGTGATCTTTCCGTGTGTGTGTTTTTTTTTTTTGTTTTTTTTTTTTTTTTGAGATTGTCTTCCTTTTGTCTCCGGGTCAGGCATTTGTTGGCCCAGTGGGAGTCCAAGCCACATGTAGGGCATTGGGTGCGGCGACCAGGAATTGGAGGCGGAAGTACAAGCGTTGATTTTCGAGAATTCGCTAGATGGTGATCCTGTCATTTACACAGATGGGTCGGTCGTCCGACATGTGAGAAGCTCATGGGCCTTTACGGCTCAGGCCGGAGGGAGAATTGTGAAGGAGGACTCTGGTGCTTTTGCTGAGACCACAAGTAGCCTGACTATGGAAGTCATGGCAGTAAGTAAAGCAATAACATGGCTCGAGACACAGACATTCACTAGGGCATGTTTCCTTAGCGACTCAATGAACATGCTCAAGAGGATAGAGATGGGGGAGATCCGAAGAGAATGGTTGCTGTCTCTGGAGCGGTCTCGGTTGGCAAAGATTAGTTTCATCTTCGTGCCAGGGCATGCGGGAGTACAAAGGAATGAGCGGGCTGACAAGCTCGCAGGTAACGCTACTGTGGAGGGCGGACGCGCTATGGACCAGCTGACATTCTGAATGCTCTACGAGAAATAAGACTTCTGCGAGAACCAAGTGATGACTGTGAATCTACAACCATGGCCAGACTACAAAAACAGCAAATTAAAAGAGGGGTGGCCAAACAAGAACACTACTCAGGAAGCCAAAGAAGATTGATAAACCAACACAGAACTGGTGTCGTTAGCCGCTACACGCTGCGGGATTTGCTGAGGAGGGGATCCGAGCACTTAGGGACTGAATGGTTCGATGTGCAATGAGGATGATCTGTCGACTAACTAACTGACTAAGTAACTAACTGACCAGGAATTGTAAACATAATACGGTGATCTCCTGTAATTTTCCCAGGCGCTGTGATCTTGGCATACTGTCATCATCATCAAGTGCCCTGCCAGCTGGCGTAGGCGTTCATGGCTCTCCACAGATCTGGTCTTTAGTTTTCTGGATCAACTCTGCTGCTGATATTCCTCCGTGCCACCGTCTCAATCCATCCAGCATCATTTCTCTTGGTCTGCCTCTGCCTCTCTTCCCCTCGATCTTTCCAGTTGCCACGATGTTCTCCAATGCCTCTCTTCTCATTACACGACCAAAGAAAGCTGTTTGTCTCTTTCTTATTGTTGTATATAGTGTTCTACTTTCATTAGCCTGTTTCAGGCAGTCGTCGTTAGTTACTCTGGCAGGCCAAGGAATTCTCAACATTCGTCTCAGGAACCGCATCTCTGTTGCTTCTAATTTCTTCTTAATCTGTTCATTTACATTCCAAGATTCACTGCCATACAGCAAAACTGGTTCTACATAGTATTTCAGCACTCTCTTTCTTACATTCAGTGATAGTGACCTACTGCACAAGATACTCTTCATTTTCTGAAATGCGGCTTTTGCCTGCCCTATTCTGCTCTTAATCTCTGTTGTACATCTTCCATCTGATGTTATAAATGTCCCTAGGTATCTAAAATTATCCACTTGGTTAAGAATTTTTCCTTCTATTTCTATGTCACATTTTGGTGTCACCATTTTCTTTGATATCACCATTGTTACTGTTTTCTTGATATTCAAGGAGAGTCCTTTCCTTGCACTCTCTGTTACTACAGTGTCCAACAATTGTTGTAGGTCTGTTGATTTATCTGCCACCAATACTGTGTCATCTGCATAGCGTATATTATTTATATTATAACCTCCAACTAGTATTCCTGGCATCTCTTTGATCTCTCTCATTATTACTTCGCTATATAGGGAGAAGAGATCTGGTGACAAGACACATCCCTGTCGTACTCCGAGCTTGATGTGTTCGTAACTACCCTCTTTATTTCCAATTTTAATTGCTGCTACTTGGTTCCAGTAAATATTCTTTATTATTCTTAAATCTTTCCCATCAATGTTGATATCTTCCAACATTTTAATCAGCTCATCATGTTTTACTTTATCAAATGCCTTAGTATAATCTATGAAGCATAAATATATGTCTTTCTGTTTCTCTATTGACCTTTCTATTAGTGTCCGTAATGTATATATTGCATTGTTTGTGCCATTTCCCTCCACAAATCCATACTGTTCTTCACTAATTTCCATTTTTATTTTCTTTCTGGTTCTTCTCATTATGATTCTGAGCAGAAGCTTAGTGATATGGTTTATGAGGTTAATTGTGAGAAAATCTTCACATTCATTTGCTCCTGGTCTTTTTGGTATAGCTATAAATACAGATTTCAGCATATCACTGGGTAGATATCCACTGGTGTAAATTATCATTTAACATTTTGGTTAATGTATCTACTCCAAATTATCCCAATACTTCTAATTCTTCTATTGTGATTTCATCTGGTCCAGCTGTTTTTCCTTTCTTCATATATTTCATAGCGTCAGCGACTTCTTCTTTTAGAATAGGTGGGCCTTCTAAGTTACTTTCTTCTGTTAATTCTTCCCTTTCCCCATCAAATAATTCTTTTATATACTCATTCCACCTCTTCATTATATCATCTTCCTCCAATATCTTTCCTGCTTTTGATTTCAAACACCCTGTATTTATTCTTATTTTCTTCCCGTGAGCTCACTGATTTGTCTGTGCATATTTTTTGTATCTTTAATGGCATTTAATTCAATTTTTTTGCACTGCTCATTTAACCAACTTTCTTTTGCCTTCCAACATTTATCTTTTATTTCTTTATTTATCTTAGCGTATTCTTGTTTGTCATTTTTACTCTGTTTTCTTTTGTCCATCAGCATTAAGATTTCTTCATTCATCCATTTTTTCTTAGCTATTTGACTTCTCTGCGGTAATATTTCTTTGCTAGTTTGATAAATGGAGTCCCTTAACATTTCCCATTGTTCATTTATACTCTGTATTTTAGCTATTGCATTGTACATATTTTTCACAGTCACTATGTATTGTTCTTGAATTTCTTTATCTACTTTCAGAACCTCTTTATTAAGTCTCATGTTCCTAGCCATTTGTTTCCCTCTATTTAATCTTATTTTTTATTTGTCCACATATTGGTACATGATCACTATTACAGTCGGCGCCAGGCATTGTTTTTACATTAATTAGAGCATTTCTACATCTTTTATTAATTAGTATGTAGTCAATTTGGTTGCGTATTTTCTGATCAGGGCTTTTCCATGTGTATAGTAGTCTTTTATGGTGTTTAAACCACGTGTTTCCAATTGTCTTATCATTGATATTTGCCCATTCTATTAGCTTTTCCCCTCTTTCATTTCTTGTACCTAAACCATAACTCCCAACTACATCCTTCAGTTTGCCCTTTCCTAATTTTGCATTAAAATCTCCAAGTATTATTTTTATTTCCTGTGATCCAATTTGAGCCATCGCCATTTCTATTTCATCGTAAAAGTGTTGTATTTCTTCATCACTACTGCTTGTTGTTGGTGCATATACTTGTATAATATTTATATCTATTGGTTTGCCTTTGATGTTGACCAAAATAACTATCTGAAATACACCAGTATCCTTTAAGTGACTTGACTGTTTCTTCGTCAAGTATTATTCCTACACCTTTTTCATGTGTATCCCCTCCAGAATAAATTATTGTGTGGTTGTCAGCTATAATTTTGCCCGATCTCACTAACGCCTAGTATATTCATATTCATGCTATCCATTTCTCTTAGAACATTGTTCAACTTTCCTAGCTCATTTAATGTCCTAACATTCCATGTTCCTACTCTAAATTTATTTATTTTATTTATGATTTTGCCATCAGTAGCTGGATGACGGTCTGGTGTCACCTGTGGCTCATGACTGTCCCTACCGGACGAGGATGTCCTAAGACAGCCATTAACGTCGTTCACTAACTCTGATATATGATTTGCCATGAAGTCTTGGGAAGATAATGTGGTGGTTTCCCCTTGACTTCCACATTCACATGGTGGTCTTTTACCTCTACCTTTAACAACCATTTCCGACTGTAAGGACAAGTGAGTGCCCTACTCTGCTCAGCTGCAGAGTTGTCCACTTATTCCGGTGGATACTCGGTCCCCAGAGCTGTGTTAGCCACACCGTGCTAAATGCGGAATACTTCCGCATTTTCGTCACCAATTGTCTGTTTCACAATGAACTTGACTCCCTCTGGAGGAATCGTGTTGGGAAGCCAATGAATCGTCACACGTTCTCTTTCTTTTACCAGGTGTTGGATAGACACCTCTAGTCCCTCCGTCGGCGGCTTTATCTTTCTTGCCATGCAGGCCTTAGTAAACTGCCATATGGGCAGCTTGAGTCAGGTTTACAAACCTTATATTATAGTAATAACTAATAACGTACCTTTCTTGTGAAGCGGTGTTCCCTCGAGAAAACGGTCGATTTTGACGGATTCCATGTTGTCAACTGGTGCCGTGGCTGCTGTTGAAGAGGTCCAGAAATATCACCACAATGAATATCTAAAAGGCGAAAGATTTGTTCGTTTGTGAAGAGAAACCAGAGTTCTGAAAACTACTGAACGTAAACTTACCAAGATATCACGGACTGCTAAGAAATATGAAAGAATTTTTTTTTTTTTCTTTGGTGGTGGAAAATTTTTTAATATCTTGGTTCATTAAATACCATAAATGGTGACACAATGAAAGAAATTAAAAGACTTGCTCTTCAAAAACTAAAACTGAATAAACTGTGGAGTTGGACACAGATCTACAAAAATTATATTGTTAAGATCATGCATCTTTCCCACTGCAACATACGCTTGTGAGACCTGAGTGGCACCTTGCAATCTTGACAGACCAAAGTGTGTGAGTTCGAATGTGGCCAATATTCCATCACAATGCCTGGGCAGAGCTTCAGAGAATCATGTGGCGCCCAAACGACATGTCCCCTCTCTCGGCCTAGTCTTGTGTATGTCAGAGGAATGGGTAACCAATACGTCTGGCACAAGGTAGGCCGCAGACGCTAGCGGCTCAGCGTCAATCCTCCGAGACCTCACCACCACGAGCCGGTGGCGAGTTATGGCCAGACCCTGACACCCATGGGGCCCGGCTTAGAGGCGTTCAGCCAAGTCCCACAGGTGGGGCCTCGTACGAGCCCGGACCATGGGGGCGCGAAACCTGGAGAGACCTGGACACTTACTAAACAATCATTGTCAAATCTGCAGTCAATTCTAAGTGTCCATAGATAAGTCAAATCTGAAGTTAATTCTTTTTTGTCCACATATTAATATCAAATCCGTAGTGAGTTCTTATTTTTTTTTCCACATGTCAATACATTCTCTTTTGTCCACAGATCAACCTAAAGTCAAATCTTCAGTCGATTCTTTTTGTCCACACAATATTTCAAATTAGATTTTTCCCACACAAACAGTTCAGACAGGTCTACTGTGTTTGTACGAAATCAGAGGTCAGTTCTGCTTCCACAATCTATCATCAGCTCTGTTGGACGCAGCAGAGTAAAGTTTTTATTGATTACAACACACACACGAGTCAGTTTTTTCTGATCATAAAAATGTCAGTTTTTGTCGATTATAACACACATGAGTCAGATTTTGTTGATTACAACACACAGTATTTTAGTCTCTAATCTTGTTACAGGTTCAGTTCTTCCCCGTAGAACCAAACCCACCACTTCATCTCTCTGTGTTATCAAGGGCGGGTAGTTCTTGCAGCTGTGGAAGGAATATTTGCTCGCAGATCAATTGAGCGATGCGGTCACCTTTCTTTACAACAAAGTCTGTTTCAGATAAATTAAACAACACAACTCCAACGTTTCCTCTGTAGTCCTGGTCAATGACGCCAGCTCCGACATCGATGAAGTGTTTGGCTGCGAGGTCCGATCTCGGGGCCACTCGGCCGTAACAGCCGTCTGGTAGAGCAATCTGAATGTCGGTCTTAACTATTTCCTTGCCTTTTGCTGGCACAATGTAGTCGCAGGCACTGTACAAATCGTAACCTGCTCGGGGATGTGGCATTGTTGGTCAACTTCGCGAACTGTAGGACAATTGAGTCTGAAGGCATGGTGATTCTGATTGCGTTAATTTGCTCGAGCCTGCTTGCGATGGTCAATAGAGAAGACTGTCCGACTGACTGTGCTCTGATCAGAACTTAAGCAAGTGTCAAATATTTTTTTCCCAACGTTTATTTCATACAAAGCAATGTATATTTACAAGTTGTATTGTGTGTTTCTTTGTTTGTGTATATTACAGAGCGTTGCCGTTTGTTAGTGTTATGTGTCACATGCGTTAATATAATAAAACAAATACATGCATATACAGTTATGATAATATGACATTTATGGAATAGTGCATGTAAACACACATTCCTCGTTTCATTTCCATCTCCACAAGTGGAATGCGTGTTACACCTGTCCATCTCTCTCTCTCTCTCTCTCTCTCTCTCTCTCTCTCTCTCTCTCTCTCTCTCTCTCTCTCTCTCTCTCACACACACACACACACACACACACACACACACACACACACACACACATTCTGTCTTGAACTATCTCTTACTTTCTGTAGATATCATTGGCACCTTGCCGTCTTGACAGACGATAGTTTGTGCTTTAAAAAGGCATAATAACTTTTAACTATGGTGGTAGCGAGTGTGACTGATAAGGCCAATTTGCGCTGTAAATGTCCGTTCACAGTGGGTGCATGTGAACACGTGGTCATTTCCACCATCATGCACCATCTTACGTCTCAAACGCTTGGTGTGTGACTTTTCTGCAATAATTTTCTCCTTTGACTTTATTCCATTTCTGATATTTGCCCTCCATGCAACACGTTCAGCGGCGACTTGCTCCCAATGTGCATTATCAATGCCTGTATCAATCATATCCCGCTTACACACATCTTTGTATCGTAGTAGAGGCCGACCCTGAGATCTCTTACCCATCTGTAATTCACCAAAAAAGATATCCTTTGGTATTCTACCATCATCCATCCTCCTAAGATGTCCTATCCATCTAAGTCTACGAAGACTGAGCATGGAATAAACTGTAGATAATAGTACATGGATTTCCGTGATCTTGAGCAATAACCTTTACATTTTCATTCTATTTAAACTGTGGCTTCCAAATACTGTTACGATGATCTGTTCTGTGCATGGTTTCTGTGCGTTGTATCGTGACTGTTGGGGTATTTGTGCCTGAATGCGTCTACTAGGTTATGTGTGTCGATTATGTATTGCAATGTATCGAGTTGATTCATGTCGTCTCGGCCAGCTCTTCTTAACTGCGTTTTCACTTCCCCGCCTATTATGTCAGCCGAAGCTAATCAATCAATCAATCATGTGCCATGCCGGAAAGCGTGGGCGGTCATGACTCGCCATTTCACTCGGTCACCAGTGTCGTGGATCAGCTCAGTGTTCCTGTCTCGTCCATGCCATGTGGCCAAGCCATCCAGGTATTTTCCTCTCGGTCTTCCTCTTGGTCTGTTCCCTTCAATCTTGCCAGTTGTCACTAAGTTCTCCAATCCATTTCTTCTCATAACATGTCCAAAAAATTTTGACTGTCTACGTCTAATTTCTCTAATCAGTTTATGATGTTCATTTGTCTCCTGTAGTACTTGGTCATTGGTTTTTCTGTCTGTCCATGGTATTCTTTGTATTTTCCTCAGAAACCACATTTCTGCAGCCATCAGATGTTTTTCAGCTTGACTGCTCATTGTCCAAGTTTCACATCCATACAAAAGAACAGGCTCTATGTATCCCCTCAACACTCTTTTTCTCGTTTCAATTGACATCTTTTTATTGGTCAGAATGTTTTTCATCTTGCTAAAGGCTACTTTCGCCATGGCGATTCTTGTTCTAATCTCTTCAAGGCATCTCCCATCAGATGTAATGACTGTTGCGAGATAATTGTACCGATTCACTTGTTGAAGAATATATCCATTTACTTGTATATTACAATGTGGCACTTCTTTCTTCCTAGTGACGACCATAACCTGAGTCTTTTTTACAATTTAATTCTAACCCCAGTTGCTCACTGTGTACATTAACCGCATCTACTAATTGTTGCAGGTCCTGCGCATTGTCAGCAATTAATACTGTATCATCTGCATATCTAATGTTATTGATGTTTCGTCCTCCAATGCTGATTCCATTTATATCCTCTACATTTCTGAAAATATTTTCACTGTATAGGGAAAAAAGATCTGGAGACATCACACATCCCTGCCTAACACCTCTCTTAATTGGCTGATACTGTCCCACTTCATTATCAATCCTTATTGCAGCTTGTTGTTTCCATTCACACATTCATTCAAATACCAGTCAGGTCTTAGTCAGATATGACTGAGCTATCGTATGACAGTAGACGGTACTACCTGCTTTCTGTCAGCGCCGAATGTTGGGCGGCGCTTACCAAACCCGACACCCCACATTGTGCCAACGGCTTCGGGCGGAAGAGCGCAATTGGGAGGGTACAAGCCTTATCCTGGTGCGAGGAAATGCAACACAAAGACACAATAAGTCATGGCAGGGCAGACCAGGCCCTAAGCCTTGGTTGGCAGCTGGTCTAGAATCGAAGCTCCGACAGGCGGACAGTTAGAGCATTGCTTTGCTGATCTGGCAACTTCTGCAGCTTGTCTTGTTCCAGATGTATAGGTGTCAACTTTCCTCTGGAGCGAACTAGGCAGGCCGAGAGAGGGATCATGCTGCATGGGCAACACATGAGTAGTATACAATGTGCAAACTAAGTATTAAATATGGATCTGGATCCATCTGATGACGTCATTTTTTACTATACGAAAGGTGTACCTCCATATTGATGACGTCAAAAACCGGATCCATTTCGGACCACATTTTTTCAAATATTGGCGGGTATTTTCTTTGGTCACTTCCGGTTGTCCTGCTGACTACTTCCGGTCCAGGGGCGGGCGGGCGCGAACAGGTACCTCCGCCGGCCGCCGCGGCTTCCCCCGACCGCTTCCGAGCCCATTCAAAGACATCGAGGCAAGACCCGTGCATGTGGATTATTTATATAGATAAGTAAACCAACTAGTCACCGGGCACCTGGGTACCCGCCCTCGGTACCCCAGATGCCTCCACCGGCCGCCTCCGCTTCCCTGGTCCGTCCCGGGGTCGCTAGAAGACAGCGGCGCAAGCCCCGTGCATGTGGAATACTTATATAGATAAGTAGACCAACTAGTCACCAGGCACCTGGGTTCGAGTCCCAGTGTGTGTGTGTGTGTGTGTGTGTGTGTGTGTGTGTGTGTGTGTGTGTGTGGTGTGTGTGGGGTGTGATCGAGCCTCAGTCATGTAGATATCGACCCCTTCGCTGAGGAGATCGAAATCCAGTATGACAGAAAATTGATTTGTTCCATCTCTCGGGTTACCCCGAGTAGGTCAAGTAATGACCGCATGAATATACTTTTTGTCACGCCTCAGCATGATAGTTAATTCGGCAGAAGTTCAGACCCATGTATCAACATTAAGCGCTTGGTGAATATCTGGTTTAAAAATATACTTGATACGGATACATTATTACTAAAAAATTTACCCTAAAAGCATAATTAAACGGTTAGATTTCCTGTATGTCTATTGGAGCATATTACGGTCAATAAAGATACTACAAGTCTCCATTAATTTAAGGCGTAAGTTACCAAGATAATCATAAAAATATGTAATGAAACACCACAAATAACGTTCCCTTAATTATAAAAGTAACCAAGGGGAGACTAGTCAGGGCTCTTGACTCAACCAGAAGTAATAAGTTCCCCTGACCGCTAGATTGTACCTGCACGCACAGGTAAAAGGTCACGTGCTGACCCCACCACGGCCAGCAATCCGTCGTACGAGACTTATCTGATAGCGGTCAGTCCAGAATGCCTAGGGAATTTTCAATTAACGTCAACGGACTTCCATGCTTATCTCTAGGTAAAGATCAAATCGAGCACCCTAGCGCTGTGAAGGGAATATTTGCGCAGGAAAAATAAGCTATTCTCAAATATAGCTATATGAAGCCGTTACACAAATGGTTTGAATTATTAAATATACATAGATATGTATATATGTATTTATTTATATCTGTAGTTATTTCTATAGATGCAAGTAGGTTGTCCCAGTGAGTAAGGCATATATACGCAGGTGCCTGGATGACTTAGTCACGCGGGATATGTACACGCGTCTGTATGTGTGCGTGCGTGCGCACGTGTGTGTGTATGTGTGTGAGAGAGCTATCAATTACAGGACATCGCAGTCAACCTCAGTATTCTATGGAGTGTCATGCTTCCTGGGCAAGTTTGCAGTTGTATTTCTGAACGGCCGGCACCCAGAAGCTTCTGTAATGTTTGTCATCATGTTTACAATCATCATCATCATCACTATAGCATCTGCCGCCTACGTTGCCAAGTGGAGACATGAAAATCAGTCATTTGAACGAATGCTGTATATACCCTACACGGGTAGTAATCCTAGATAACTGAATCCATGGTCATTCATCATCAGCATGTGCCATATCGTAGTGTGTGTGTGTCTCTCTCCCTCTCTCTAATTTGACTTTTACATAGGGCAGTCAAGCTTTAATGCTTTGCATTTACAGGACATCGCAGTCAGTCCCAGCATTCATGCTTCCTGGGCAAGTTTGCAGTTGTCTTTCTGAACGGCCAGCACCCAGGAGCTTCTGTAATGTCTGTCATCATGTTTACCATCATCACCACCATCACTATAGCATCTGCCGCCGACGTTGCAAAGTGGAGACATGAAAATCAGTCATTTGAACGAATGCTGTGTATGCCCTACATGGGTAGTAATCCTAGATAACTGAATCCCTGGTCATTCATCATCAGCATGTGCCATATCGTATTCTCTCTCTCTCTCTCTCTCTCTCTCTCTCTCTCTCTCTCTCTCTCTCTCTCTCTCTCTCTCTATCTATCTATCTATCTATCTATCTTTTCTCTCACTCTCACTCTCTCTCTTTCTCTCTCTCTCTATTCTCCCTCGCTCTTTCCCTCCCGATCTCTCTCTATCTCTCTCTCTCGATCAAAGATGGCGCTGTAGCCGGTCACGTGTCTTATGGGATTACACCCGAAAGCAAAGAGGGCGTCGCATCCAGGTCACACGACCAAACAGTGCATAATAATCTGCTGAGTCATTCTACGTCAGCAAATAGCTTGTATAAGACGACCAGCGGTCGTCGAATAGAAGTACCAGTCTCAGTGAACAGCAACCAGCTCACAATGTTACAACTTGCTATCGGTAAGTTGGCTTTTTGATATAGCTTTCACATTTTCGTTGTGTTTCTCCAATTAGGCATATAGATAACCTAACAATACTAGTATAATACACGGGATATATGGTGCTAGACGCCTATATCTGAAGAGACAAGCCATTTCTTCCTATAGTATTGTAGGGTGGGTCGACATGGAATAGAGCTGACATTCGAACTTTTGAACACAGCACTATGGTGGTCCCTTAATAATATAAACAGTAATGTGTAGTCGTAGGGGAAGTTGAAAGTGGACCGCAGGGTCCACATACCCATTATCGATAGAAATATATGAACTGTTTAACAGAAAGTGCATATCAGATCCCTAGCTATTATCTGTAATATCCATGTCTATAACACTGATAAAGCACCCTATTCTTATTTGTTCAACAGATACCGAGGCCCACGAATACCTAATTAGCAAACTGTGGAGCATACTAAGAGCTTAACCAGACAGCTATAGCATGGCGTGTCTTAATGTCCCACAAAATCAAGAAGCCGAGAATCCATTCAGTCATTCTTGTGATTACGGTGAGGGTGGTAGTTTTGCAGATCTAGTAACGGTTCGATTGCGGGATGTACTACAACAGAACTTCACCAAACAAGAAATAATCACATTACGCCTGAATAGAATTGAGGAATGCATCCTCGACTATAATCAACAGCAGGATACTCCAGAATCATCCACACCAAACGTCGAGCGAACATCATCACCGACATTCTTAACCTTTAGTCAAGCCACACTAGCGGACGAGTATTAAAACACCTACATAAAAACAAAATGATTGTAATACACTTACAGTCCTGTCTTTAATAGCTGACCAGACCTCAATACGAAGAAAACTACAAAGGGGTGTGAGGAGCCTGTATATGTATATCACTGGTATTCTGACTTTGCAGACTATAGCTCACAGCGGCTACATCACAAGTAACACGGCGCCCTCTACACTATCTATGTCATCATGGCTAGAGGTCATGTGTCGTGCATGACCCGCATTCCCCAACCCAGCTCAAACATACAATAGGTCAATGAGCGGGTAGTATAACGCTTAGTCGCGCCATACGGACAGCCACGTCAGCGTAATCTGAACCGCTTGACCTATGAAACCGGCTAAAACCAGATTTACTCGTGGCTCAAAAAACTAGTATATAAACCCGAGGTTGGTAACATTCAAGCATTGTGATCAGAAGATGACTACAGACTTCAAGACTGTGCCTGCTAATTGGGTCTACATGACTCGTATTGGTGAGACTATTAGACCAGTGGGCGGTGGTGATAAGGCCGTGTTTGTTTCATCCTACAGAGGAACGAGCACGTTACACATCCGAAGATTTTACGGTGATTCCGACAAGAGATTCCCGACTAAGACGGGATGACACTTACTCGACAAGAATATGAACAGATGAGCGCCATGGAATTGCGAGATCCTAGCTGATTTTGACAGACTCAACCAAGTTAACCAAGCCAGTAACGAAGTCAAACAAGACACTAACAGAGGCAAGCAAGTCAGTAACCAAAACATTCAAGTCAGTGCTCATGTCAAACAAGGCACTAACAGAAGCAATCAAGTCCAAAACACTCAAGTCAGTGCTCAAGTTAAACAAGGAACTAACTGAAACCACCAAGTAGACGCATACTATACCGCCAGTTTTCAACCCAGCTACACTCATATGTGTGATGACCCCAGCAAGCAGACGTGTGATGAGTCCAGTGGCCAGCTGTTTGATATCCAACAAGACACCAACCGAAGCAATCAAGTCCAACACACCCAAGACAGTACTCAAATCAACCATGGTACTAAACGAAGCCACCAAGTAGATGCATACTATACCACCAGTTATCAACCCAGCTACAGTCAGATGTGTGATGTCTCCAGCAAGCTGATATGTGAACAGCCCAATAGCCAGATGTTTGATGTGCCCGACACTCAGATGATTGATGGCCCGATTGGCTACAATACTAAGATGTCAGCCCACCAAGCAGGAGACTAGTCTTATGACTACATACCAAATGACATATACATACCACGCTACCACATGGAAAAACCAACCTACTCAGACAGTGGTGTGAAGACACCCAGAAACAACATACAATTTGTATAGCTCTATATGTGAAAAATAAAATGTTTTGATGATACTATGTATACCACCTCATATCAAATCATCCATTTCGTATAATGACATTAGGCATTTTAAAATTATTATTCTTGTAAAATGTACTGAAATACTGAAAATAAACATGTATATAGATTATAATTACGTCTTGGTTGTTGAATATTTAGTGTTCACGGTGTATATAGCTGTCATGTGGTGAGTGAATGAAGGGCAAACATCTTGGTCAAGTAATAAAATTTGTTAACCAAATGGGAAAATTTTTGGCTACATTTCATCCAGACTTATAAAAAGTAGAACACTTTGGTGACCAAATGTGAAAAGTTTGGCCAAATTTCAACCAAACTTATAAAAATCTCAGTCAAACATGGGAAAAGTAGGAAAAATGTGTTAACCAAACGTGAAAAGTTTGGCCAACTTTCACCCAAACTTATGAAAAGTGTAAAATTTGTATTGTCCAGCTGTGAAAAGTTTGACCAAATTTCACCCAAACTTATGAAAGTAGGAAACTTTGTTAACCAAAAGGCGAAAAGGTTGGCCAAATTTCAAACAAAACTCATAAAAAGTAGGAAACTTTCTTAACCAAATGTGAAAAGTTTGGCCAAATTTCAACCTAACCCATAAAATGTAGGAAATTTTTTTGACCAAATGTTTAAAATTGTGGCCACAGTTCAAACAAACTTATAAATATCTCACCCAAAACTTATGAAAAGTAGGAAATTTTGTTGTCCAGATGTGAAAAGTTGGCCAAATTTCAAACAAACTCATACAAAAGTAGGAAACTTTGTTAACCAAATATGAAAAGGTTGATCAAAATTTCAACCAAACTTATAAAAAGTAGGAAACTTTGTTAACCAAATGTATATTCATGCGGTCATTACTTGACCTACTCGGGGTAACTCGAGTCATGGAATTAATCAATTTTCTGTCATATTGGATTACGATCTCCTCAGCGAAGGGGTCGATATCTACATGTCTGAGGCTCAATCACACCACACACCCCACCACACACGCGCACACACACACATTGGGACTCGAACCTAGGTGCCCGGTGACTAGTTGGTCTACTTATCTATATAAGTATTCCACATGCACGGGGCTTGCGCCGCTGTCTTCTATCAACCCCGGGACGGACCAGGGAAGCGGAGGCGGCCGGTGGAGGCATCTGGGGTACCGAGGGCGGGTACCCAGGTGCCCGGTGACTAGTCGGTCTACTTATCTATATAAGTAATCCACATGCACGGGTCTTGTCTCGTTGTCTTTGAATGGGCTCTGAAGAGGTCGGGGGAAGCCGAGGCGGCCGGCGGAGGTACCTGTTTGCGCCCGCCCGCCCCTGGACCAGAAGTAGTCAGCACGATAACCGGAAGTGACCCAAGAAAATACCCGCCAATTTTTGAGAAAATGTGGTCCGAAATGGCTCCGGTGTTTGACGACATCAATATGGAGGTACACCTTTCGTATAGTAAAAAATTACGTCATTACATGGATCCAGATTCATATTTAATACTTAGTATGCACATTATACACTACTCACATGCTTTCTTTATTTTAGCCCATGCTTTGTGCTATGGAGAGGCAATAACTCCATCCCTGGTCTTAACCGGTCTCGGAATCAAAGCGAGAGGCAACTGTTACGGGTTATAAGTCCTTGTCAGTTGGTGTAGACATGGGGCGCCACGCGTTGCCTCTGACGGTGGGAGACACCTACAGGTGTCACTGATCAGCTACCGCCCGCCTCAAGCTGGGCAGCCCCCGGCCAATTGGGTGCTGATTCGCCACAGTCTGCCTGCTTCAATGGGTGCTTGGGGCTAGGACAAAATCTGAATCGCAGGCTGTAGAACTAATGCACCAGGTACTAATAAAAAGAATAATAGAAACCTCAAGCTACGGCTTGCAACCTGGAACGTAAGCACTATGTGTCCAGGATTTTCCACTGACTTGACAAATATTGACGATGTGAGAAAAACGGCTGTGATTGATGCTGAACTCAATCTTCTTAACATTGATATTGCTGGCCTGCAGGAGACTCGCCTCGCTGAGGAAGGGTCACTCAGGGAAAACAATTTCACATTTTTTTGGGAGGGTAGAGGGCAGGCAGGAAAAAGGCAACATGGTGTGGGCTTTGCAGTGAAGAATTCGCTACTGTGAATGATTGATATCCCAGCTGGAGGTAGTGAAAGATTATTATCCCTGCGCTTGGCAACCTCTTGTGGATTCGCCACCATTATCAATGCATATGCACCGACACTCGCTTCCTCTGATGATGTGAAGGATACGTTCTATGAGCAGCTAGACTCTGTGATCAAAGCAGTTCAAAAATCCGACTACATTTATATGCTTGGTGATTTCAATGCTCGTGTTGGCAAGGACTCGAGTTCATGGCCAGTGTGCCTTGGAAAATACAACATCGGTTGCATGAATGACAATGGGCAAAGGCTGCTGGAGCATTGCACTAGAAATGACCTATGTATTACAAACTCCTTTTTTAAAACAAAAGAGTTGCATAAGGTCACATGGAAACATCCAAGATCCGGCCATTGGCATCAGCTGGACTTCATTATCACACGGAGACAACATCTGAACCATACATCATTAACTCTAAGTTACCACAGTGCTGACTGTGATACAGATCATTCTTTGGTTGTTGCAAGGGTTAGACTGAGACCAAAGAGAATCTACACAGCTAAACACAAGTCTAGCCCCAGGATTAATATTATTAACACTCACGATCCTGGAAAGTGCTTTGAATTTCAACAGCAACTTGAAGACGCTTTCAGTGATACTATCAGAAAATTGTATAGTAAATGATAAGTGGAGTAAACTTAAGGAAACTATTTATAAAACAGCTGTAGGGGTTTACCGCACTGTGGATCATCTTCTTCTTCTTTCGTTCGCTTGAAATATGTCTATATCTGCAATGTCGTCTCTTGCATGAATTGAACTGTTTTTTTTTTTTTCAGTTCACACAGTGGTCCATAGAGTTTATCTTCCACTGTCGTCTCTCTAGGCCAGAAGGTTTGCCTAGATATGTTATATTTTGGGCAGTCTTGGAGTATGTGCTCTGCTGTCTGTGACGCCAATCCACATGTGCACATGGCTGTTTCACCAATCTTGAATTTTGTATACATGTGGTTGCGTAATCTATTGTGTCATGTTCTGAGGCGCAGAATAATGACTTGTTCTGGTCTGTCCATAACGTGGTAGTCATCTTGAGCAGGTTTTGGTGGCTTTCTGACTGATTTGATCATTCTTTTCTTTTGGTGGTATGTAACGGGCACATCAGGCTGTTCTTCTTTGGCTCCTTCCTTAGCCAATTGATCAGCTCTGTCGTTTCCGGGTACTCCACAGTGGGATGGTATCCACTGTATGGTGACTTTATGCTGACTGCTAAGTTCAGAAAGTAGTGTCCTTAGTACTGGCAATTTCCCAGAGAGGAGCGCCTCGAGTACTGATTTTGCATCTGTTAGTAGCACCACAGGTTGTGTACCATTGCTGTTATTTAGTAATTTCTCTGTTGCTATCTTGATTGCCTCAATTTCGGCATCATAGTTATGGCAGTACTTTCCTGTCGGTACTCTGGCTGTGTCCCTAGTATTATTTGGGTATTCTATGTACACTCCCGCTCCTCCATTTCGAACAGCATTTTGTGCTGACCCATCTGTGTAGACTCGGATCCAGAGATCCTGTGGGTATTCTTCATCAAGGAAGCTGAGAGTGACTGTTCTGCGATGCACACTGTTCTGTTCTTCCTTGTCAAATATTCCTCTCACTTTTGTCTGGATTTGTAACGATAGTCTATGCTCATCTTTCCATGGAGTTCGCTCTGGAATAGTTGTTAGGGGGATACCAACTGTGGGCAGATCAGTGGTTTCTCTGCAGAGTCGTTTGGCCTGGTGGATAAAACTACTTCTTTTCAACCGCCCCATAGCTAGGTTTTCAAATCTGTTCTTCATAGGGTGGCCTGGCAAGCTGAGGAACTTTTCTGCTTGTATTAGCGTTTTCGTATCTCTGCGCTCACTCAGTGCCTGTGTCCTCCCCATCTTCTCCATTTCCACTATAGGGGTTGATCTCATCCCTCCTGTGGTGACTCTAAGTGCTTGATTTTGCACCTTGTCCAGCTCTTGTAGTGTGGTTTTTGATGCTGAACACCACGCAGTTGACCCATATTCCAGGTGTGGTCGTATGCTCTGTTGGTAAACTTTGCTAAGTATTTTCGTACTGGCTCCCCATGTGGTTCCACTTAGCTTTCTCAGGATGGCTATTTTCCTTCTGGCTTTTGCTACTGCTTTGTTGATGTGCTTTCTCCATGTCAGCTTGCCATCAAATGTTACTCCAAGGTATGTTGGTTCTTTATCTTCTCTTAGGGGTGTTCCATTTATCTGGATGATCCCTGCCTTTTGTTTTGGAGAGAGGGTAAATAGGGTGGTGCTGCACTTGTCAGTGTTTATGCTGACACACCATCTATTTGCCCATGCAGCAAATGTACAGCTCTTTGTAGCAATCTGGTGGCCACTGATGCATATTCATTTGTGCTCCATAGAACCAGGTCATCGGCGTACATTGCCGCTTTAATTCCATGCGGTAGGTGAGCAACAAGATCATTGATGAAGATTAGAAAAAGTGTGGGAGACAAGACTCCGCCCTGGGGACACCGTGACGCAGTAGTACTTTCTTGCTCTTGAGTCCGTCTATCTGTACTCGGGCTCTTCTGTTGTGCAAGTATGCTTTCACCCATTTGTACATTCTTCCATTGACTTTGCAGTTTCTCAGTTTCTTCATCAGACCTTCTTTCCAGACTTTGTCAAAGGCTTTCTTCAGATCTATCCATGCCGCAAGCACCAGCTTCTTCTCTTGGAATGCATCCTCAATTTCTTGAGAGAGGTAGGTTGTCTGATCTTCCGTAGAGTAGCACTGCCTAAAGCCAGCCTGCTGTGGCACAAGGATGTTTTTACTTTCAATAGTACCACTGCAGTCTGTGATTGATGATGCGCTCCAGTGTTTTGCAGAGACAGCTGGTGAGGCTAATTGGTCTGTAGCTAGAGGCAATGGAACCATCTTTCCCTGATTTTAGGAGGGGTATCATGATTGCTTCTCTCCAGGCTTGTGGAACACTGCCTAAGGTCCAGCTGTTATTGAAGATCTGCAACAGCTTTGTTTTGGCCTCTGTTCCTAGGTTCCTGATCATTTCATTGGAGATACCATCAGCTCCTGGTGACTTTCTCATTTTCAGTTTTGATATGGCTAGCTCCAGTTCGCTGATTGTGATGGGTGCCTCCAGAACCTCATGTACTATTTCCTTCTGTCCTGTATGTTGTCGTTTCTCTCGAATCTCTTGTTGTTTCTCTGGACTAATTTTGATATTGCTATCTTGTGCGAACGAGTCCGCAAAATGGTCAGCTGCTTGCTTTCTTGTTAAGATTTTTCCATCTTTATGTAGAGCAATTTTTGAGTTTCTCCCTGTGCCCTCGTCATTAAGCTGTTTTATTAGCTTCCACAATTTCCTTGTGTCTCTTTCAAAGTTCAGAGACTCCGTTTTCTCCTGCCAGCTTTTCCGTCTAGCCTGCAGCTTGGCCCTTTGAAATTTGGCTTTTGCATGCTGGAATTTATTGTGGTGCTCTTGGCTGGGTGTGGCCTCTGCTTGCTTTCTACACACTTCAACATCATTATGCAACTGTTCCAGTTCACTACTCCAGTAGGGTTTATATTGTTTACGGGCTCCTCTTGGTACTGTTTCTCGCGCTGCCTGTAGTATGCATTCCTAAACTCTTCAACTACTTTATTTATGTCTTTCTCAGTGTTCAGGTTTCTAACCAATATGCTGGTGCGATGCTTGTACATTGCCCAGTCTGCTTGCTTGTAGTTCCACCTCGAGAGGGTGCTGCTTTCACTTACAAGCTCATTTTCTACGGTTAGAAAGACTGGCCGATGGTCACTGCCACCAAGTTGTTTCCCAACAATTCGTGTAATGTTCCACTCCAGGTCTGGTGAATGAAAAGCCAGGTCAGGTGTAGTTGTAGAGTGCCATGATCTTGAGTAGAAAGTATGTGGGTCGGACGGCTTGTTAATCAACATGAATCTATTCTCATCCTGCCAGTCTTCCAGTCTCTCTCCTCTCTGGTCCATGTGATCATAGCCCCAGCTCTGCGAGTGGCTGTTGAAATCGCCACACACAATCATTTTTCTTTTAGTGGTAGTGTGTCCAGTGCCTGTGGGCGGTCACTTGGACAGTAGTAATTGATCAGATGTAGATCTGTATTACCTGTCTTAAGTTTAAGTGTCTGATACTCAGCCCCTTCCATGCAGACTTTGATTTGGGAGGCCATGATGTTATTTCTTACAAGGGTCAGTATCCCACCTTTTCGCCTGTTCTTTCGGTCAGATCGGTAACACTGGTAGCCTCTGATTTTGAAGGCAATATTTTCATTGAGGTGAGTTTCTTGCAAGCAACATATGCTTACTTTTTCTTGGTCCAAGATTTTTTCTAATTCTATGTTTTTGTTGCTGACTCCCTCCGCATTCCAGTGCATTATTTTAAGTCTTCGTTTGGTAAGGCCAGTCATCCTATTCTCATGTCCCCTGGCTCCACAGGACATCTGAGAAGGACCTCCAGTAGTTGGGGTTGGACCCTTTCGAGACATAGGGCCCGGCACTGCACCTGCCTGGGGGTCCAAGCAGGGCGAGCACCATAACGATTAGCAGTAGTCGACATATTCCATTTGCGTGATTGCGTGGCATTCTGATTTCTGTGGTGCGCCTCTTGGCTGGTTGCCTCCGACTTCAGCACCTTTCTTTGCTAGAACAGACTGTGGTCTCACTCGAGTGTAGATGTGTACACGTGTCTGCGCATGCATGTACGTGCATACACATCTAGAGCATACTGGTTATTTTCCGGCGCCAGAGATTCGCCGTCGCCCCTTCTCCTGTTAGTTTAAACAGGTCCGCCGCGTGAAGGCCAGGAGTTGGACTTTTGCTGCATAGGTTATGTATTCCCGAGCCATTGAGGTATTTAAGCAATGTTGGGCGCTCACCCCAACACCGCGCCTCGGCTACATACAGCAACATTTGGAACCCACTGTGGATCATAAGAGGCAGGACTGGTTTGCGGCAAACAGCCAGATACTGCAGCCCTTGATTGATAAAAAGAAGATAGCTCTCTTAAGAAACAAGGAAAGACCAACGCGTAACACTCTGAGTGAGCTGAAGCAAGCGAGGAAGGATGTACAAAAGGCTGCCAGGCAGTGTGCGAATGATTATTGGATCAAGTTATGTGAGTCCATTCAAATCGCAAGTGATAAGGGAAACATCAGAAGCATGTATGAAGGGATAAAGAAAGCCTGTGGTCCAATGATCAAAAGAAGTGCACCCCTGAAAACCTTGACTGGAGAAATCATCACTGATAAGAAACAGCAGATGGATAGATGGGTCGAGCACTGTTTAGAGCAGTGTTTCCCAACCTTTTTTGTGCCATGCCCCACTTAAGCCATTCTAAAATTCATATTGCCCCCCTCCCCCGCCCACACCCCCCCCCCCCCCCTCAACATATACATTATTTTTAATATTCAAAAAGTTGAAATGTTCACTAAAGAAACTTGAATGATAGGCTTTTAGGAAGAAATCACTAGGTAATTATTGAGCAAACACAGTAAGTAAATTTTCAAAACATATAATGGAGAACTGAAATTCAAGTACAAAATAATTTTAATGAAAGATTTTTCTATATTATTTTAATTATTAGTAATTATTTATTATTTAAATTTAGTGAGATCCTTGCGCTTGATGCTTGCTGCAAAGAGATCTTATGCCAGGTTCCAATTTAGTTAACTTCAGTCTCAAGTCTCCCCGTTTTGTTATATTCAGCCGATTTCTTCCATTTTCGAATTGCCCCCCTTAAAAGTCAAATTGCCCCCCTGTGGGGCGTGGGCCCCACGTTGGGAAACACTGGTTTAGAGCTTTACTCAAGTGAGACCAAGCTAGCGGATGATGCTCTCAACGCCATAGAGGCCCTGCCAACTCTTGACCACCTGGACACACCTCCCACCATAACAGAAGTTAAGTGTGCTATAAATGAACTTACATCTGGCAAGGCTCCAGGTAAGGATGGGATTCCAATAGAGGTAATCAGGAGTGGGCAAGACACACTCACTCTACAGATCCACCAGCTAATATAGCTATGTTGGCAAGAAGGACAAGTCCCACAGGATTTCAAAGATTCAAACATCATAACGCTGTACAAGAACAAGGGCGATCGGAGCGACTGTAACAACTATAGGGGTATCTCACTTCTGTGTATTGTTGGAAAAGTATTTGCCAGAATTGTTCTGCGCAGACTTCAAGTCCTGGGAGATCAAGTCTACCCTGAATCACAGTGCGGCTTCCGTCAGAACCGGTCTACCATTGATATGATATTCCCATTGCGACAGATGCAAGAAAAATGCCGGAAACAAAATCAGCCACTGTTTATTGCCTTCATCGACCTCACAAAGGCATTCGATTTGGTCAGTCGTGAAGGTCTGTTCAAAGCACTAAAGAAGATTGGCTGCCCACCAACTCGTCATGAATTTCAAATTCATGAAGAATGTTTCCAATATATGTTTTTTATAAGTCTAATGTCTTTCCCATCAATTTGTAGATCTGCAAGCATATCCACCATGTTGACATGTCTAACTCTATCAACTCTATTTGTATAGTCAATAAAGCAAAGATTTATATCCTTGTTTACTTCTATAGCACGTTCAATAACTGTTCGCAGCATATACACAGCATTTACTGTACCCTTTCCTTCTACAAACCCACATTGTTCTTCCCCTATTTCAGGTTGCATCTTCTTCCTCACTCTTTGCATGATAATTCTTAGCAAAATCTTTGTGATGTGACTCATTATACTAAATTAAAATCACCTGCTAAAACAACATGTCTCCCTCTGAATGTCTGTGCTAATAGGTTTTCTAAGTGTTCGAAGAATTGTGGTTGGTAGCTGTAATTTGCTGGGGCATGTATGTTGACTAAGGCGTATGTGTGTGTGTGTGTTGTTTCTAACGTGTATGATGGTAATGTCTCTTTGGTCGTCCTTGTGTGTGCCAGTAATTTCCCATTTATCTGAAGTCTGCAGTATGGCGGTTCCAGAACCCGTACGATGTGTCGACAGGCTGAAGCATGAGTGTCTGAGCCCTAATTGTGTAGTAATTTGCTTTGCGTGTGTGTATTAGCATATGTTTGTTTCTTGTAGGAGAATTAAGTCGGGTTCGTATTTATGTATGAGTGTGACGATGTGTTTTTGTTTTGTGCGTAAACCTGAAATGTTCAGACTAATAATAATAATATCATTAGTCATCATAAATTAATCAAAACAAGCAAATGATATTGTTGACTAACAGTAATAAGAAATCAGATACGAACGAGGTTGTCTAGTTGAAGATAGTTATTTTTTTCTTTTTGTCTTGGTGCAGACGTGATCTGACTGTAGATGTTAAAACAGTAGGCCATCTTCTTCGGTGTCAGTGTCAGTGTCAGTAGTGTTCTTAGATGTCAATTCTGATTTAGGTTTATCATCAAAGGTGTCGTTGCTGATGGTTTCGTCAGTATTTTCGGTTTGTCTTTCCTTCTTTTTTTTTGGCGTTGATTTGGTTGGTGAGTTTTCTGCTTCTTCTTCTTCCTTAGCACTGCTTGTTGAGTTTGGACTTAATCCTCTTAGTTGTCTTTTTCTGGTTTGGAGTGGTAAACAGTTGTAAAGGGTTCTTCTGTTTGCGTTTCCAGAATGTAGTTTTCTTGATTGTCTGTTGGCGTATCCGTGTGTTGCTTTTCTTGTTGTGTGGGCTGTTGTACAAATTGTTTTCCGCGTTGTTCGTTTTGTTGATGTTGTGCTGGTCCTTGCCTTCTCGGAGGTGGAAAATTGATTACATCTTCTTGTGCCACAACAGGCTTGTTTGTATGTTTGGCTGGATATTTGTTGGACCAGTGGTCGTCCATACCACACACAATGCAAGCAGTTCTCCTGCTGGGCAATGTTATTAGAATTTTGTGAGTGTTTCTGGTAACCCCTATTATGTTTAGATTTACGTAATGGGGGATGTCCTGGACGGGATTACACAAGGCTCCCCATTTACCTCCAGAGTTTTTTAGTGGAAATACCTCCACATTCGAGTCCTCAGTGGCATGTACGGCGATTGCCTTAACACCCTATATCTTCATTGTCGCTGGGATCGAATGCAAAGTAAGTTTTTGCCTTTCTTTGTCTACATGCTCCAGACAAATATTGATGTCCGAATTCGATACTTGTAACTGTACCCGGTGTAGCCTATCGTACAGTTTGACATGCATGTCTTCTGTTAAAGTCACGAACCACCGTGTCGGTGACTCATACCTGTGTAGACTGGCTATTGCGCCTAGCGGCACGCCAGCCAGTCCAGCGAGTGCGCTCGCTATGAACGCTGGCGTTGACTTGGCGGCGGCTCCAGGTCCGGAGAGAGACATAACAATTGTACCTGACCGGTGGAGCAGGTTTCCGTTGAGCACATCTGACGTCAGTGTTAGAGATGAACTTGTCATTTTCTATCAATATCCTTTAGAATAACACACTTGAATAACAAACTTTCTTTCCAATACGTAACTCCGTGTATAATGAATTTCACACAGTATAGGTTTTCGGCGCAAAGAAAACCACAATGTTTAAGTAATGACCTCGTCAATAAACTTTTGCACGTTGTGAAGAATTTAACATTTACCTATGAGTCAAAATGATGCTGCAGATACGAAGGAGAAGAAGGAGGATGAAACTTGGCGTGAAATGCCGCGTTAACATTAACCTTGACTTCGAAACTTAGATTTATACGTTGTGAAGAGAAACCAGAGAGTTTCGAAGCGAGATGTAAGTACCCAGACTAGAAGGGCTATAGAAGAAAATAGCAACAGTGTATAGCAATAAGGCGAAAGATTAGTGAAGAAACATGAAAGAAATTTTTTTTTTTTAAACTATACTTTTATTGAGTGTTAAAATCGTTGCAAAGTGTATTGTTTGTGTTTTTACAGAGCGTTGCATGTGGACGTGTAGGTGACATATGCGCAAAAAATACAATATGTTATACATTTTAATATTTCTACATTGAATTTGTTGTAGGTTAAAACCTTACAAAAACAACAAACAGCATGTTGATAGTGCACCGATATTATTTCCCCTGCCGCCTGAGTCTCCTGTCGGCTCCAAAACCTCCAATACCATCACCACCACTCGGTAATGATGAAACTGGCAGTATAAAATGTTTGAAACAATCGGAGAGGTTCATCCTCAGGTGTCTTGTTGGAACGGTGGTTGATTCGGGGTACTTTGCGTTTGCGTGTAATATCTGCATCTGCACTGTATTTCGTTCGGCATTACCTGGTGGGGTTGTCAGTATACTTGAAAGTGGTCTTTGGTGACGGCCAGTGGTGTCTTGACGGCAGCGTTCTACAGCGATTAACAGCAGCAGCTCTCTGGATTGGTGAGTTTCACTGCCGCTGGATTGCTTACCAATCAACTAAAAGTAGGAAAAATTGATAGAACATAGGAGAAAAAAAAAAAAAAACTAAATAACAAGATAATAGTAATAACAAATAACTACCTAAACAAATAGAGATAAAGCGAAAATATATAAACCATAGCAGATAAAAACATTTAAATTATAACTAACAAAAAAGGATAATCAAAACAATGGTGTGGACACGAAATCAATCGGCAGAAGCCAAAAGCAAGGAGAAAAATAACCCAGATCCAGTAGGAGTAGCTAAAAGTAATGACAGGAAAAAAACACAGCCACAAAGTAGTAGAACGAATAGTACAGAACCAAGGACCGCATTGAAAGGCCCACAATTTAAATTAACACAGATTGAGGGGCAGCAAATGACACTGTCAAGAGTGTCCAAACGCCAAATCGGCATAATGTTGGAAAAGGTTCTCGGAACCAGAGCCATCTACGATATCGACCCACGCCTGGATGGATCAATAAACATCAAGACATATAACACAGATACAGTACAAAAGCTAGTCGAAGAGTTAGAAAAGGAGAACAAACCGGTTACCAGACACCTCCATCATGACGTCAAAATCAGTATAGGAATTCACAAACCGGCAATAAATATAGTAGTCAAAGGGATGAGCATGACCACTGACATAAGAAAGGTGACAGACAACCTCAAACTAGAAAATAACAACATTGAAATAATTCAAACTGACAGGATCCTCACGAAGCGGGGAGAACCAAAATCTATCATCAGGATCAAGATAGGTGGCACAAAGATGCCAGAAGAAATAAAATACCTAGGTAGGATTAAACACATAGAATACCACATACCACCAGTCACACAGTGCTCGAAGTGCCAGGTCCTAGGACTCACAGCGTCCTACTGCAGGGGAAAGAACCCCGTGTGCAGATTCTGCAGCAAGGATCACTGGCTCAGGGAATGCCCAGAAGCCAAAAGAGACAAGAATTACAAGGCTACGAACCCAGCCAGGCGGTGCGCAAACTGCCAAGGCAACCACAGCTCTAGGTACAAGGGTTGTCCCAAATACAAAACAACAGAGACAGCGTGGAGGGAGGCGGTACTGACACAAACCCCCATGAGAATAACTAGATGGAGGCAAGAAAATGTGTTACAAGAACCAGACACAATGTCAGAAATGCGGATCATGAGAAAAGAAATTACCAACCTAAAGATCAAAGTATCCGAGAAACACGATGAAAAGAACCCTGATAGTACAACAGAGAGCGATGACAGCGAACTAAAAAGGGCGCTAAATCAAGTAGAAACCACTAAAAAAGAAATCGAAGGAGAAAGAAACCGCACTCGAAAATGGCTAAAGAACTAGAAGCCACTTAAAAACCAAATAAAAGACAATAACACAATCAAGTAGAAAATTAGAAAAACTAACCCAGGAAATGACTGAAACGAAACAAAAACTACACGAAGTCAGCTCGAACACAGAACAGATGAAAGTAACAATAAAAGACATCAAGGCAGAACAATCAGAGAGGGAAACAAGGAGACAACCGGACATTAGAAAATGGAAACGCGAAGTCGACGCAGAGTTACAAAGACTTCAAGAAGCAGTGCAGAACCGTCCGAAAACAGACCAAATCACCGAGGCAATATCAAAACTATGCAAAAGAGCGAAGGACGGCCGTATCTCACCTGAGGAAATCCCTGAAATATTTGCTGAAATCCTAGGTGAATCAAGCGAGGAGGAGAGCGACATGTCTGAAAACTAAGAAGAACAACCGACACAACAGTAACCTAAACAAACAAATACCATGGGGAACGACAATATTAGAATAGTGCAATGGAACTGTAGGGGCGTGAAAACAAACCTCCCCAGCGTAATGGAACAACTGGGAAGAGAAAACAGCTATTACGCCCTGCAGGAAACATTCCTCAAGCCTAAAGACAAATACAGCTTGCATCGGTTTTAACATTCCTCAGAAACGACAGAACGGAAACAGCAGGGGGCAGGGGTAGCCCTACTCGTCCAGGATAAACTACAAATAATAACAAGCGAGACGTTTAGGACAACCAACTTTGAGGGCATCACGGTAGAGATAGCAAGCAAACCACACAACCTAAACATCATCAACATCTACTGCCCAAAAGGAATAATTGAAAAAGAAGACCTATCAGAAGCTAGAGAAAAGAATCAAAACCGCAACAATAATAGTCGGCGACTTTAACTGCCATCACCAAATGTGGGGTGGACAACAAGCAATGAAGCAGGAACTCAACTGGTAGAATTTATAGAAGACAACCAGCTGACGGTACTCAATGACGGGTCGATAACACGAATAGACCCGAATCCCAAAGAAGATATGACACGGCTATCGACATAACAATAGTTACACCGGATCTTATGAGGAGCAACTTGGAGGTAAAAGAGGATACCAACAGCGACCACTTACCGATTATAACTGACATAAACACAAAAGCACAGAAGAGCCAGGAAAGCAATAAACCGACATTCAACTTTAAGAATGCGAGATGGGACCAGTATAGAGAAGAACTAGAAGGGATGGAGATAGACCAGGCAAAAGAGGAAAAATTAGAAGAATACACGGAAAGAATAACCAACAGCATTCTTCGAGCCGCGATAAACCACATACCCAGTAAAAACATGCCAGCACACCTGACGAATGGCATGCCTGGAACGCGGTCAACCGGAACGAAGGAACACAAACAGCCAGCGAGATGGTGGAAGCCCAACTGCACGGAGGCGCTGGTCAAAAGAAAGAGGGCACTTAAACGATACAGAAGAATGAGGTCAGAGGAAAACTACAACGAATACAAAAAAGTTAGAAACGAAGCCAACAGAACGATAAAAATAGCCAAAGAAACAGCATGGAAGAAATACTGTCAGACTCTGTCACCAGACACACCTACAAAAGAAGTATGGAAACAAATAAACGCCATCAAAAGAAACCACACAAAGAGTAAAACTGCTACAATAAAGTTCCCAACAGTTGCGATATCAGAAAAAGAAAAAGCAGACGCATTTGGAAAGTACTTCTACGAGGTCAGTTCGAACAAGGCACTGGGAGAGCAGGAGAGAATAAGACGAGAAAAATTTATAGAAGAGACAGGAAAAATACAACACGAAGAAATAGAGGACTTTTATATGGATGCGGATATAACGGTAGACGAGGTAACGTCAGCGATCAAAGAAAAGGACGATACGGCAGCTGGGGCGGACATTCTAAACTACACACTACTAAAGAGGCTACCAATAAAAACAATTATGACAATTACAACGTTATATAACAAAATATGGCACTCCGGCAAGATACCAGAACAGTGGAAAAAGGCGATAGTCATACCAATAAAAAAGCAATTCAAAAACCCACAGGGGGGAAGGTTAAAAAAAAAACCTCCGGGGTATT
>JACEFZ010023118.1:0-35711 GCA_014155875.1 Cepaea nemoralis | reverse complement strand
TTTATGCTTCTGTAACAATATTGTTCTGTTTGTGTGATTTTTGGAGGGTTTAACACTGTCACTAAGTATATTATTGGTGGTATGATGTATGTGTTAACTATTATGCTTCTACCAAATATTGTTGCTGTTTGTGTATTTATATCTGTGTAGCATGTCTGTGATCTGTTGTGTTAGTTGTAGCCATGTTGCTTTGTGTGTTGTTCGGGAGTCACATGGAAATGTGATCCCATACAGTTTCATATTTTGTGTATGTGTTAGGTCTGGAGGGAAATCAGACTTTTGTTTCCACTTTCCCAGGCCCATAATTTGTGATGTGTGTATATTAATTTTGGCTCCACTGCCTTTCCCAAAGTGGGAGAAAGTGTACAGTATGTTTCTGATGGACGTTTTGCTTATAAGGAAGAATGCAGTATCGTCTGCATAAGCAATGACCTTTTGGTCTCCTATTCCCTGTATGAAAGTACCTTTAATGCTGGTATCTTGTCTTATCTTTTCTAATAATGGCTCTAGTGTCAGTATATATAGAAGTGATGATAGTGGGCACCCTTGCCTTACAGATCTTGTCAGCCTGAAGCTAGCAGTCAGTGAATGGTTCACTAAGACTTTGCTTTCAGGGTTGTTATACAAACTCTGTGTCCACTTTCTGTAGTATTGTCCTATATTGCAGTGTTCTAGGGTTTTGTGCAAATAGGAGTGTGCGATTCTGTCAAAGACAAGAGGGAGGATTGATAGTATTTCTGGTGTGTGTATGTTATAATGTCTCTAATAAGGTGTGTGTGATTTTGTATATTCCTGTGCGGTACACTACATTGCTGGTTTTGGTGTACTAGCTTTGGTAGGAATTGTGTGATTTTGAGTGCTAGTGATTTGGCCAGCATTTTGAATCTGTGTTAAGACGTGAAATGGGTCTATAATTTTTCAGTTGTGTCTTGTCTGTCTTTGCTTTGTGTATAAGTGTTATATAAGACATGTTGCAACTATCAGGGATGTTCTTGTTTGTCAAAGGCTTCTTGATAGACTTTTAGAAGAAGGTTACCTATGATAGGAAAGAATTGTTGATATAATTCTACTGTTAATCCGTCTGGTCCTGGTGTCTTGTCTTTGTTCATTTTACTAAGTGCATGTGTTATGTTTTCTAATGTCAATTGTGTGTCCAATATCTCTTTGTCTGTGTCTGATATCTTATTTGTGTATTGTAAGAAACAATCTTGTATTTGTGTGTTTACTGTCTCTGCAGTAAATAAGTGTCTATAGTATTGCTGGAATGCTTCTGTTATGCGTGAGGTTTCTGTTTGTGTGATTCCTTGCATGTCTATTATTGTGTTTATCTGTTTGCTACGCTGTATGTTGTGTTCGATTGCCATGTATTGTTTGCTGGGTGTCTCTTGTGTGATGGTGTTGAGTTTTGTTCTAATTAGTGCACCCAAGTATCTGTGCTGTTGGTGTTGTTCCATTTGCATTTCTAATGCATGCAAGTATGGCGAGTTTCTGTCGGTTTGCTTTGTTGTGGGTGCAACTGCCATACATATGGGAATGTTTAAAAAAAATTGAGTAACTCATCTACTATGCTGTTGAAGAAAAATAAAAAGATGAGATAGAAAATTTTCATGTATTTAAAATAGACGCATTATTTTTATGAAAACTTTAAAAATGCCTTAAAGATTTTATCATTATATATTATATCGCATATGCCTGTAGATAACTGTAGATAAACCTTTTATAAAGCTTTGATAAAAATGCAACAATTATATATAAAATATATAGCAATGATACTAAAAGTTATGTCCCTTGATATAACTTTTCTTAAGTTAAGTCCCCTCGCTATATCTTAATTTTAATGTAAATTAAAAAATTAAATTTTATTACACAAATAACTATTTGTACACTAACAAACTATGCCAATTGGCTGCGCGGGAATGAGAAGAACACATGTAGAAATTTTCATCTCAATTGGATTGACCGTTCGCGAACGCATAAAGAACATACGGATATACATTGTTTTTTGTATATCTAAAAGCCGAGCGTGTGAGACGTAAGATGGTGCATGATGGTGAAAAATATGCATCAAGCCACTTTGTCACCGCGGCGCCATAGTTTCCTCCCTAAGCCAGTGATAGACAATTGTGTGTGTGTGTGTGTGTGTGTGTGTTGCATATCCCTTACAGGACGTTGCAGTCAACACCAGCATTTTTCAGCTGCTAGTACGCACCCAGTATTCTTCTAAAAGCCCCCCCCCCCCCATCCCCCCAAACCTGTGATAATCAATCACACTCCTAGTATTCTTCTAACATCCCCCCCCCCAACCTTTGATAGTCAATCACACTCCTAGTATTCTTCTAAAAGTGTCCCCCATAAGCCTGTGATAGTCTTCTTCTTCTTCTTCTTTCGTTCGCTTGAAATATGTCTATAACTGCAATGCTGTCTCTTGTATGAACTGAACTGTCTTTTTCAGTTCACACAGCGGTCCGTGGAGTTTATCTTCTACTGTCGTCTCTCTAGGCCAGAAGGTTTGCCTAGATATGTTGTATTTTGGGCAGTCTTGGAGTATGTGCTCTGCTGTCTGCGACGCCAATCCACATGTGCACATGGCTGTTTCACCAATCTTGAAGTTTGTATACATGTGGTTGCGTAATCTATTGTGCCCTGTTCTGAGGCGCAGAATAATGACTTGTTCTGGTCTATCCATAACGTGGTAGTCATCTTGAGCAGGTATTGGTGGCTTTCTGACTGATTTGATCATTCTTTTCTTTTGGTGGTATGTAACGGGCACATCAGGCTGTTCTTCTTTGGCTCCTTCCTTAGCCAATTGATCAGCTCTGTCGTTTCCGGGTACTCCACAGTGGGATGGTATCCACTGTATGGTGACCTTATGCTGACTGCTAAGTTCAGAAAGTAGTGTCCTTAGTACTGGCAATTTCCCAGACAGGAGCGCCTCGAGTACTGATTTTGCATCTGTCAATAGCACCACAGGTTGTGTACCATTGCTGGTATTTAGTAATTTCTCTGTTGCTATCTTGATTGCCTCAATTTCAGCATCATAGTTATGGCAGTACTTTCCTGTCGGTACTCTAGCTGTGTCCCTAGTATTATTTGGGTATTCTATGTACACTCCCGCTCCTCCATTTCGAACAGCATTTTGTGCTGACCCATCTGTGTAGACTCGGATCCAGAGGTCCTGTGGGTATTCTTCATCAAGGAAGCTGAGAGTGGCTGTTCTGCGCTGCACACTGTTCTGTTCTTCCTTGTCAAATATTCCTCTCACTTTTGTCTGGATTTGTAATGATAGTCTATGCTCATCTTTCCATGGAGTTCGCTCTGGAATAGTTGTTAGGGGGATACCAACTGTGGGCAGATCGGTGGTTTCTCTGCAGAGTCGTTTGGCCTGGTGGATAAAACTACTTCTTTTCAACCGCCCCATAGCTAGGTTTTCAAATCTGTTCTTCATAGGGTGGCCTGGCAAGCTGAGGAACTTTTCTGCTTGTATTAGCGTTTTCGTATCTCTGCGCTCACTCAGTGCTTGTGTCCTCCCCATCTTCTCCATTTCCACTATAGGGGTTGATCTCATCCCTCCTGTGGTGACTCTAAGTGCTTGATTTTGCACTTTGTCCAGCTCTTGTAGTGTAGTTTTTGATGCCGAACACCATGCAGTTGACCCGTATTCCAGGTGTGGTCGTATGCTCTGTTGATAAACTTTGCTAAGTATTTTCCCACTGGCTCCCCATGTGGTTCCACTTAGCTTTCTCAGGATGGCTATTTTCCTTCTGGCTTTTGCTACTGCTTTGTTGATGTGCTTTCTCCATGTCAGCCTGCCATCAAATGTTACTCCAAGGTATGTTGGTTCTTTATCTTCTCGTAGGGGTGTTCCATTTATCTGGATGGTCCCTGCCTTTTGTTTTGGAGAGAGGGTAAATAGGGTGGTGCTGCACTTGTCAGTGTTTATGCTGACACACCATCTATTTGCCCATGCAACAAATGTATCTACAGCTCTTTGTAGTAATCTGGTGGCCACTGATGCATGTTCATTTGTGCTCCATAAAACTAGGTCATCGGCGTACATTGCCGCTTTAATTCCATGCGGTAGATTAGCAACGAGATCATTGATGAAGATTAGAAAGAGTGTGGGGGACAATACTCCACCCTGGGGAACTCCGTGACGCAGTAGTACTTTCTTGCTCTTTAGTCCGTCTATCTGTACTCGGGCTCTTCTATTGTGCAAGTATGCTTTCACCCATTTGTACATTCTTCCATTGACTTTGCAGTTTCTCAGTTTATTCATCAGACCTTCTTTCCAGACTTTGTCAAAGGCTTTCTTCAAATCTATCCATGCCGCAAGCACTAGCTTCTTCTCTTGGAATGCATCCTCAATTTCTTGAGAGAGGTAGGTTGTCTGATCTTCTGTAGAGTAGCACTGCCTAAAGCCAGCCTGCTGTGGCACAAGGATGTTTTTACTTTCAATGTACCACTGCAGTCTGTGATTGATGATGCGCTCCAGTGTTTTGCAGAGACAGATGGTGAGGCTAATTGGTCTGTAGCTAGAGGCAATGGAACTATCTTTCCCTGATTTTAGGAGGAGTATCATGATTGCTTCTCTCCAGGCTTGTGGAACACTGCCTAAGGTCCAACTCTTATTGAAGATCTGCAACAGCTTTGCTTTGGCCTCTGTTCCTAGGTTCCTGATCATTTCATTGGAGATACCATCAGCTCCAGGTGATTTTCTCATTTTCAGTTTTGATATGGCTAGTTCCAGTTCGCTGATTGTGATGGGTGCCTCCAGAACCTCATGTACTATTTCCTTCTGTCCTGTATGTTGCCGTTTCTCTTTAATCTCTTGTTGTTTCTCTGGACTGATTTTGATATCGCTATCTTGTGCGAATGAGTCCGCAAAATGGTCAGCTGATTGCTTTCTTGTTAAGATGTTTCCATCTTTATGTAGTGCAATTTTTGAGTTTCTCCCTGTGCCCTCATCGTTAAGTTGTTTTATTAGCTTCCACAATTTCTTTGTGTCTCTTTCAAAGTTCAGAGACTCTGTTTTTTCCTGCCAGCTTTTCCGTCTTAGCCTATAGCTTGGCCCTTTGAAATTTGGCTTTTGCATGCTGGAATTTATTGTGGTGCTCTTGGCTGGGTGTGGCCTCTGCTTGCTTTCTACATACTTCCACATCATTATGCAACTGTTCCAGTTCACTACTCCAGTAGGGTTTATATTGTTTACGGGCTCCTCTTGGTACTGTTTCTCGCGCTGCCTGTAGTATGCATTTCCCAAACTCTTCAACTACTTTATTTATGTCTTTCTCAGTGTTCAGGTTTCTAACCAGTATGCTGGTGCGATTCTTGTACATTGCCCAGTCTGCTTTCTTGTAGTTCCACCTCGAGAGGGTGCTGCTTTCACTTACAAGCTCATTTTCTACAGTTAGAAAGACTGGTCGATGGTCACTGCCACCTAGTTGTTTCCCAACAATTCGTGTGATGTTCCACTCCAGGTCTGGTGAATGAAAAGCCAGGTCAGGTGTAGTTGTAGAGTGCCATGATCTCGAGTAGAAAGTATGTGGGTCGGACGGCTTGTTAACCAAGATGAATCTGATTCTCATCCTGCCAGTCTTCCAGTCTCTCTCCTCTCTGGTCCATGTGATCATAGCCCCAACTCTGCGAGTGGCTGTTGAAATCGCCGCACACAATCATTTTTTCTGTTAATGGTAGAGTGTCCAGTGCCTGTGGGCGGTCACTTGGACAGTAGTAATTGATCAGATGTAGGTCTGTATAGCCTGTTTTAAGTTTAAGTGTCTGATACTCAGCCCCTTCCATATAGACTTCGATTTGGGAAGCAGTGATGTTAGTTTTTACAAGGGTAAGTATCCCACCTTTTCGCCTGTCCTTTCGGTCAGATCGGTAACACTGGTAGCCTCTGATTTTGAAGGCTATACTTTCGTTGAGGTGAGTTTCTTGCAAGCAACATATGCTTACTTTTTCTTTGTCCAGGATGTTTTCTAATTCTACTTTTTTGTTGCTGACTCCCTCCGCATTCCAGTGCATTATTTTAAGTCTTTGTTTAGTATGGCCAGCTGTTCTATTCTCATGTCCCCTGGCTCCACAGGACATCTGAGAAGGACCTCCAGTAGTTGTGGTTGGGCCCTTTCGAGACATAGGGCCCGGCACTGCACCTGCCTGGGGGTCCAAAGCAGGGCGAGCACCATAACGTTTAGCAGCAGTCGACATATTCCATTTTGCGTAATTGCGTGGCATCCTGATTTCTGTGGTGCGCCTCCTGGCTGGTTGCCTCCGTCTTCAGCACCTTTCCTTTGCTAGAGCAGACTGTGGTCTCACTCGAGTTTAGATGTGTACACACGCACACACGTGTCTGCACATGCATGTATGTGTATACACATCTAGAGCACACTGGTTATTTTCCGGCGCCAGATACTCGCCGTCGCCCCTTCTCCTATTAGTGAAAACAGTTCCGCCACGTGAAGGCCAGGAGTTGGACTTTTGCTGCAGAGGTTATGTATTCACGAGCCATTGGGGTATTTAAGCAATGTTGGGCGCTCACCCCAACACTGCGCCCCGGCTACATACAGCAATTTGGAACCCCTGTGATAGTCATCACACATCTTAGTCTTCTCCTCAAAGGGCGAGTAGAACTATTACTATCCCTATGAACGTCGCACAAGTTAAAACATTCTCCGGCAGACGGAAAAATAAAAAATAAGTACGGTTCGAATAGCCGCTGACCAGGCTGGATCTCAAAATCATAAAACCTGCCAACTGACATGGGAAAAGAGGCTGAAGCAGACTAATAGAAATGATGTTGGGTGGACTGAGACGGTGGCGTGGAAGGATATCATCAGCAGAGTTGATCCAGAACATCAAAGATCGAGATCTGTGGAGAGACATGAACGCATACGCTATCTGGCACGGCACTTGATAATGATAACACACTGAAAGAGTGTGTATAGCATGTGCGATTCTGGTCCATCCATCATGTACCATGCCGGAAAGCGGGGGTGGTCATGACTCGCCATTTCACTCGATCACCAGAGTCGTGGATAAGCTCAGTGTTCTTGTCTCGATCATGCCATGTGGCCAAGTCATCCAGGTATTTACTTCTCGGTCTTCACATTGGTCTGTTACTTTCGATCTTGCCAGTTATAACCAAGTTCTACAATTCATTTATTCTCATAACATGCCCAAACAATTTTGACTGTCTGCGTCTAATTTCTCTAATCAATTTACAATTTTCATTTGTTTCTAGTAGGACTTGGTCATTTGTTTTTCTGTCTGTCCATGGTATTCTTTGCGTTCGCCTCAGAAACCACATTTCCACAGCCATGAGATGTTTTTCAGTTTGACTGCTCATTGTCCAAGCTTCACATCCATACAAAAGTATAGGCTCTATGTAGCACTTCAACACTCTTTTTCTTGTTTCAGTTGACATCTTTTTATTGGTCAGTATGTTTTTCATCTTGCTAAAGACTACTTTCGCCCTGGCGATTCTTGCTCTAATCTCTTCAAGGCATCTCCCATCAGATGGTATGACTGTTCCAAGATAATTGTACCGATTCACTTGTTGAAGAATATTTCCATTTACTTGTATATTACATTGTGGTATTTCTTTCTTCCTAGTGACGACCATAATCTGTGTCATTTTATAATGTAATTCTAACTCTAGTTGTTCACTGTGTGTGCAACAACCACATCTACTAATTGTTGCAGATCCTGCTCATTGTCTGCAACCAATACTGTATCATCTGCACATCTAATACGATTCTGGTATACATACATTAAAACCTCAATGAAGCTACGAAATCCGTGGGCTGTGCTAAGATTCTCCTTCTGTGATCAATGGGAGAGAAGAAATGGAGATACCCGTATTTAATGGAAGCGGTCTTGTATTAACCAAGCCAAGCTACACACATAAATACACGCATATTCACGCACACAGTCATGCACACAAACAAACACACATACACACGCACGTATATATATATATATATATATCCAAGCCATCCACGATTTTTATTTATCTGTGTCCGGGGCTTCACGCAGGAGGCGATCCTTGTCCGCAGCCATTCAGAGATAAGACATATCGTGGTACATCTTAAGTCTGTCCGCGGCTACTCAGAGATAAGACATATCGTGGTGCATCTTAAGTCTCTCCGCGGCTACTCAGAGATAAGATATATCGTGGTGCATCTTAAGTCTCTCCGCGGCTACTCAGAGATAAGACATATCGTGGTGCATCTTAAGTCTGTCCGCGGCTACTCAGGAGATAAGACATATCGTGGTGCATCTTAAGTCTGTCCGCAGCCATTCGGAGATAAGACATATCGTGGTGCATCTTAAGTCTGTCCGCGGCTACTCGGAGATAAGACATATCGTGGTACATCTTAAGTCCTGTCCGCGGCTACTCAGAGATAAGACATATCGTGGTGCATCTTAAGTCTGTCCGCAGGCTACTCAGAGATAAGACATATCGTGGTGCATCTTAAGCCTGTCTGCAATCGTCGGCAAAATTGGCTCGCATCATATACGCATGGCCAGCATGTTTCTTTCCACATTCCAGGATCACCTGCTCTGAATGCTCTCCAGTTTCACTAGTTGATTCTTTGACATGGTGAGCAGTCCAAATGCCGTACTCTGTTACTGAGATATGTTGGTAGAGTATGAGCAACATTCTGTGCTCCATGCCCATTGTTGGTACATGTTTTGACTTAAATTATGTTCTATTATTACGTGCTTCTTCTGGTATGTGCAATGATCCATGCCAATATAAAATATAATAAAATATCTAACACACTTTCACCAATCTGCCATTCGCTACCTTGTTAAATATTTCTTCATATATGTGTGGTGTATATAACTATCTGCCTGGTCTCCGTGGCCTAGGTCTTACTGGATGCGATTCATAAGCCCTTATGCGATTCATAAGCTTACCTGCGTTCGAAATACAGCTGTGACCGATTTGGCAGCAGACCACGTCGCGCTGGGATTTTACGAATTGGTATGGAAGCCGGTCGTCCAGAAAGCAATGGCAAACTACTAAACGTAAACTTGCCAAGACATCAGCAACAGCAGTAACATGTTGGTGTTGACAGCGATGTCCTGTAAAATGGATATGCAATATATGTATATATACACACACATACACACACACACAGCAGATGTATAGATGGTTAGAGCACTATTTAGAGCTTTACACAAGTGAGACCAAACTAGCGGATGATGCCTTCAACGCCATAGAGGCCCTGCCAACTCTTGACCACATGGACACACTTCCCACCATAATAGAAGTCAAGTGTGCTATAAATGAACTTGCATCTGGCAAGGCTCCGGGTAAGGATGGGCTTCCAATAGAGGTTATCAGGAGTAGGCAAGACACGCTCACTCTACAGATCCACCAGCTAATAGAGCTATGCTGGCGAGAAGGACAAGTCCCACAGAATTTCAAAGATTTAAGCATCATAACACTGTACAAGAACAAGGGCGATCAGAGCGACTTTAACAACTATAGGGGTATCTCACTTCTGTGTACAACATGGATGGAAAGTAATTTAATCTCAGAAAGCTGGAAGCTGAAACAAAAATTAATAGCGACACCGCCAGAAAGCTCCTGTTTTCTGATGATTGCGCTCTATATACCAACTCAGAGGCAGACATGCAACACAACGTTTCAGCTGTCTCACATGCCTGTGCCAACTTTGGGCTCAATATCAACTTGGAGAAGACTGTAGTTATGTACCAGCCAGCTCGAGGGAATAATCACACTGTGCCGAATATCAAAGTGAATGGTCATAGACTAAGTGTTGTGGACAAATTCACCAATCTAGGCAGCACTGTGTCACAGCTGCCACAATTGATGACGAAGTGAATGCAAGAATCTCCAAGGCCAGCGCGTCTTTGGCAGACTGTACAAGAATGTATGGGACAGAAATGGAATAAGCCTGCAAACAAAGCTGAAAGTCTACAAAGCAGTTGTACTATCCACACTGCTATATGCTTGTGAAACCTGGACTGTTTATCAGCGACACGCTAGGAAATGAAACCACTTCCACACAGTCTGCCTTAGGAAGCTACTGAAGATTAAATGACAAGACAAGATACCAGACACTGAAGTCCTATAAAGAGCGTCCATGCCCAGTATCCACACTCTACTAATGAAGAATCAGATTCGCTGGGCTGGTCACTTAACTCGCATGCCAGATCACATGCTCCCTAAACGAATTGTTTACTGCGAGTTGCGTTGTGGTAAACGCTCCCAAGGCGGCCAGAGGAAACGCGTTGAAGACATTGAAAATCTCACTGAATGCTTTTGAAATTCATCATGACACCTGGGAGACTGCAGCCAGAGACCGAAATTCATGGCGTGCATCATTGCGCGAGGGTGCAGTCACGTGTGAGGCAACCAGGACAGCAAGACCTGTGAAGAAAAGGCAGGACAGAAAAACCCTGCAGGAAATCCTCCTCCAGAAACGTCAAGCATTCTTTGTCCACATTGTCAAAGAACATTTCGAGCCAAAATATGTCTTATCAGCCATCTTAGAACTCACGGCTCCATACTTTCAACCCCACTGGATGAAATGAATGGTCATCATCATTCTTGATGGACAAACAACAACAACATCTCACTTCTGTGTATTGTTGAGAAAGTATTTTCCAGAATTATTCTGCGCAGACTTCAAGTCCTGGGAGATCAAGTCTACCCCGAATCACAGTGCGGCTTCCGACAGAACCGGTCTACCATTTATATGATATTCTCATTGCGATAAATGCAAGAAAAATGTCGGGAACAAAATTAACCACTGTTTATTGCCTTCATCGACCTCACAAAGGCAGTTGATTTGGTTCTGTTCATGGCACTTAAGAAGATTGGCTGGCCACCAAATTTTCTGTCCATTGTGAAATCGTTCCACACAGGCATGAAGGGTATAATCAATTTTGATGGTGCAACTTCAGAAGAGTTTGAAATCAAGAGTGGAGTTAAGCAAGGTTGTGTACTATCCCCCACCCTCTTTGGAATACATTCACTCATGCTCAGATCGCGGCCTCTACAATGCTCAGAGATTGAAGGCCAAGACTAAAATTAGGAGGGTACTGATCAGAGAGTTGCAGATGATGCTGCAGTTACGACGCACTCTCAGAAATAATTACATCGACTACTATCTGCATTCTCCCATGCTTGTTCTGAGTTTGGTTTAACAATTAACAAAGAGAAGACACAGATTATGTCACAAGGTGCACATAGGTTACCATCAATCTTTATTGACGACGCCGAACTGGCGATAATAGACAATTTTACATATCTAGGGTCAGAGGTAAATAGCAAATTATCCATAGATCAGGAAATCAACATCAGGATTGGTAAGGCAGCAACAACAATGAACAGGTTACCAAAAAGAGTCTGGGAGAACAGGAAGCTTACTGCCAACCAAAAAAAAAAGTCCTTCTCTGCCAAGAACGTGTCCCTTAAACGTTTAAACAGCTGTTATATGCGGTGTCTGCGAAGAATACTTGGTATTAAGTGGCAAGACAAAATCACAAATACTGAAGTATTGGAAAGATCTGGTTGTATGACGGTGTGTTCCATGCTCAGTCTTCGTAGACTTAGATGGATAGGACACGTTAGGAGGATGGATGATGGTAGTATACCAAAGCACAACCTTTTTTTTTTGTGAATTATAGATAGGTAGGAGGTCTCAGTGTTCGGCCTCTACTACGACACAAAGATGTGTGTAAGCGGGACATGATTGATACAGGCATTGATAATGCACACTGGGAGCAAGTCGCCGCCGAACGCGTTGCATAGAGGACAACTATCAGAAATGGGATAAAGACAAAGGAGAAAATGATTGCAGATAAAGCACACACCGAGGGTGTGAGACGTTAGATGGTGCATGATGATGAAAATGACCATGTTTTCACATGCATCCACTGTAGTCGAACACTTACAGCGCGAATTGGCCTTATCAGCAACATTCACTAGTGCCATGGGTTATTATGCCTTTTTGAAGCACAGTGTAACAAACTATCGTCTGCACAGACGGCAAGGTGCATATATATATATATATATATATATATATATATATATATATATATATATATATATATATATATATATATATATATATATATACACTAGCTGACCCGGCCCGGCTTGGCCCAGCACCTGGCGGGGATCTATCTATCTGTCTGCCTGCCTGTCTGCACGTCTGCCTGCCTACCTACCTACCTACCTACCTCTCTGTCTGTCTGTCTGTCTGTCTGTCTGTCTGTCTGTCTATCCATGGAGGGCAACTATAACCCACTATGAATGGGGACAAAGGAGAGGGTTATTGCAGCTAGGTCACACACCGAGTGTGTAAGACGTAAGATGGTGCATGATGGTGGAAATGACCACGTGTTCACATGCACCCACTGTGAATGGACATTTACAGCACGAATTGGCCTTATCAGTCACATTCTCTGCCGCCATTGGTGGGGGTTGTTATGCCTTTTTGAAGCACAGACTATCGTCTGTCAAGACGGCAAGGTGCCAATGAGGGTGGACTTGGTCATCCGCAAACAGGTGTCCTCTAATGGTGTAATTTGCAGATGGTTCTTCTTCTATGTTCTCGTCATTCGGTCCCCGTTTGTCTAGTTTTTTTTTTAGATATGTTGTCTATACACGTCATGAGAAAGAGAGGAGAAGGGACAGGAGAGGGATGTGTGTGTGTGTGGTTAATTCCCTGTACTCTTTTGTGGCCCTAGGAGGCCAGTAAAATAATGTTTTAGAATGTACAGAATTTGTATCAGGCTACATTAAAAGTATACAAATATTATTTAAACAATAATCATATGACCAAAAAGTGCATTATGAAATATAAGTATGCAAATATTGAAAACATCTCTTTTAAGAAATATAAAAGTATTATATTATTATTATATGACATAACAACTTGTGTGTTAACATTTTTATTTCTTAAAAAAAAATAGTTCAGAGGTTTATCGTGGGTAATAATATTATCGCTAGTATATGCTTTATTTTTTATTTAATTTTAAGTAATCTCCCTTGGAACAATATTAGATGTTTATGTCCCCTACTCATTGCTTTGTTTTTTTGTTGCATATCCTTTACAGGACATCGCTGTCAACATCAGTATCTATCATCTGTCTGTTGGTTTCTTGGCAAGATTACGCTCAGTAGTTTGCCATTGCTTTCTGAGCGGCCGGTTCACATACCCCGTAAGTGCTACTGCTGATTATCACCGTCATCACGTTACCGACGAGAGTATACGAGATTACGGAGAAAAGTCATAACCTCTAAGCCACGAAGCCGGCACTCATTGCTTATCAAAGTGTTTTTCTTTTAGACGAGCTCAAACGAGAGCGAAACTCGAGTCTAGTGCTTCCACATTGACGTGGATAGGCCTTAGGTCAGTGTTTCAGTACCTTTTTTGTGCTATGCCCCACCTAAGCCTTTCTAAAATTCTTATGCCCCCCCCCCCCCCAACATATACATAATTTTTTTTTTACTATTACAAATTGAAATGTTCACTAAAGAAACTTGAATGATAGGTTTTAGGAAGAAATCACTAGGAAATTATTGAGCAAACACAGTAAGTAAATTTTCAAAACATATAATGGAGAACTGAAATTAAAGTACAAAATAATTTTAATGAAAGATTTGTCTATATTATTTTAATTATTAGTAATTATGTATTATTTAAATTTAGTGAGATCCTTGCGCTTGATGCTTGCTGCAAAGAGATTTTATGCCAGGTTACAATTTAGTTAACTTCAGTCTTAAGTCTCCCCGTTTTGTTATATCCAGCCGATTTCTTTTTTGTTTTGTTTTAAGCAGCAAATCATTTATAGCATTAAATCCGCATTCAGCTAAATATGAAGATGGAAACGGTAAGAATAGTTCTCTTGCACATTTGGTTGCATTTGGATATTTGATTTTGGTTTCCTTCACAAAGGCACTGCCATCGCTCCTTGTATATTAAATAAAGTTTTAATTGACTCATCATTTTTCATTTCTGCGAGTTCTTCTTGATACTGCATATTTGAAATATCATACACATCCACTAACATTGGCTGCATCATCCAAGTTTGGAAACCAATGTGTTTCAAATCAGACAATTTTTCTGTTAAATCAGCCGAAAAAATTTTCAGATGATCGACAATAACATATATAGTGATATCAGTCCCTTCACAATTTTGGAGCCAATGAAACTTTTCAAAATGTTTGTTGTAAATATATGTCTGACATAATTCAATAAGGTAATAACACCAAATATCTTCGCTTTTGCATTGACAAGAGCTTTAATTGTTCCTTGAAGATGTATATTTAATATATTTAGTTTTTTAAAGGTATCGGCTAAATAACTCACAAATGCATTACTGACACATACTCTTTTGTACCAAACGAAGATTGGTCGTTGTCTAGATTCTAATGCTTCCACTATGTCACTGCAGAGTAGAAGCTGACCTTGCCACCTGTATCATACCACAAGTCACCACTGCAGCACACATCCACTAGTCAGTGAACAAGAGTAAGTTTGCGCACATCATATCCATTTAATGCTGAATTAACACGGAACCACACAACATATAAATCCAGGAACAATAATTCTCTCAGAATATATCTTCATCACAACCGAACACTCGAATAACACTGCCTCTCAAGGCCTACTTAATCTAATACAACACGACAGTTAACCAGCCTCTCTCCCGGCCCGAACTCACTCGATCCAATCCACACTGGGTCTAGGCCTCTGCTAACTATCCAACCCTCTATAGGGCTAGGCTTCAATTCACTATGCCTGCTGATAACCGGGCTCAGTCTTAAATCCTTAGTCTCAAACTTCCGATCACTGAAAACCACAGGGCAGAGTTCTATCACTAACTCCCCTATCATTCACTTTCCCAGACCACCGACCTACACTTGTCGGGTCCCAAAACTTAACTGTCCTTTTCAGTCTCCTGACTCAACACAACTCCCCCACAGCTCAAACTGTCTGCCCCACAACTACGCTCGCCGGCTGACTTCTCCTTGACTCCCCCTTAAACTCACTGTCTTCTCATTTGCCCCCTTAAATCACTGTCTCCAATCTTCCCCATCTATCCTCTCATTTGCACCCTCCGGGGACTTACTACCCAGCCCCATTGTACCTCCGTCTATTATTTGACCGGTGATGTCAATGACCCCCAGACATGTTACACTTACCATCGACCGTTAACAAATTTTTCATTTCAGGTTTGTCGCTTAAAAAATCACTAAGAGTATCAAATAGTTCCATAAATCTTTTCAAGCAGTTCCCTTTCGAGAGTCATCTTACTTCAGTGTGAAGTATAAGTCTCACATGGTCTTCATTTTGTTCTTCACAAAATAACTTGAAGAGACGTTCGCATTTAGCACTAGCTTTAATAGCATTGATACCATTTATAACTAAATTTAGTACTTCATTTAGAACAGGCGAAATGTTTTTAGCTAATAGGTGTTCTCTGTGAATAACACAATGCACACGAAGCGTTTCTGGATTCTCATCTTTCATCAATTTTAAGCAACCATTTTTCTTCCCCTTCATATTAGGGGCGCCATCTGCAGCATAAGATGTTATATCTTTCATTGGTATATTATTAACATCTAAGTAATTTGTTAGCTTATTCATCATCATCATTGGCACCTTGCCGTCTTGACAGACGATAGTTTGTGCTTTAAAAAGGCATAATAACTTTTAACTATGGCGGTAGCGAGTGTGACTGATAAGGCCAATTTGCGCTGTAAATGTCCGTTCACAGTGGGTGCATGTGAACACGTGGTCACTTCCACCATCATGCACCATCTTACGTCTCAAACGCTTGGTGTGTGACTTTTCTGCAATAATTTTCTCCTTTGACTTTATTCCATTTCTGATATTTGCCCTCCATGCAACACGTTCAGCGGCGACTTGCTCCCAATGTGCATTATCAATGCCTATATCAATCATGTCCCGCTTACACACATCTTTGTATCGTAGTAGAGGCCGACCCTGAGATCTCTTACCCATCTGTAATTCACCAAAAAAGATATCCTTTGGTATTCTACCATCATCCATCCTCCTAAGATGTCCTATCCATCTAAGTCTACGAAGACTGAGCATGGAATAAACTGTCACACAACCTGATCTTTCCAATACTTCAGTATTTGTGATTTTGTCTTGCCACTTAATACCAAGAATTCTTCGCAGACACCGCATATGAAAGCTGTTTAAGTTGTTCTCTTGGTGTGAGTAAGTTGTCCAGGTTTCACTGCCATAGAGAAGAGTACTAAGGACACAGGCTTGATAGACAAGGACTTTTGTTTTGGCAGTAAGCTTCCTGTTCTCCCAGACTCTTTTTCTTAACCTGTTCATTGTTGTTGCTGCCTTACCAATCCGGATGTTGATTTCCTGATCTAGGGATAATTTGCTATTTACCACTGATCCTAGATATGTAAAATGGTCTACTATCTCTAGTTCGGCGTCGTCAATAAAGATTGATGGTACCCCATGTGCACCTTGTGACATAATCTGTGTCTTCTTTTTGCTAATTGTTAAACCAAATTCAGAACAAGCATTGGAGAATGCAGATAGTAGACATTGCAATTCTTCCTCAGAGTGGGTCGTAACTGCAGCATCATCTGCAAAAAGCAACTCTCTGATCAGTACCCTCCTAATTTTGGTCTTAGCCTTCAATCTCTGAGCATTGTAGAGGCCGCCATCTGAGCGTGAGTGAATGTATATACCACCATCCTGATCATGAAATGCATATTTCAGTAGAAGTGAAAAGTATATTCCAAAGAGGGTGGGAGCTAGTACACAACCTTGCTTAACTCCACTCTTGATTTCAAATTCTTCAGAAGTTGCACCATCAAACTTGATTATACCCTTCATGCCTGTGTGGAACGATTCCACAATGGACAGAAGAGTTGGTGGGCAGCCAATCTTCTTTAGTGCCTTGAACAGACCCTCACGACTGACCAAATCAAATGCCTTTGTGAGGTCGATGAAGGCAATAAACAGTGGTTGATTCTGTTCACGGCATTTTTCTTGCATTTGTCGCAATGAGAATATCATATCAGTGGTAGACCGGTTCTGTCGAAAGCCACACTGTGATTCGGGGTAGACTTGATCTCCTAGGACTTGAAGTCTGCGCAGAACAATTCTGGCAAATACTTTTCCAACAATACACAGAAGTGAGATACCCCTATAGTTGTTGCAGTCGCTCCGATCGCCCTTGTTCTTGTACAGTGTTATGATGCTTGAATCTTTGAAATCCTGTGGGACTTGTCCTTCACGCCAGCATAGCTCTATTAGCTGGTGGATCTGTATAGTGAGTGTGTCTTGCCCACTCCTGATAACCTCTATTGGAATCCCATCCTTACCTGGAGCCTTGCCAGATGCAAGTTCATTTATAGCACACTTAACTTCTGTTATGGTGGGAAGTGTGTCCAGGTGGTCAAGAGTTGGTAGAGCCTCTATGGCGTTGAGGGCATCATCCGCTAGTTTGGTCTCACTTGAGTAAAGCTCCAAATAGTGCTCTACCCATCTGTCCATCTGCTGTTTCTTATCAGTGATGATTTCTCCAGTCAAGGTTTTCAATGGTGCACTTCTTTTGATCACTGGACCGCAGGCTTTCTTTATTCCTTCATACATGCTTCTTATGTCTCCCTTATCACTTGCGATTTGAATGGACTCACATAACTTGATCCAATAATCATTTGCACACTGCCTGGCAGCCTTTTGCACATCCTTCCTAGCTTGCCTAAGCTCACTCAGAGTGTTACGCGTTGGTCTTTCCTTGTTTCTTAAGAGAGCTTTCTTCTTCTTATCAATCAAGGGCTGCAGAGTCTCGCTGTTGGCCGCAAACCAGTCCTGCCTCTTATGATCCACAGTGCCGTAAACCCCTACGGCAGTTTTATAAAGAGTTTCCTTAATTTGACCCCACTTTTCATTTACTGTACAATTTTCTGGTGTATCAGTGAAAGCGTCTTCAAGTTGCTGTTGAAACTGAAAGCACTTTTCAGGATCATGAGTGTTAATAATATTAATCCTGAGGCTAGATTTGTGTTTAGCTGTGTGTTTAGCTGTGTGCATATTTGTGTTAGCTTATTAACTATTATATATATATATATATATATATATATATATATATATATATATATATATATATATATATATATCTTTGGAGGTAGTGGTGCTTTCTGATGATTTACAGCAAAATCACCTTTATCAATATATCTTACTTCGCTTCGGAGGTCACGGGTAGCAAGCATCACCTGGATCTTTTCTCCTGGGCATGCTGGTGAGCTGGGGAATGAACAGGCGGACAGATTGGCTGGCTCGGCAGAACTTGGTGGAGTATTGATGCATGACAAGGCAGATGTGGTTGCGGCCTTGTGGGAGCACGTGTACACCTCGGATGAGCAAATAGATCACCATAGTCTGGTTAGAATGAGGCAGCGAGGTGTGACGAGGGGATCTGGTCGATGCTCGACGCTCAGAGGAAAGGCGAGACGGACATATATTCAGATTGCTACTAGAACTATTAGTGTTGGAACTCTTCGCTGGTTGCTGAGGATGGGGACGGATCGCTTATGGGAATGTCCCGAATGCTGTGATGTCGGTTCCTAGATCAATCAGTCAATCAATCAATCAATCTTACTTAAGTTATAAGTGCAGCCTCACTGTCTCTCAAAGTTGATTCATCCATTTGCACCGAGAATTGTCTTGTTTTCAGCTTTTCAGCAAGTTGTATTTCAATATCCTCACTCATTTCGTCTATTCTTCTGCTAACAGTATTATTACTTAGTGGCATAGCTTTAAAGTCTTTGTCATTGTAGCATGATGGAACAGAATCCCCATTCCCAGCCCGACATATTCATGAAAATACTTTAAGTCTGAACGGGGACCATCCCAGATAGAAGGGCTATTATTAGATCGAAGGTTCCAGAACGAGTTAGCGGAGGCGGCGGTATATGCGCTTGCTTTTTCATTGGCTAATAAGTAATGAGCCCACGCTATTCCTGGGCCATATTTTAAAATCTAATTAGTTGAGCGGGGATTTCACCGGGAGCGGTCGCTAGTGTGATGTGATGACCCAACAATGCCCTTAAAGATTCAATAATATTGTTCTCTGGACAACAGGTACCACTTTAAAACATACTTTGATGTTGTAGTTGTGCCTAGTGAACGAATGAGAAGAATATAAGAGTATTTTATGAATAAAATGTGAAAGTGGAAAACCTAACTTCTGTGTGCCAGTATTCTGGATACTGCTTCTTCAACCTTGACATGTCTTTCACGCTGTATACTCCAAGTGCATATCAATCCCTTGTTGTGACTGGTTGCGTATGCTTGATGAATGTATAGTACACTCAATGCAAATTCGCAAACCCAAACCCCTTGTGCATTCTTCATGCCTAGGATGACTTATTCTTAAATCAACTGTACCTTTGCTCTCGCGAGTTAACATATGGCAGTTTGAATTAGAATGGGTGATATAAACATGTACAAGTTCCTTGGTAAAACGCTGAGAATGTTGGAGTGAGTGAGTTGGTGATTTAATAAATAGCCTCTCACATCTAGTGGAAGGAAAGATGCTTCAATATCCATATGTAAACAGGTTGTGTGTGGCACGCTAGAATTGCTAAGTCCATGTGATGCCTGGTGGCTACATTATGCTCAGGATAATTAATACCATTTCTCCCTGAAGTATTACACGATTACCTCTACTGTTGGATGGTTCATATAAACTAGTTCCTAAGAGGACAATAGGTGTGTGAACCTGTGTCTTAGTTGGCTGAATATAATGTATGGCTCATGCAAATTTACAAGGACTAAACATGTTTTTCCACATATGTGCTTGGTGCATATGTGAACCATTGCTATGCAATTGAGCTTTTGTTACCTACTGTGGACATTACTCAGTGGGGAAAGAGCACATGATGATGATGATGTACCTGCGAGACAAGTCTGGTGAAAAAGGGGTGAGGTCTGGCATTGCTGTGTAAGTGTATATGGAATAGGACATTCATGCACCGACATCACAGCCATTGGAATGGATGTCTGGTCTGCTAATTGGGTAAATGCCATTAGTTAATACATAATGCATATTGCAGTTGTAAATGCCTATTTTCCATTTCCCTTCACAATGCCTGTCCCATGTTGCTATGTCACAATGATTGCTGTACTGTGTCTGGTCCTCCTTGTGCCCAGGTCTACTGTGGTTCAAACATGGTGGAACTTAGACCACATAAATGCTTGTAATTGTTGTTAAGCTACCCTGTCTCAGCATATGGTCTTGTGATTACCACAGTGCATCACAGTGAAATTCACTACATCATCAACCTTAACCTTCCCCATCTCCATCTGTGTATGTTAATGTATGATAACATCATCTTTTAACACATGTGAAGAGATGTTGTGCCATTTTGTATTGACAGAGAACAGAGGGATGGAGGAGAGGCTTCCATATATCATCTGGACAACTAAACAGAAGTCCTAGATCCAGATGTGACTCCCTATCAAAATGTGGGAATATCAGGAAGAGTTTTCTCTCAGCTCTCAACAGCTGAATGCATAAATGGGAGCATAACACAATCTGAAACACTATAATAGTGGTGAACTGGACAGTGATCTTTGAGTCAATCAAATGTCATCTGAGAACTAAACAGCAAGTCTATAGTGGTGAACCGCATTCAATGAACCGTGTGAAATGACTGGGACAATGGATTGTTTGGCTAGGACTTATCTTAGTTAATCTCCAGCCTGGTGCTCACACAGTGTTTCAGAATGAAGACTTGTATGTAAAGTACGTGAGATAGACTGAGGAGAAGGAAGAAGACTGGGACATACTTGTATCTTAGATCTTCCTCTACAGGAAATGTAGAACAGTTTCCTAAGTCTCAACTTCATGAACAGTCAACTCACCAGTGAAAGACAAGGCTGTAGCTTTTCTTCAAACTGTGACAGTAGGGGATAATTAGTCAGACTTGGAAAATCATCATGGGGAGAACTGCAACATGAGCTGTCAAACACCATCATAGGTGCTAAAGGATTAACAGACCAGTGGAGCAGAAGGTCCCTATGCTTGCCCCAGGTTATGGCTTATCTTGGTTTTCCCTCATTAACAGTAGAAGAAAAGATAAAAGTCAATGGTGTAGTGGTAATTAGAGAGGAGAGGTGGCGGAGAGTTTATTATTGGGTGGTGGAGTAATGGGGAGGTGTTGTATCTTGTTTATCAACCTGCATGTGTGACATATTTTATGCATTTTCTATGCAATAATTGAAGTGTTGACATGACAGGAGATGAGACAATGGTCATCACTCGACTCACCATCAACTCAATAAATTGTGTATTCAATGAACCAGAGTTTTAAGTACATGTCCCCAGTGAATTTCTTGTACAGTTGCTGTCAAGTATTGTATCTGTGACTGTCTTAAGTGCTGTGGTTGGTTATACATATTGTGAAAAGTCCTGTATAGGTGTTGTCAGGTATCTCATGATGTCTATCTTGTACACTTGTGGTGTAAACAATTCCTTGTGAATGTATGTTCCACTTTTGTCAAGAAACTGTCATGTAGATGTCCTGTCCAACAGATGTTATGTACAGTTATTGTTGAAGTTTGTTTGTCTACATATAAATGAATCCTACAATCCCAAAGAAATGGGACAAACTGATATAGGTCACAAAATGACAAAATATATATGAGAAGATCTATGTGACGGACGAACAGAAAACTGTCAACAGCATAATGAGTGAGATGGATCCTCAGTTGTGCAGGGGCTAATAGTTCAGATCTTCTCTGGCCTTGGGTGAACTATTTTACTTCTTTTATAAATTTCTGTGTAGATACATAGTGGTCTCACAGTGGGGGATTTGAGCCAAAGAAAAATGTTCTCCAAAAAAGGCTATTGCGGGAATGATTAGCTCATTTGAGTGACCTCTAGACAAAACGTGCTAAATCATATCCTTTATCTTGGTATTTATTATTCAAGATATATCTCCAGAGAACACTACAAACTAGGTCCTCTGGCAACTCAATCAAACATGTCACAGTCATCCAGCTCGAGTTGCGACTGAGATTCACCATGACTCGTCGAGCGTCCTGGGCAACAGGTCCCTTCGGGGTCCTGGCTGATGTCAATAGGATCGCTGATTCCTCCGAAGTCGGAGAGTGTCTGCCTGTACGGCGAGGAACCACCAGTCTGCACACCAATAAGCCAGACATTGGGACAACGGATACTCACGCAAACCTCAGGTCCTGTATGACATCACACTGATGTTGGACAACAGGATGTCTTCATCCGACATACAGGACTTCGCGTTGGAGCTCAAGCCAACGAACACAAGCAAGCAAGCAAGCAACCATACGGTTAAAAAAAATAAACACTACCTCAGGACAGACTACATGCCCCCTTAAAAAAAACCATCAGCAAAGATAATAATAATATCAAATTATCTCGTACGACAACTAGCCAGAGAAAAAAAAAACATTCCCATATGTGTGGCACGTTACACCCACCTTGGGTATTTATGATGCCCATGTTAAACATTGTCTCATCGAGTCATGTATTATTGATTATTTTTCATGCGTTTTAATGCTTATTGTTCTTTTATTGTTAAAGAATTGTTTTATAAGAGATGTTGAATGAAAGAATGTATGAGAGGAAATAGAAAAGGAGTGCAGAATGTCAGACAGGCCTGCGTGCCCAATTCTTAACCCTTTGAAAATAAAGATTGTTCATTCGTTCTATCTATCTGTCTATCTATCTATCTATCTATCTATCTATCTATCTATCTATCTATCTATCTATCTATCTATCTATCTATCTATCTATCTATCTATCTATCTATCTATCTATCTATCTATCTATCTATCTATCTATCTATCTATCTATCTATCTATCTATCTATCTATCGGGGAGATGTGTAGGTGTAGGGATGTGGTGGATGGTTGGGGGAATGTATGTGTGTGTGTGTTATGTGTGTGGTTGGGTGGGGGAGTTGGAGTGAATGGGGGATGTGTGGGTGGGTGGTGGATGTGTCTCATAACATAGTAATATGCATTGTTTATGTTTACAAATTTCATGTGACAATGTTTTTTCCTATGCACTTTTGATGAAAGAAAGATGAGTGAATGGAAGGGCCGAAATTAAGACGGGCCTGCGTGCCCAATTTGTTACCCTTTGAAAATAAAGTCTGTTCTATCTATCTATCTATCTATCTATCTATCTATCTATCTATCTATCTATCTATCTATCTATCTATCTATCTATCTATCTATCTATCTATCTATCTATCTATCTATCTATCTGTCTGTCTGTCTGTCTGTCTGTCTGTCTGTCTGTCTGTCTGTCTGTCTGTCTGTCTGTCTGTCTGTCTGTCTGTCTGTCTGTCTGTCTGTCTGTCTATGTTCGACCCGTTCCCGTTAAAAATATAGATATAATAAAAGTATAGATAGATTGATAGTAGAAAATATGATTGGTAGAGATCTATCTGAAGTAAACTTACCAAGATATCACGAACAGCCAATAAATGGTGGGCGGTGGGTTGACTGCAGATTACTGCAAACGATATGCAACTAACTTTCTCTCACAAAAAATTACATTTTTTTTTTTAACGAACGAAAATCTTTCGCAGGTCCGTTCTACATTCTGCCCTTCTTCTCTATTTCCTCTCATACCTTCTTTCATTCAACATCTCTTATGAAGCAATTCTTTGACAACAAAAGAACAATAAGCATTAAAATGCATGAAAAGTAACTCGTTGAGGAAATGTTTAACATGGGCATCATAAATACCCAACGTGGGTATAACGCGCCATACATATGAGAATGTTAAAAAAAAAAAAAAAAATAATGTGCTGTTGAAGAAAAATAAAAAGATGAGTTAGAAAACTCTCACTATTTAAATAGATGCATTATTGTTATGAAAACTTTGAAAATTCCTTAAAGATTATATCATTATTTATTATAACTCATATGCCTGTAAATAACTATAGACAAAGAGTTTATAAATCTTTGAAAACTATGCAACAATCTATATATATAAAATATGTATAATTGTTATTAAAAGTTATGCCCCTTGAAATAACTTTTCTTAAGTAAAGTCCCCTCGCTATATATAAATGATAATGTAAATTTAAATATTAAATTTTAGTATGTAAATAGCTGATTGTCTCCCCCGATGGTGTTTCCACCTTGTCGTGGTGGGGGAGCTTGAGTTTCTCAATGACCCTGAGAGCTATGCCGGCCTCCCAAGCCGGACAGGTCTAAAGGGTAGAGAACAGACAAAGAGAAACACACTGGTCCTCCAGGTTGGGGGTTGAAGCGTGGGGTTAACATCCCCACCTTTGTAATAACCTTTCTTTGTTACGAAACAGATACATGAGCCTCGATATCGGACTGACTTATCTGGACAACGACCTTGGAACGTTAAAGGACTTTTGAGATTTGGAACATGGAATGTACGGACACTATATCTAGCTGGAGCGGCCGAAGAACTAACCCGGGAGCTGGTTGAATATCAAATGGATATAACAGCAATTCAAGAAATAAGGTGATAAGGAGAGGGTACGTTAGAGCAAAATGGAATGAGCAGGAATATATGGAGGAAACACCCAAAATAAGCATGAATTAGGAACAGGATTTGTCATCAACAAAGAGTTATGGGGGAACGTTTTAAACTTTAAAGCTTTTAATGACAGGATTAGCAAATTACGAATAAAAGGTAAATGGAAAAATATAACGATGATTAATGTACATGCACCTACTGAAGAGAAAGAAGATGATATTAAAGAAGACTTTTATAATGATCTGGAAGATGTCATAGAAGAAACCCCCAAACAGGACATCCTGATTGTGCTGGGAGACTTCAATGCAAAAATAGGTAGAGAGAAAACTAATAAAAAAGTGGCCGGTATGGAAAGCCCACATACAACTTCAAATGATAATGGATGGAGAGTCATCAACCTGGCAGGAGCCAAAGGACTGCAGATTAGCAGTACCAGACTACAAAGAAAGGATATACACAAACAAACTTGGAAATCATGTGACAAGAGAACCTATAATCAAATAGATCACATTTTAATTAACAACAGAAATGCATCAAACATACAGCAAGTCAGAAGTTATAGAGGAGCTGAGTGCCACAGTGACCACTTCCTCGTTGGAGCAAAATTTAAAATAAAACTTAAGAGAGCTTTCTATACTAAATTACAAAGATAACACCCAACATATAACAGAGAAAAACTACAAGAAATTACAGTCAAAGAGAAATTTACAGATGAAATAAAATGTAAACTTGAAACTCTGCAAAACCCTTTGGAGGAAAGCGTTGACCAAACTTGGTTGAATATCAAGAATACAATTCAATCTACCGCAGAAGAATGTCTCGGTGTGTTAACCACGCATAGAAAGAACAGATGGTTCAATCACAAATGTGAAGAAGCAGTCATTAGGAAAAAGAATGCCAGACATTTATGGTTAAATGACATCAACAACATCCAAAAGGAAGAGCATTATAGAAATGAATGTAAAGAGGCTACAAAAAATAGTCAGACAGCAGAAGCGAAAATATATGAGTAATATAATCAAAGATATGGAAACTAATCACCAGAAAAATGAATCCAGACAATGTTTTAAAGAACTGAAGTCAATGAAACGAGGGCACCAACAAAACACATATGGTTTAAACGACAATAATGGGAATATGATAAATACCAATGAGGAAATGTGCAACACATGGAAAGAATATTTTGTTGAATTACTAAATTGTGAAGCTCCAAGTAACATTTTCCCCACAGGAAGAGGTTCTAACATGCGAACCACAAATTGAAGAACCTACATTTGAAGAAATCCTATATGTAATCACACGACTTAAAAACAATAAGGCAACTGGGACTGATGGAATTGCTGCTGAATTTTTAAAGGCAGGTGGCCATGCATTACATCTAAAGCTATACGAACTAATAATAAAAATCTGGAGGACAGAAGAATTACCCCATGACTGGAAAGAGTCATTATTGATACCTATCTTTAAGAAAGGAGACAAGTTCCAATGTGGAAATTATAGAGGAATATCACTACTGTCCACAAGCTATAAGATACTATCCGCAGTATTACTAAATAGACTAAAACCATATTCAGAAGACATATTAGGTGACTACCAGGCAGGTTTTTAGACAAAACAGATCAACAATAGATCAGATATTTATCTTACGACAAATAGCCGAGAAACATTTGGAATATAAAAGAGATCTCCATAAAATTTTTGTGGATTTTAAAAAGGCTTATGATAGTGTCCATAGGAATAGTCTATGGAATGCTATGCAGGAATTTGGAATACCAAGGAAGTTAATCAACATGACCAGACTATGCATGGAAGATACTTATAATATAGTAACATATAAAGGCAGGAAATCAGACCCCTTCCAAATAACATCTGGCTTGAAACAGGGTGATGCACTATCGCCGCTACTCTTCAATCTGGCTCTAGAGAAAGTTGTAAGGAAGGTAAAGGAGGAATGTGATATTGGAGGAACATCCAAGCTGCTTGGTTATGCAGATGATATAGATATTATAGGGCAAAGTGAACAAAAGACATTGGAAATATTGACTCACTTAAAGGAAAAAGCCCAACAGATGGGGCTGGTTATCAACCAAGATAAGACAGAATATATGGTAATTTCAAGAGACGGAATGGCTAAAAACTCTGGCCACATACAAATAGATAATATGACCATTAAAAGAACGGAAACATACAAATACCTGGGTACAATCTTCAACTGCTCCAACATCATAAGGGAAGAAATACAAACTAGAATCAACTCTGGAAATAAGATATACTATGCACTACAACATCTACTAAAATCAAAGGCGCTATCTCGTAACACCAAAATCACAATATACAAAACACTGATCAGACCAGTTGTGCTGTATGGCTCTGAAACCTGGAGTACAACGAAAGGAGACGAAGCCTTGTTACAAACCTTTGAGAACAAAATTTTAAGACGCATCTTTGGACCCATTAGGGATACACAAAGTGGATAGTGGAAAAGAAGAAGTAACAAAGACATGTATGATCTGTTTAAGTCCCCGCTAATCACTGGTATCATGAAGGCTAATAGAATACAATGGCTGGGGCATATAGAAAGAATGGAAGATAATAGGGAAACAAAACTCGCTTACACTCAGGAAATAAATGACCGTAGACCCCGAGGTAGACCAAGAAGGCGGTGGAGAGATAATACATGTACAGACCTACAAGCACTAGGAATCAACGAATGGCAAGAGAAGGTCCACCAGAGAGACGAATGGAGACGGATTGTATCTGCAGCAAAAGAACCTCAATGGCTCGGAACGCTGAAGAAGAAGAAGAAATAGCTGATTGTACACTAACAAACTATGACAGTTGGCTGCACGGGAATGCAAAGAATACATGTAGAAAATTTCATCTCAATCGGATGGACCGTTATAGAACGCATCAAATACATCCCTGTACACATACATACATACATCGTCTTTTATATATATACTAGCTGACCCGGCCCGGCTTCGCCCAGACCCTGGTAGGGAGCATCTCATTTAATTCATATAAGTAGTGATATAAGCTCCCGTTCCCGACTATCTATCTGTCTGTCTATATGTCTGTCTGGCCCGGCCCGGCTTCGCCCAAACCCTGATGGGGAGCATCTCATTTAATTCATATAGGTGGTCATATAAGTTCCCGTTCCCGATTGTCTGTCTGTCTGTCTGTCTGTCTGTCTGTCTGACCCGGCCCGGCTTCGCCCAACTCCTGGTTGCGAGCATCTAATTTAATTCATATAAGTAGTCATATAAGCTCCCGTTCCCGTTCCAGACTACCTACTGTTTGTCTGTCTGTCTATTATTAGAAAGAGCACTTGAAAGATCTTTACATCTTCCCCCAACAATTAACTTGGGTAAATGGAGCGTCTTGTTTAATTCATATTCGGCCCCTGCTCCCGTTCCCGTTCCCAAAAAAGACGACCAGGCCCGGCTTCGCCCTGTCCCTCGTGGGAAGCATATCATTTAATTCATATTCGGCGGAGGAAGGAGGAGGAGGGAGCAGGAGGGAGGAGGAGGAGACAGGAGCAGGAGGGAGGAGTAGGAGGGACGATGGGGGATTAGGAGGAGGAGGGAGAGGGAGGAGGAAGAGGGAGGAGGAAGGAGGAGGAGGTAGGAGGATGGAGGAGGAGGAACAGGGAGGAGGAGGGAGGAGGAGGAGGAAGGATGGAGGAGGAGGAGAGAGGACGAGGAAGGAGGAGGAGGGAGAAGGAGGAAGGAGGAAGATGGAGGAGGAGGAGGAAGGAGGAGGAAGAGCGAGGAGGAGGGAGGAGGTAGGAGGAGGGAGGAGGAGGGAAGAGGAGGAGGGAGGAGGATGGAGGAGGAAGAGGGAGAAGGAGGGAGAAGGAGGAGGAGGAAGAGGGAGGAGGAGGAGGGAGAAAGAGGGAGGAGGAGGTAGTAGGAGGGAGGAGGAGGAGGTAGGAGGAGGAGGGATGAGGAGGGGAGGAAGGAGAGGGAGGAGGAGGGAATAGGACGGAGGAGGAGGGAGGAGGAGGGAGGAGGAGGGAGGAGGAAGAGGGAGAAGGAGGAGGGAGAAGGGAGGAGGAGGGAGGATGAGGAGAGGGAGGAGGGAGAGGGAGGAGGAAGAGGAGGAGGGAGGAGTAGGAGGGATGAGGTAGAGGAGGAGGGAGGAGGAGGAGAGAGGAGGAGGAGAAGTGAAGAGGAGGAGGGAGGAGGAGGAGAGGTTGGAATAGGGGGAGAAGGGAGCAGTAGGAGGGAGCTGGAGGAAGGACGAAGAGGGAGGAGAAGGAGGGAGGATGAGGGATGAGGGGGAGGAGAAAGAGGCGGTGAGGAGCAGGGGAGGAGGAGGAGAGGGCGGAGGAGGAGAGAGGAGGAGGAGGAGGGAGGAGGAAGGATTAGGAGGAGGAGGAGAAGGAGGGAGGAGGTGGAGGGAGGAGGAGAGAGAGGAGGGGAAGGAGGTAGGAGGAGGAGGAGGAGGAGGAAGAGGGAGTAGGAGGATGGAGGAGGCGGAGGAGGAGGAAGAAGGGTAGGAGGAGGGTAGGAGGAGGAGTAGGAGAGAGGAGGAGGAGGGGGAGGAGGATTATAACGCATATGCCTGTAGATAACTGCAGCGAAAAGGTCCACCTATGTGAGAAATATGCAACAATTTTACATATATAGCAATTCTATTAGAAGTTATGTCCCCTCGCTATATATACATTATAATGTAAATTAAATATTAAGTAATAATAAGAAAACATGTTTGTACACTAAAATAACTATGACAGTTGGCAGCACGGGAATGATTAGAAGACGTGTAGAAAATTTCATCTCAATCGGAAGGACCGTTCCCGAACGCATAAAGGACATACAGACATACGGAGATTCTCTTATATATATATATATATATATATATATATATATATATATATATATATATATAATATATATATATATATATATATATATATATATATATATATATATATATATATATATATATATATATATATATACTAGCTGACCCGGCCCAGCTTCGCCCAGTCCCTGGTGGGGAGCATCTAATTTAATTCATATAAGTAGTCATATAAGTTCTCGTTCCTGTTCCCGACTATATGTCTGTCTGTCTGTCTGTCTGTCTGTCTGTCTGTCTGTCTGTCTGTCTGTCTGTCTGTCTGTCTGTCTGTCTGTCTGTCTGTCTATCTGTCTGTCTGTCTGGTCTTTTTTACAGGACTTGCTCAGTTCACCTATAGACAATGTTTATCAACTTCCTGACCCGGATGATGCTCTGGAATTCTGGATGAAAACTTTTATTGATGTTTTTGATAGACATGTGCCAATCAAGGAAGTTCGAGTAAAACACCACGTCAAGCCACCTTGGATCACTCAGGAAATACTTGAAATTATGAGAGACAGAGATAAAGCACATAAAAAGCGGGATCTCAGCGCATACCGTACTCTTAGAAACAAAGTTCAATATACCATACGACGGGAAAAGAAAAATTACTTTAAGAACTTAGTAATGGATAAAACAAATAGTAAGGATATATGGAAGGCAATTAACACCTTGACAAACAAGTATAACTCCCGAAATTCTTTACCATCAAATCATATTACATGCGACCAATTCAGTAAGTTTTTTCAAACTGACATAGACCAGTTGAAGGCTTCAATACCTAATTCTCCTTGCAACTTATCTTTACTGTCATCGTTTTGCGAGAATAGATGCTCCGGCGATATTCTTTCCGACATACCGCTAATGACAATCACTGAAGTATTCACTTACCTCAGTAACCTAAACAACACAACCTCATCTGGGTTAGATGGAATCAGCAACCGGATTCTCCGTTGTGCTGCGCCAGTGATCTGTATATCACTAACCTATGTATACAATCAGTGTCTCACCAAAGGCCACTTTCCATCAGCTCTCAAAATCGCTAAAGTGTACCCTCTTCTTAAATCTGGTTCATTGGACAATGGTCTCCCGAACAATTACAGACCCATTTCCTTACTATCATCACTTTCTAAGCCACTAGAAAAATACATCCATAAAGTAACATTACAGTATTTAGTTCGCAACAAGCTTATTGTTGACAGCCAATCAGGATTTCGACCAAAATATTCTTGCCATACGGCCCTAACAAACATGATAGAAAATTGGCACCACAATATAAACAACAACAGTCTATGTGGAACTGTGTTTATTGATTTCAAGAAAGCATTTGATATGATAGACCATGTTATTTTAATTTAAAAAACTTGAGACAATGAAAATTTGCCCTAATGTAGTCACTCTAATATCATCTTTTCTATCAAACAGAAAGCAAGTAGTATCACATAATAAATGTGTGTCTCAAACCACTACCTTCAATATTGGAGTACCGCAAGGCTCTATTCTTGGCCCTCTATTATTTGCCATATATATTAACGATCTACCTTTGCATCTTTCGTCGTCCTACGATCTATTTGCAGACGACTGTACAGTGTACACAAATGCTGAAAACTGTATTTTATTGGAGTCGTCTTTACAACAAGAATTAAATAATGTAGTTAGGTGGAGCTATTCAAATCGTATGAAAATTAACATCACTAAAACAAAATCAATGTTACTAACAACCAGACAAAGACTTCAAACTCTAAGCTCACACACATCACTTCAACTTCACATCGATAACATGCCAGTAGAAAGTGTAATTGAGCACAAAACATTAGGCATAATCATTGATAGAAACCTAACCTTTAATTCCCACGTTCAAGCGCTTATTAAATAAACAGCGAAAAAGTCTACCAACTCGCCAAAATTAAAAACTTCTTTGACGAGGACACAAGGAAACTATTCTATACTTCTCATATACAGACACACTTTGACTACTGCTCTACAATCTGGGACGGTTGTTCTAATTCAAACACCAAGCGATTTTACTCACTCCAGAAACGGGCCATGAGTCTAATTTATAACAAACATTTATCTGACAACCCTAGCCTGTATAAACGCCTTCAGTTACTACCACTCCGCAAACGCCTGCTTTTCAATAAAGCTAAACTAATTCACAAAATCCTGCATCGGAATGCCCCAAATTACCTTTGGCCATTGTTTAAATATAATGCTAGACACAGTAAACGTTTAAATATATTACACATTCCGAAGCCTAGGATTGACTTATACAAAACAAGCTTAACGTACTCTGCAGCTCAGCTGTGGAACAATCTTCCACAAGAAATCAAAGACATCACCAATCCCTATTCATATAATCGCAAATTACTCGAACACTATCTCAGTACGGATTATCTTCCCCCTTAATAATAGAGATAATAATAATAATAACAAACCCTAGTATAACAGCCAGTCCCCTTTTGGTAGATCAGTATATTCCACATGGCTAATAACAAGTGTCAGACCATTATCTAATATTACTGTGTCGTGTAGTTTTGATGTTCGCATTTTGCCCATGCCTTTATAATGCATATCTTTTATATTGTTGCTGTTCTCTGTTAGCCTTGAATGATGTGTGAATGAAATAATGTATGAAAGAGAATGATAGAAGGGCAGAATGTTAGACGGGCCTGCGTGCCCAATTCTTAACCCTTTGAAAATAAAGTTTGTTCTTTCGTTCTGTCTGTCTGTCTGCCTGTCTGACCCGGCCCGGCATCGCCCATCCCCTGATGGGGAGCATCTCATATAATTCATATAAGTAGTCATATAAGTTCCCGTTCCAGACTGTCTGTCTGTCTGTCTGTCTGTCTGTCTGTCTGTCTGTCTGTTTGTCTGTCTGTCTGTCTGTCTGTCTGTCTGTCTGTCCCTACCTCCCTCTCTGTCTTTTTGCCTGTCTGTCTAATCATTTATTGGTTGCAGTTAGAACAACCTTAGATAAACGAAGACCAATTTACAAAAAGCCTAAGAAAGAGCACTTGAAAGATCTTTACATCTTCCCCCAACAATTAACTTGGGTAAATGGAGCGGCGGCAGCAGCAGCAGCAGAAGAAGAAAAAGGAGGAGTAAGAAAAGGGAGGAGGAAGAGGGAGATGGAGGATGGAAGAGGAGGGAGGAGGAGGAGTAAGGAGGAAGGATTAGGAGGAGGAGGGATTAGGAGGAGGAGGGAGGAGGAGGAGGGAGGAGGAGGGAGGAAGGAGGAGGAGGGAGGAGATGGAGAGAGGAGGAGGAGGAAGGAGGAGGAGAGGAGGGGTAGGAGGAGAAAGAGGGAGGGGGAGGGAGGAGGAAGAGGGAGGAGGAAGAGTGACGAGAAGGAGGAGGAGGAGGGAGGAGGAGAAGGGAGGAGGAGAGGGAGAGAGGGAGGAGGAGGTAGAGGGAGGAGGAGGAGAGAGTACGAGGGAGAAGGCGGAGGGAGGAGGAGAGAGGAGGAAGAGGGAGAAGGAGGAGGGAGAAGGAGGAGGGAGGAGGAAGGAGAAGGAGGAGGGATGTGGAGGGAGGAGGAGGAGGGAGGAGGAGGGAAGAGGTGGTAGAGGGAAGAGGAGGGAGGAGAGAGGAGGAGGAGGGAGGAGAGTGGGGAGGAGGAGGGGGAGAAGGGAGGAGGAGGGAGGAAGAGGAGGAGGGAGGAGGAGGGATGAGGGGGAGGAGGAAGGAGGTGGGAAGAGGAGGAGGAGGAGGGAGGAAGAGGAGTGATTAGGAGGAGGGAGGAAGTAGGAGGAGGAGGAAAAGGGAGTAGGAGGGAGGAGGAAGAGGAAGGAGGAGGAAGAGGGAGGAGGAGGAGGAAGAGGGAGTAGGGAGGAAGAGGAGTGATTAGGAGGAAGGAGGAGGTAGGAGGAAGAGGAAAAGGGAGGAAGAGGGAGGAGGAGGAGGAAGGAGGAGGAAGAGGGAGGAGGAGTGAGGAGGAGGAAGAGGGAGGAGGAGGATGGAGGAGGGAGAGGGAGGAGGGGAGGGGAAGAGGAAGAGGGTAGGAGGAGGAGGGGAGAGGAGGAGGAGGATTATAACGCATATGCATGTAGATTTTTTAAAATTTTGTTGTGTATCCCTTACGGGACGTTGCAGTCAACACCAGCATTTTCAGCTGCTGTTGATGTACTAGGCAAGTGTTACGTTCAGTAGTTTGCCATTGGTTTCTGAACGACCAGTCTCTATACCTTTTTCGAAAATACGAGCACCGCCGTGTTTCGAACCCGGGTATACGGGCTCACAAACCGCGTTCGCAAGCCCTTCAGATAACTGCAGCGAAAAGGTGGGTTTGTCTATCTATCTGACCCGGCGTGGCTTCGCCCAGCTCCTGGCGGGGAGCGTCTCATTAAATTCATACCAAAAATAAAGGTTACTTAAAAGAATGTCCTTCCTTGCTATATAGAAACTATAATGAAAAATGAAAAATTAAATAATAGTAAGTAAGTAGCCGATTTCACACTAACAAAATATGACAGTTGGTAACGCAAATAAATGAGATGAAGACGTGTAAAAAATTTCATCTCAATCGCATGGACCGTTCGCTAACGCATAAAGGACATACACACACACATACATATAATCTTTTTTATATATAAGACTAGCTGACCCGGCCCGGTTTCGCCCAGGCCTTGGCGGGGATCTATCTATCTATCTATCTATCTATCTATCTATCTATCTATCTATCTATCTATCTATCTATCTATCTATCTATCTATCTATCTATCTATCTATCTATCTATCTATCTATCTATCTATCTGTCTGTCTGTCTGTCTGTCTGTCTGTCTGTCTGTCTGTCTGTCTGTCTGTATGTCTGTATGTCTGTCTGTCTGTCTGTCTGTCTGTCTGTCTGTCTGTCTGTCTGTCTGTCTGTCTGTCTGTCTGTCTATCTATCTATCTATCTATCTATGGAGGGCAACTATCACCCACTATGAATGGGGACAAAGGAGAGGGTTATTGCAGATAGGTCACACACCGAGCGTGTGTAACGTAAGATGGTGCATGATGGTGGAAATGACCACGTGTTCACGTGCACCCACTGTGAACGGACATTTACAGCGCGAATTGGCTTTACCAGTCACATTCGCTGCCGCCATTGGTGGGGGTTGTTATGCCTTTTTGAAGCAGACTATCCTCTGTCAAGACGGCAAGGTGCCAATGAGGGTTTGCTTGGTCATCCGCAAAAAGGTGTCCTCTAATGGTGTAATTTGCAGATGGTTCTTCTTCTATGTTCTCGTCATTCGGTCCCTGTTTGGCTAGTTTCTTTACATATGTTGTCTATACACGTCATGAGAAAGAGAGGAGAGGGGACAGGAGAGGGATGTGTGTGTGTGTGTGCGGTTAATTTCCTGTACTCTTTTGTGGCCCTAGGAGGCCAGTAAAAAATGTATTAGTATGATTCTATGCTTGATTTCGCTACATTAAAAGTATACAAATATAATTTTAAAGATAATTATGTAACTAAAAAGTGCATTATAAAAAGTAAGTATTTGAATATTGAAAACATTTTCTTTACGAAATATAAAAGTATTATATTTTGCATTAATATTCTACTTTTATGTTGATAATTTTGTTTCCAAAAAAAAAAAGTACAGAAGTTTATCGTGGGTAATAATATTATCGCTAGTATATGCTTTATTTTTTATAAATTTTAAGTAATCTCCCTTGGAACAAATATAAGATGTTTATGTCCCCTACTCATTTCTTTGAGTTTTTTTCCATATCCTTTACAGGACATCGCATGATCTGTCGACTAACTAACTAACTAACTAACATCAATTGTAAGCAACCATTTTTCTTCCCCTTCATATCAGGGGCGCCATCTGCAGCATAAGATGTTATATCTTTCATTGGTATATTATTAACATTTAAATAATTTGTTAGCTTATTAAATATTATTATATATATATATATATATATATATATATATATATATATATATATATATATATATATATATAATATATATATATATATATATATCTTTGGAGGTAGTGGTGCTTTCTGATGATTTACAGCAAAATCACCTTTATCAATATATCTTACGTAAGTTATAAGTAAAGCCTCACCGTCTCTCAAAGTTGATTCATCCATTTCACCGAGAATTGTCCTTGTTTTCAGCTTTTCAGCAAGTTGTATTTCAATATCCTCACTCATTTCGTCTATTCTTCTACTAACAGTATTATTACTTAGTGGCATAGCTTTAACGTCTTTGTCATTTTTTTCCAGAACCGTTTTAAGAAATGCTATTTTAATGGTTTGATTAAATTCTCCCCTATACTATGACTTTTCACAGAAATTTAAA
>JACEFZ010023117.1:0-42639 GCA_014155875.1 Cepaea nemoralis | reverse complement strand
AAGTTAGATATAAGTTCATAATGCCTATAAAAGATATTAACATAAGGATTTGAAATTGTAAGACATAGGAAAATTTACAGCGTGGCGCCCACATGTGTTTCTTTGGTAAACATCATCCAGCCTGGTTTAAGAGAATTGTAACTAATTCTTAATTAAACATACTGGTCTATGTAATACATAAATATCTTAATAATGTAGATAACATACCAATAGCTTGAATAGAATCATGTTTTTAAGGCAAACTACCTTCTCCCCGAAGGGAAAGGTCGACTTTCTTGTGTGTTCTCTTGACTAGAAATGGCCGCTTCAGTCTTTGTTTTCCCCCTCGCCAGGATTGGCCAGATAAGGGAGAGAAAACAAGCCAAACTAAATTTAGCTGTGCCACGGTCAGTCTATCGCTGTTTTATTTTCTCCTACATTAAGTAAGTTACTTAAACAGTAATTGTAAGGGTTTGTTTATTTTTAAGGGAGTCCATAAATAGGAAAGGGTAGGGACGTTTTTATTATACCACACCGACATGTAGCGGTGCTACTGTCGGCATAGCTCTGGGGATTGTAATACGCAAGCCCTTCTACCACGACAAGGTGGAGACATGTCAGAGGGGCGTGTGGCATTTAAACGTTCTATCTCTGTTTGCGAATAGGTGTCGGGCCTGTGGTCTACTCTGACCGCCGTTGGCAAGTTCACACGTTTTTCCGGCTGAACGTCTCCAGCTGAAGGGAAGAGATTAAGGGGGAGACCGAGAAGTAAATACCTGGATGGCTTGGCCTAATGGCATGGTCGAGACAGGAACACGGAGCTGATCCACGACTCTTGTGATCGAGTGAGATGGCAAAACATGTCCGCCAACGTTTATCGGCATGGCACATGATGGATGGAGGGATCATATTAAACATAAGTTGGTTGCATATCCTTTACAGGACGTTGCAGTCAACCTCAGCTGTTCGTGATTTCTTGGCAAATTTACGTTCAGTAGTTTACCACTGCTTTCTGGGTATCGTATAATACATTTCTCATTTTCTCACTGTCATCTAAGATTCAGTCAGGTGCCCTCTCCACAATGAAGGTTGGCTGCAATGGATCTCCAACACTGTCTGTCTCTTGCCTTGACTGTTCATTCTGTCAGACTGATGTTCGTCCATATCTTGATGTTATCTTCCTACTTGTATAGTTGTCTACCTTTAGCTCGCTTGCCCCTCAGCCTTGCCTTCCAGTATGGTTTTTACAAGAGTAACATGTCTTTTACTATATTTCACTTGCCTCCTCTTTATTTTTTCATCAACTCTCTCTTCATTCCCAGTTTTTCTAGAACCTCTGCATTTAATTGTGTTTGTTCCCATGAAATACGACATATTCTTCTGTATATCCACATCTCCAAGGCCTCTATGCGACTTTCTAGTTGCTTGTCCAACGTCCAGGCTTCCGCGCCATACAGTAGCGTTAAATATACGTAGCATTTGACAATTCTCATTTTTAATGCACTATTAAGCCCTCTAGATCAGGGTGGTCAACACAAGGGTCCACGGGCCGTATACGGCCCGCCGAAATTTATGTTGCGGCCCGCAGAACTAGGACAAATGAACATAAATGTTAACTTTATTGTACATATCACCAAAAGAACATTACATCATGAGTCGTTCATATCATATATTTTTAAGTTTAGCTAAGAGAAATTTGAAATATCTCGCATTTTTGGAAAAATTCATTGGTTTTAAGCTATTTTAAATATCCGGCATTTTCGGTAACATTCATAGATTTTAGCTACTTCAAATATCCCGCTATTTGATCTGATATATGTTCTGTGGTCTTCGTCGTCTTCGGGAACGCGCATAGTCATAACTACTTTCAGTCCAGCCTGACAAAGTACCGTGTTATTCTGTAGTTTAGTTCTATTATCGCCACTGCGTCTGGAGAGATTTTGCGATCGACGTTAAAATACATATTTATCATATTTATAATAAGAGTTCAAACTATTTTAACCAGTATCCTGTCTACCATATCGATTCTATAGGTAAGTAAATCCTGAAACGTTTTATTTATGTAATTTAAGTTAATTAATTATTATTAATTAGTATTACCCGTGGTGTTCTCTCTCTCTCTCTCTCTCTCTCTCTCTCTCTCTCTCTCTCTCTCTCTCTCTCTCTCTCTCTCTCTCTCTCTCTCTCTCTCTCTCTCTCTCTCTCTCTCCCCCCCCCCCCCCCTCACAGAAGAATTAGGAAGTTTTCAAGACAGGTGGATTATAAACTTTTTTTTCTTTCGTGGAAATTAAAACAAAGCCCATATGCTTGACACGCAACGAATCTGTTTCTGTTTTGAAAGAGTATAACATCAAACGGCACTACGAGACTAAACATGAAAATAAGTTTGATAAGTACAAATGGCAATTTCGACATACCAAGTAAATGACTTTACACCCCCCCCCCCCCCCCCAAAAAAAAAAATAATTATGCACAACAAAAGATATTCACTAGAGCGGGTTTAGAGTCAACATGCTATGTAAAAGCTAGTTATGCAGAAGCCATAATATTAGCAAATAAAATCGAAGCCATATTCAGATGGTGAAATGGTTAAGGAATTGTCTGGAGAGCGTCGTTGAAATTCTGTGTCCAGAAAAGAAGAAGGATTTCTCAAAATTAAGTCTGTCTTGTCAGACTATTACTAGGCACGTCGACGACATTGGAAACCATATTGAAGATACTTTGAAAAGTCGAGCACCCAAGTTTATATTTTATGTTCTAGCATTGCATGAAAGCACAGATATGCAGATACTGCCCAACCTGGCAATTTGTATCAGGGGTGTTGATGTCCATGTTTTTTAAAAAGACAGAAGAATTAGCGGCACTGTATCCACTTAAGGACACTAATCAATCAATCAATCAATCAATCAATCAATCAATCATGTGCCATGCCGGAATTCGTGGGCAGGTCATGACTCGCCATTTCACTCGATCACCGGAGTCGTGGATCAGCTCAGTGTTCCTGTCTCGTCCATGCCATGTGGCCAAGCCATCCAGGTATTTTCCTCTCGGTCTTCCTCTTGGTCTGTTCCCTTCGATCTTGCCAGTTGTCACTAAGTTCTCCAATCCATTTCTTCTCATAACATGTCCAAACAATTTTTGACTGTCTACGTCTAATTTCTCTAATCAATTTACGATTTTTATTTGTCTCCTGTAGTACTTGGACATTGGTTTTTCTGTCTGTCCATGGTATTCTTTGCATTCTCCTCAGAAACCACATTTCTGCAGCCATCAGATGTTTTTCAGCTTGACTGCCCATTGTCCAAGTTTCACATCCATACAAAAGAACAGACTCTATGTATCCCCTCACTAGGACACTACTAAGTCACAAGAGTTGTTAGAGGCAGTTACAACGACATTGAATCGCTTTTCGTTACAACTTAAAAACTTATCGGGTCTAACAACGGATGGTGCGCCAGCAATGGTTGGGAAACACGAAGGTTTAGTAAAACTGATTGAAAATGAAGGCCTCCAAAGTCGGTAATACTTCAATGCTAAATTTTCATTGCAATATACATCAGGAGAATTTATGTTCGAAGTCCCTCAAAATGGACCATGTCATGAAATTAGTCGTCAAAATAGTGACCTTCATTAAGTCGAACGGGTTGAATCACCGTCAGTTCCAAGAATTTATAAAGTCTTTGGACTCAGATTATAATGACGTTACATTTTATGCAGAAGTAAGATGGCTGACCCATGTCAAATTGTTGAAAAGAGTGTTTGATTTGCAGCAAGAAATAGTCATTCTCTTTGCAAGCAAGTCAAAAAGTATCCTAGAGTTTGAAGACAAAGAGTGGGTTTGCGACTTTGCATTTCTGGTCAACATAACTAGCCACCTAAATGACGTTAATACTCATCTTCAATGGAAAGATTAATTAATTAATAAAATGTATGATCATATTTCTGCCAGTCAAATGAAATTTGGTCTTTGGCAATAACAGTTGAGGACAAAAAACTTTACTCACTTTCCTACATTGTCATTGCAACCAGACGTCACACAGGAGGCAGCAGATAAATACGCTTCTTTGGTATCTGACTTAAACCTCGAATTTGAAAACCGTTTTCAGGATTTTAAAAACAACATCATGTGCTGTGTTTTGTGCATTTGCAACGCCATTCGCGGTAGACGCAAATTTATTACCAGGAAGATTACAAATGGAACATTGTGAAATGTGTTGTGATACACAGTTAAAGTAGACATTCCATCAAGTTGGTTTGGAAGAGTTCTATAAAACGTATTTGGACACGGAAACATATCCTGCGTTTTACAAGCATGTTCTGTCGAGGGTTTCTATATTTGGAAACACTAATGCGTGTGAACAGCTTTATAGTCGCATCTAAGCATATCAAATCACAAGTGAGAACACGAATTATTGATGTTCATTTGGAAAACTGTTTGTGTGTAGCGACAACATCAGTCGAGATAAGCTTTGATGCACTTAGATCTGCAGAACAGAGTCAGATGTTTCACTTTTAAATATTTTTAAAATTGTCTAATAAATATGGTTGATTCTCAGTTATGTTTCATTTTCTTCAAATAAATAAATAAATAAATAAATAAATAAAATATAAAAAATAAATAAATAAAAAATACCTATTTCATTTCTTTTCTTTTTTTAAAACATTAAACCAGGCAAACGTTTGACCACGATCTCACCCACTGGGAGGCGACGATGTGGTCGAAGCTGTAGCACTTTAATTAACAAAAAAAATATGCGTGATCCGGCAGGAAATATTATTTCTGAAATTTGGCCCTCAGGCTGAAAAGGTTGGCCACCCCTGCTCTAGATGTTAATACTGATTTCATGCCGTTGAAAGCATTTTTTTGGCCATTCCTATTCTCTTTTTGATGGCTTTTTCACCTCTGCCGTCATCTGTTATTATATGTCCAAGAAAGGAGAAACCTGTTACTTGTTCTAGTATCCCCCCGTTTACTGTGGTGTTCAATGATGACCTTTCATTTTCACTGCTAAACGGGGATTTGATGACTTCCTCTACATGGGGAAGACACCATGTATACTTTTGACTTGCCTGGTTAGGTCCTAGAACTTACCTTTTATTGAAGAGGGGGAGAAGTGAGTCCGAACTCTCCAGCCAGGCTCGGGTACGGGAAGGAGCTGGATAGGACTCAGCTGTTCAAATTTGGCGTGGGACTAAGAACCAAATGGGAACCACACTTGGATGAAGGGTGAGAGGAAGAAAGACGGAATGGTGTACCAATAGGTTCCGGGTGTCATCTGTGTTGTGAATATTGGACCTGTACACTATGAAACGTAGGCCTTCCAAGACGAAGCTGATCCTATATGAGGACTTCTTTCCAATTCTTCTCTCATACACGCTCTCCATATGTATGATGAACAGGGTTAGGTAGTACATTGTAATATGTATACCCATTACTAAGGGCATAGCGGCCCGTGTATGAGTCAAGTACGCAGGGTTGTTACAGGATTCTATCACTAGTTGCTCTCCTTACAGGGTCAGCCTTCTAGTGTGAAGCACCAACCCGTTCTATGCTAAAGATGGAAAGGTGGAGCCAGGCCAGTACCAAAAGCCAGTGATTCCGCGAAACTACCCAGTGTTGGAGCAGCGTACTGGGCTTCTGCCTTAGAGCTCTTCTTCAGCCAAGTTACAACCTAGTCTGAAGGTCAGGCCCGGAAACCACCTACCCCAACTTGCAACAAGTAAGAACATTCTATTGATATGCCATGTAGTATACATGTGATTTATTCAAGCGACGATGTGGCCAGAGATGACTGTTCAGTCTGGTATAGGAGCTACCATGCTCCGACGGAATTTTTCGACTGTGGGAGCGTCTTGCTGTGACGCAGTGAATCGGCGGTGGTCCTATCCACTACGGACAATTCTGTGAGAGACTGCTTTCTTCAGGGGACCACCTACATCGGTCTTAGGTCAGGACATTTACGTACTGAGAAATATGATGGCCTCAGTGAAATAGGGTGTTCTGATGGATTGGCATTTGTTAGCAAACAGCGATGACCTCAGCTCATCTGATCGACAATTGAAGTTCGGGATCGTTACTGAAGGGACGGTTATCATCACTCATCCGCCTGACGTGTCTGCATTCTCGGATGCCTGGTGAGAGAACGAAGACAGACCGACCTACATACCGAACTGGGAACTGTCCTATGATGGCAGCTCAGATCTGAACCTGACAACCCTTCTTTATATATCTTATCGATATCCTCACCTCCTTAGTCTACTTCTAGTCCACTCCGGTACTCATCTCATCATGTTCCTCATGTACCTTGCGGTGTCGAGGTGAAGTATAAACATCGTGAGAGTGCCCGATTATGGGTTTCATGTATCGATAAGCCCATAGACTCTGCTATTCCCTCCGTCCAACGTTTACGTGGTCGGCCTCTTCCTCTGTTTCCATCTGGTCTGTACATCATTGCTTGTTGTGGTAAGCTGTTGACTGGTAACCTACTTGCATGGCCAAACCATTTGACTTGCTGCTTTCTAATAAAATTTAGTGCTGCTATAATCCCCACTTTAGTCCTGATTTCTTCATTTCTGATCTTATCTCTTCTTGATACGTTGAGTATTCTTCTCAGGAATCTCATTTCTGTTGTTGTGATTTTTCTTTTCTCTTTTTCTGTCATTGTCCAGGTTTGGCATTAGTAGCATAGAGCTGGTAGGAAGATTGTGTTGTAAAGTGCTTTATTAGTAGTTATTGATACATGTTTTATCTTTAGTATTGGTGCCATTTGTCCAATGAGTTGGTTTGTCTTATTGCATCTATTTTCGATCTCGTCTTCTGATCTGCCATTTGATGATATTATACTTCCTAGGTACTTGAAACTCTTTACTTGTTTCAAGGGATGTTCGTTTAGGTGAATTGTTGTTGTTTTTTTATTCTTTAGTTATAGTCATTACCTTTGTTTTGCTTGTGCTAATTTTCATGTTATGTTCCCTACACATTTCGTTTAGACTATTCATGTGGTCTTGTAATTCAGCTTCTGATTTTGCTATTAGTGCCTGGTCGTCCGCAAACAGGAGTTCTTTAATGGTTAAATTTGCAGGTGGTTATTCTTATGTGTTCTCGTCATGCGGTATTCTTGCGGTCTATGTTTGGCTGGTTTCTTTACATATGTTGTCTATATATGTTATAAACAAGAGTGGGGACAGGACACAACCTCGTCGTACTCCAGATATTATGGTGAAGGGTTCTCAGTGACCCCCAGTTGCCCTCACTATGCATTCACTATTATTGTATAAGCTTCTACATAGGTTTGTTAGATGTGTACTCACTCCATATTGTTTAAGGATTTCCCACAGCTTGGTTCTATCTACTCTATAAAATGCCTTTTCGTGGTCGACAAAGGCTAAATAGAGTGTTTCATTGAATTCGATTGATGTTTCTCTAAGGTGTCTAAGAGCAAAAATGGCATCTGTGCATCCTTTGTTTTTCCTAAATCCAAGTTGTGTTTAACTTAGCTGGGGTTCTATAGTTGTTCATAATCTTTTCTCAAGAATTTTACAAAATATTTCCCAGTATGACTCAACAGTGGAAAGCCTTTGTATTGTGTGCACTCTCTTTTGCTGCCTTTGTTTTTCCAAATTATGATAATTATGGCGTTTCCCCAGTCTCGTGGTGTCTGTTGTTCTACCCAAACATGGTTGAATAGTCTATGTAGCCATGCAGTTCATACTTCTCTTGCTGCTTTAATTAGTTCATTTGGTATTTCATCTTGTCCCGGTGATTTGTTCAATGGGGCTAATCTGATGGTTTCTAAAAAAAAATTTTCTTTTAAGTATGTCAGGTTCTAATTCTTCAGTGGCATCTGTGTAGGTTTCTTGAATTCCTGTGACATCTGGTGGGATGTTGAGAAGTTGTTCGAAATACTTCTTCCATCTTAATAGGATTTGTTTTCGTTCACTTATTGGTTCTTCATTTTCGCTCTGTAATTATTTCAGTTGGTCAAAGGGTTCTCCTCTGGTTCGCATTGCACTTATCTTTTTGTAGAAGTTTCTAGTTGCCTCCTTCTAGTTTTTATTTAGGGTTTCTCCATACTCTTCCCAGTTTTATGTTTTTCCCCTCTTTACTATTATATTCACATGTCTTCTCGATATTACTATATTCTATGTAATCACATTCCTGTTTGCTTTTCAACCACATTTTATAATTTTCCTTTTTGTCTTTTACCGCTTTCTTTACTTCTGCGTTCCACCAGCTTGTTCCATTCCGGTACTATCATATTGAATACACTGAATGTTGTTAAGATGACATCACCTGAATTGAAAAGGACCTCAATTGACCTTTGATCTAACAAGCGATATAACCCATGAAAAACAAATTAACTGGATTATTGAGGTTTTCTCCCTTCGTTAAAGATATGCTTTGTAATGTTTATTATTTAGTTATTTAATAGCTATTTAGTTAATTTGAATGGTAACACTGTCGCCTACCATGCATGTTATAGGATGCGACTGAGGAGGATATGGTTCCGCCGCCCTGCTACTGAGCGAGTGCGTGGCGCGACACTGTGAGCTGTGAGTTTCGTGTGGAATGCTTTTACATCTGTCCGCGGTTGTGTGTAGCGTGAACTGCATGTTCGGAAAGATGGCGGCCGGCTGTTGCTGGATTGACTGGTTTGCCTTTTCGGCTCACGAGTGCATTTTTCAGGAGACTCCTGGGAGTCGCCGCTGGATGTACGGAGTTCGTGCTTTGTGCGGCGCTTTCGGCGGGTCGTCCTGTGGAAAGATACCGAGTCATATGGGATAAAACCAGGGTCAATGAAGTCTTTCTGGTGACTGCCATTTCCACCGACGATGAACTGTATTTTTCATGGAAGACTTTTGTGTTGGCATTCTGGTGGCGGCATTATGCACAGTGTACCTGTGCGGGCTGTTGGCTTGCCGATACTCCTGTCTGTTCCAATGTTCACTTTTGGCAGTGAGGAGCATTTTGTGTGATATTCACTGGCACAGTAATGGAGCAATATGGGGACAACCCGTTGCCGTGAAGTTGAAACCACGACTAACTAACTAGTTATATTTTTTTTTCAACTGAAAATAAAAGATAGTGGTTATTAGTAGTCTTTAGTGGATGGGGTTAATCAATATCATCATACGGTCTCAGAGCTTCAAATGAAAACTTTAAGAAAGTAAAGATGGTAGTTAGTAGCGAGTGTAGTGGTCGGGGTGTGTGTGTGTGTGTGTGTGTGTGTGTTATGTGTGTATACAGGGGCGGGGTAGACCGACGTGGGGTGGGGGAGCAAGGGTGATTCGGGGCGAGGGGCTGACACAAGAACCGGTGAGGCGGGACGGGTTCGAGTCCCATAAAATACGTGACGTGGGTGGGTAGGTGTCTATTATTAGTCATGGATCAAGGGCGGGGGGGTGCGCTCGGGGCGAACCGGACCGGACTTCGGCACGCGAGCGGGGCGAGGCGGGGTGGGTTCGAGTCCCATAAAATATGCTGTATGGCTTTGTAGGTGGTTATTATTAGTCATGGATCCGAGGTGGAGCTTCAAATCAAAACTTTAATAAAGTAAAGATGTTGGTTAGTAGCGGGTGTAGTGGTGTGTGTGTGTGTGTGTGTGTGTGTGTGTGTGTGTGTGTGTGTGTTATGAGTGTGTATATAGGGGCGGGGTAGACCGACGTGGGGTGGGGGAGCAGGGGTGGTGCGGGGCGAGGGGCTGGCACAAAGTCGGGGGCCCTTACAAAGTCATATATTTCCAGCGCAGCGTCAAGTCGTCTATGTCTCTAAATAATATGCCCAACCGGGTGAAACGTTACGGGACATGCTGCGGTTTCTGGGCGAGGCGAAGCCGGCTGACGTGAAAGCCGTAATTAAATCATCGTCCCCGGATCTTGTCCAATCAATTTGCAAGTGCTGTCACAATGTTTTAAAAGGTAATGTTCCACTGACACCGGCTCAGAAGAGGCGCCTGCAGCGGTACAAGAAGTCTAAGAGCTCTCACGCGCAAGAGACTATCAAGAAGTGGAAACAAATATTGCAACAAGGTGGCTTCATAGGCGCCTTATTAGGACATATTCTAAACGTGTTGAATGGCATCGTGGGCTTATAATGAAGAAAATGATCCTGATCGACCCTCGGATGCAGGAAAAACCCTACGTACCACCCGACACACTAACTGATAACTTGCATGACTTGGATCATCAAATGCAACAAGTCCTGGAAACCGAAGATCTATCACCGCGGGAAAAAGCCCGCGTGTATCAATAAATTGTGCAGTGGTATCTGAATCGACTTGAGCAGTACAGGCATAAGCCATTAGGGACAGTGGATATCAAAGAACAAAAACCCGAAGTCAGCACTTTACCGGCTTCAGTAGCCGAAACACCTCTTCAACCAACACCTATTCAACCGCTTCAACCAACACCGGCTAAAGGTCAAGTAACACCGGTTAAAAGTCAAGTAGTCGAGCCCAAAATAGTCGAGACAACACCACCTTACAAGCTCAGGCGAAATAAGAAGAAGAGTAAGATAACTACCCCCAAGTGGGAAAAATGGCCTCGCAAATAAGAAAGTATTACTACGACCCTAAGAAACCCGGAGCCTACAGCGGAGCCGCCGCTTTAAAACGGGATACTAAATTGAAGAAGGTAGAGACTTGGCTACGACATCAAGATACATATACCTTACATAAACCGATCCGTAGTCGCTTCCAGAGACGTCAAATCATAACCGGTGGTATAAATCAACAGTTTAAAGCCGACTTGATAGTTATGAGACAATTACAAAGATACAATGACGGGATCTCGTAACTAGTGACATGTCTCGATGTATTTAATAAATAATCTTGGGCCATCCCGATCAAGAAGAAAACAGGGAAAGAGCTAGTGGATGCCGTGAGTAAAATATTTGCTGATAGACAACCGATAAATTTTCAGACTGATAAAAGATCGGAATTTGTCTACCGGGCCGTCTTAAAATTTCTGAAAGATCGAGGTGTGCATTTCTTTACCACTGAGAATGAGGATGTGAAAGCCGTGATAGTGGAAAGATTCAATCGAACCCTGAAAGAAAAAAAAATGTGGCGCTATTTCACCAAGACCAATAAACTTCGCTATGTCGATGTGAAAGATAAACTGATTCGAAACTACAACGGTTCGTATCACAGAAGTATTCGCATAGTGCCCGTACAAGTCAACTATACGAATCAAGATGTGTGGAATAACTTGTATCAGAAGAAGATCGATAGAAAATTGCATTTTACAGCCGGCGATCGAGTCCGACTGGCTCAACCCAAACAACCTTTTAAAAAGGGATATATGCCCTCGTGGACAGAAGCATTGTTTACCGTCAGTCGTATAAACCAGACCAGTCCGGTGACGTATGTGCTAAAAGACGATTCAGGGGAAGAACTTAAAGGCTCATTCATTCATTCATTCATTCATTCATTCATTCATTCAGTAGCATGTCCTTTGCAGAACCTCGCTCCCATAACAACCTTCCGGAAAACCTCTCGATCATAAGCAAGATGTCCCGCGTCCGATACACCCATCTGGAGATCATCCGCCACATCCTGCACCCATCTTCTCTTTGACCTTCCTCTTCCTCTCTTCCCAGGCATATACCCCTCCATTATTGTTCTCTCCAAACTTTCGTGACGTTTCAAGTGACCAAAATATTTCAATTTTCTTTATTTTATCGTCTTTAATAGCCAACCTTCTTCAATATTCAGCTCTTGAAGTATGGATGCATTTGTTCTTTTCTTTACCCAAGATATTCTTAGAACTCGTCTATAACATTTATATTCAAAGGCATTTATGCGCTGTTCAGCTTGTTTAGTAAGTGTCCAGGTCTCACAGGCGTATGTTGCAATGGGAAAGATGCATGCTCATTAAAAATCTAATTTTTGTAGTTCTGTCTGTCCCATTCCATAATTTATTCAGTTATTTTAGTCTTTGAAGAGCAATTGATAGTCGTCGTTTAATTTCTTTCATTGTGTCACCGTTGTTGGTAATCAATGACCCAAGATATTCAAAATTTTCCACCACCTCCAATTTTTCCTCATTAACATATATTTCTTTCTCCATAGTGGTTTTATCTGTATGCATTATCTTTGTTTTTGTAATGTTAAGATACAAGTTGTGATTTTCACTATTCGATTGGGTTGAGGCTATTAGGTTTTCTATACCAGTCTGTGTTGTGGATAGCAATACTGTATCATCAGCATACCGAATCTCTGGTATGTCAAGACCACCGATATTTAGGGCATCATATAGCTCCTTATTTATATCATCTCTTACATTTCTCATTATATTTTCGGCATACCGAGAAGAAATACAACTCGTTGGAGACAAGCAAGTGTATCGCGTCGAAACAGTCTTACAAGAAAGACCCAGGCGAGGTGGTGGTAAACAGTATTTAGTCAAGTGGTTCGGCTATCCCAAGTCATTCAGCAGTTGGATCTCAGAAGTGTGGATAAGATACATCCCACCCAAAGGCAGAGTGATAAGAAAGGCTTGTCCCCCGGGCCTGTACAGTTCACCAGACGCGGTTATAGCTGCTCTGAATCGAATAATGAAAGATCGGAAGGTGGGCGACCAGCTCTGTGTTCTATTCCATTTCGACATGGCATCAAAGAAAGTCACTGTGAAAATACTGGAACCCGGGGCCACTGTTACATTTAGTGAGAAGTTGCAAGAGATATTAGATATAATTGAAGGCCAAGCGACGATAGACCTGAATAACGACCTGCAGAATGTCTAGTCTACTGCGATCTCATAGCAGCGCGACCAGTCGGAGACGCCATGGTCCCACTACTAAGGACGGTTCCTATCATGAATCAGCTCTCGACCTCGACTCACGTACCGCTGAGTCGTTACTCATTCAACACGGTGGAAATACTTTTAACCACAAAGATCTCATTCAGTGCCGGGACTTCAGTGCTGACGTTACATTTTCAAGCTTGGAAGATATCAGACCTAGAATAATGGTGAAATACATAAAATTTCAACAATAAAATTGCACAAAAATTAAAAATTAAATTTGTACATGAAACATTCAAATGGGAAACAACAAAGATATATTTAATTTTTAATTTTTGTGCAATTTTATTGTTGAACTTTTATGTTTTCATTCAACGATAGTGGCTTATTGCATAAGATAGCGCCACATTTTTTCTTTCAGGGTTCGATTGAATCTTTCCACTATCACGGCTTTCACATCCTCATTCTCAGTGTAATGTAATGCACACCTCGATCTTTCAAAAATTTTAAGAACGTCCGGTTGACAACTTCTAATCCTTTATCAGTCTGAAAATTTATCGGTTGTCTATCAGCAAATATTTTACTCAAGGCGTCCACTAGCTCTTTCCCTGTTATCTTCTTGATCGGGATGGCCCAAGCATATTTACTAAACGCACTGAGACACGTCACTAGGTACGACATCTCATCATTGTATCTTTGTAATTGTCTCGTATCTATCAAGTCGGCCTGAAACTGTTGATTTATACCACCGGTTATGGTTTGACATCTCTAGAAGCGACGACGGATTGGTTTATGTAAGGTACATTATCTTGATGTCGTAGACAAGTCTCTATATTCTTCAATTTAGTATTCCGTTTTAAAGCGGCGGCTCCGCCGTAGGCTCCGGGTTTCTTAGGGTCGAAGTAGTACTTTCTTATTTGCGAGGCCATTTTTCCCACTTGGGTGTAGCTATCTTACTCTTCTTCTTATTTCGTCTGAGCTTGTAAGGTGGTGTTGTCTCGACTATTTTGGCCTCGACTACTTGACTTTTAGCCGGTGTTACTTGACTTTTAGCCGGTGTTGGTTGAAGAGGTTCTCGGCTTCTGAAGCCGGTAAAGTGCTGACTTCGGGTTTTTGTTGCTTGATATCCACTGTCCCTAATGGCTTATGCCTGTACTGCTTAAGTCGATTCAGATACCGCTGCAAAGTTTGTTGATACACGTGGGCTTTTTTCCGCGGTGGTAGATCTTCTATTTCCAGGACTTGTTGCATTTGATGACCCAAGTCATGCAAGTTATCTGTAAGTGTGTCGGGTGGTACGTAGGGTTTTTCCAGCATCCGAGGTTGATCAGGATAATTTTTTTCATTATAAGCCCACGATGCCTTTCAACACGTTTAGAATAGGCCTTGAAAAGGCAACTATGAAACCACCTTGTTGCAATATTTGTTTCCACTTCTTGATAGATAGTCTGTTACGCGTGAGCGCTCCCAGACTGTTCTTATACCACTGCAAACGCCTCTTCTGAGCCGGTGTCAGTGGAACATTACCTTTTAACACATTGTGACAGCACTCGCAAATTGATTGGACGAGATCCAGGGATGCCGATTTAATTACGGCTTTCACGTCAGCCGGCTTCACCTCGCCCAGAAACCGCAGCATAGTCCGTGACGTTTCACCCGGTTGGACATATTATTTAGGGACGTAGACGACTTTAGGCTGCTCTGGAAATATATGACTTTGTGAGCAGAATCGAACCGGTGTTTCTAAGAAACCCCCGGGAAGGTTAACCCGGTCAACAAATGCCCGCAGAAGTCGGATGTTTCGGCCTTACGGCGCAAGATCGCAGCTCTGCTGTAAACAGGCACAATGCAATCACGTCCGAAAAAAAACTCCGGATGAACGAAGAAGAAGAAGAACCGGTGTTTCCTGTTGAAGGTCAAAAATCCAAATAACCGTGTGAGCCGATGTCGCGTCCTTAAAAATCTCTTTGACATATGACACGCGGCCTGGGTACATCTGTTTGGCTAGATTGGTAATATGATACCCGTCAAGTGGGTTCTTAAACACCACTAGGTAGTGTGAATTCAAACTAATGGTTCTTTGCTCTTTATTCTTCCCAAAGAGATTCTGGACTATATACATGACGCTGAGGTTGCGATTATGACTACCCTTAGTGAATAGCTTAGTCACCCTATCATCTGTCTCGGACATTAGGTTATCTATTACCACTAGCCGACGTCTATCGCCTGTCCACTGTTCCATATCTGGCAAGCCTTCGTTAAATTGAATGCCCTCATAGTTTCATAATGGATTGCCATTGCCATTCTCCGTAGTACCACATATTCTCCTTTGGAATCGGATAGATCATGTCTAGTAGATGAGCCAAGAAATTGTGGACAAAGACGGATTTTTCACTCCCATTTGATCCTGCAATCAAAGCCGTAAGAGGATGTTTCCACATCGGATCCATGACTAATAATAACCACTTACCCACCCATACAGCATATTTTAAGGGACTCGAACCCACCCCGCCTCGCCCTGCTCGCGTGCCGAAGTCAGGTCCGGTTCGCTCCGATCGCACCCGCCGCCCGGGATCCATGACTAATAATAGACACCTACCCACCAACGTCACGTATTTTATGGAACTTGAACCCACCGAGCCTCACCTGTTCTTGTGTCAGCCCTCGCCCCGCACCACCACTGCGCCCCCATCCCATGTAGGTCTACCCTGCTCCTGGATACACACATAACACACACAGCCCCCCCCCCCCCCGACCACTACACCCGCTACTAACCACCATCTTTACTTTATTAAAGTTTTCATTTAAAGCTCTGAGACCGTATGATGATAGTGATTAACGCCATCCACTACAGACTACTAATAACCGCTATCTTTTATTTTCAGTTGAAAAAAAAAATAACTAAAAAAATAAACATAAAGTATAATTTATCTTTAACAAAGGGAGAAAACCGCAATAACCCAGTCAATGTGTGTTTCATGAGTTACACCCCTTGTTAGATTAAAGATCAATTGAGGTCCGTTTTCGCAAGGTCAAGTAGGGGTGGGATAACAAATATATAAGGATTAATAGCGCGGCCGCTCAACAAAAACGACCACAAATAATACATGTTTCCGCATTGTATACTACTGAATGGGATAATTCTGTGTTTTTGCAAATACTGCAAATTTTCAATGGTAGCCAGGTTAAGTGATACTGAGGGGCACTAGAATACAACGAAATATCAGAAAGCCGAACAACCATTCAGTACACAAAGATAAACAACAATTGCATTTGACAAACTGAAAGATGACGTCATAGAAACAGAAGGATGCATGTCTTTCTTCATTGCTGGCCATTGTTCGCTGCGCGTTGTTGACCATTTAAGTGAACTCTGCAAGGTACACTTTGGTGACAGCAAAGGTTGCAAGAACTTTAAGTTTACGAGAACTAAGTGCAGAACAGTTATTTCAAATGTGCTTGCACCATATTTAACAACAGACTTGATAGCTGATATTGGCAAAAGTAAATAATGCTTATTGATTGATGAGAGCAATGACATTTCTGAAACTAAGCTACTTGGAGTAGCTATTGGGTACTATTCAGAGACAAGAAAGCAGTTTTTTGTTACTTACCTAGACTTAGTTGAAGTGAGTGAGTGGCTGCAACGCGCAGGTAATATGCAATGCGTTAAAAGATTGTTTACACAAGAATGGACTTGAGTTGCAAAGACTAGTTGCACTCGGCGATGACAATGCATCTGTCATGACAGGTGTAAACAATGGAGTGTATACAATATTAAAATCCGAAGTTCCTCATCTGGTACTAGTTATGTGTGTATATCATTCCCTTCAGCTGGCAGTGTCACAGGCTGCAGCTGCTTTAGAGAAACATATAACTGGTTTTCTAACTCAAGTCTTCGTCAAGCAAAGTACAGGGAGAAAGAAATTCGTGGAAGGTGCATCCAGTTTTTAATAGAGCTATTGACACAGCTGCGTTTACGTACACCCGATAACGTTCGAGTGTTGCAGTCCATGTCATGTCTTAGTGGAAGTGAATGTCTACAGCCAATGAAGCCCTGTATATTGGATCTTGCTAAAATGTTTGAAGAAGATGCAGCTACTCTCACCCGCATCGATTTCCAGTGGAGAAAACTTCATCATATGCAGTGGACACAGACCTCTGACACACTTGGACCGTGGGCAGAAATAGCCTCATACAGGGATGCCACCGGTGAAAATCCTTTCCAAGATCTTACAGATTTAGCTTTAACTGTGCTCATTTTACCTCATTCTAATGCGGACGTGGAGCGTATTTTCAGTCAGATGGGAGTTATACAATCAAAATTGCGGAACAAACTGAGCATCAAGAGTTTGACAGCTGTTTTGACTATTAGATATGGAATGAAAAGATATGGCAAATGCTGTCATGATTATAAACTACCTAAGGATATTCTGCGACAAATTGGATCACAGGAGGCATATACATGTTTCTTTCAATCATCCTCCACATCCTCATCATCGCAGGAGCAAACACAGCAGGAAATAGCTACAGAAACTGAAGAGGAGTTGTTTGACAGGGATTTGGCAGATCTGGAATAAACTTCATTCTAATATTCAGTGATAATAATAAATTATAATGTGCTACTTTATAACATTTTGAATGAATACCACCAGTGCTTGTTTTAGTGATTTCCCAAAAAATAGTATTGCAGTTTGGTGCTTTTTTGGCTCGAAAGTAGTTCTGATTGGGATTTGGCGGATCTGGAATAAACTTCATTGTAATATGAAGTGATAATAATAAATTATACTGTGCTACCTTGTTACATTTGTAATAAAAACAGTTGGTGCTTTTTTTTTTTGGTGCTTCCTAAAAAATTTTGGTGCTCTTTAGTGCTTTTTTTGGGGTCGATTTTGGTGCTTTTTCATCAAATGGAGATGTCAACACTGCTCTCGACGACCTATGCACTTGGTAAGCGAAATTTACAAAACGAAGCCATGCGCATCATTTTGGGCTGCACGAGAGACACCAGCTGTGTAGCAATGAGATACCTCCTTGACTTCCCGACAATGGAACACAGGATCAAGATCTGGAGAGCTCGTGCATACTTAAAAATAAGTGCAGATGAGCAGCACCCTCTGCATGACGCTATATTCAGAGAAAAGGGTGACAGGCTAAAGAGGGGCAAATCATGGATGGGTCGGGCGGAAGATGTCGTCAGACAGGTCTGCAGTCTTACCAGTATCAACCCCGGCAAGGAATGGGTGCCGGTGCCTCCAGCTTTTAAGTGCACTTTCTCCTGCATTATCACACTCGACAGACGGTGCAGAGAGCAGAACCCTGCCGCTGTCAATGCAGAGGTCAACGCGCTCATCTATGAACACTCAGATAGCCCCGAAGTGCTCATCTATACAGATGGATCTGTTGTAAAGCAGTAGAGAAGTGTGTGGGCATTTACAGCCCGTTCAGCGGGCCGAACCGTTCAAGAATCCAGTGGTGCCCACTCTATGACCACGAGCAGCATGACGATGGAGGTGATGGCAGTTACACAGGCTTTCATATGGCTGGAATCACAGCATTATACTAACGTGTGTGTACTAAGTGATTCAATGAGCATGATTCAGAAGGTCGAAGCTGGATCTGTACGTAGACAGTGGACTGAGTCGCTGCGGAAGTCTGTTGTCCGTAACGTCACCTTCATCTTCGTCCCGGGACATGCGGGAGTCGAGGGAAATGAACGAGCTGACAAACTGGCTGGCTCTGCACCCCCTGTAGATGGCCAGCCCATGGATCGTGCCGATGTTATTAACGTCCTCAAAGATATGGCGAGAACAGAGGACTTTGACGTCAGTGAATCCACATCGCTGTCCAGGATGAAAGACTTGGGAGTAAGAATCGGCACGGCCAAACGCGAGAGGTACATCGGGAAAACAAGGCGCCTCATCAACCAACACAGAACTGGCACTATTAGCCACCAGACGCTGATGCATATGCTGGGGGGAGGATCTGAGCACCTATGGACATGTCCGGAGTGCAATGAAGATACCCCAACTGATAACTGATAACTGAAGCGAAATTTAAGGGGAAACAAATACCTCTTTTTCACGGAAACATAATATTCATTTTATTGTTTGCAAGGGACATAACTCGCAAACGTTTTTATAAAGAAGCAATTAGTTATATTAATTGTTAAATGTTTAATATAATGCGACGACCTATTCACATTTAACACAATAATTTGACGTCCTAAAGTATAAAATACTTTTGCTGCTAAAAATAATAAATTGTGCTTGTTAATGCAATATATATAATGTTTCAACACTGCAAGATCCGTGCACGATGTTAACGACTGTCCCCCAATGGACGCCCAACCATTATTACTCTGGTTTCTCTTCACAACGTATAAATACGTATAAACTTTGAATCCCCTGTTCACATTCATCAGCCCGATTCGCTTGACAGCACTTTTTAGCGCTATTAAGCCAAGTCGCCGTAAATTATCAAGAAGCCTGATACGGGGGAGGAAAATGGTTCGCAAAGCAAACTCAAAGAAACAGCAGCCTCACAAGATGTGCAGCGTTGGAGCCGCCAAGCCTGCACAGGGGACGAATGTGGAGAACCTGCCTGCTAGCCTCAGTAAAGATCATTTAGCTACAGCCAAATCAAGTGATGCTACCACGAGAAAGACGGATACCAGCCCACCTCAGACAAGAGCCAAGACAGCTGAGAAGAAGGAGGAGAAAGACACCAGAACCGGTAAAACCGACACAAAGTCAGTCAGATGGGTCGTGAAACGGATTCATGTGGAGCTAACGGACGATGAAATCCTAAAGAAGCTACAGGAGGAAAATCGCAGCATCATAGTCGTAAAAGCGGAGCGGATATTAACTTACTCCAAGATACCTACGACGCTGGTGGTGGTGACCAGTGAGGGGAGCGAAATGCCGACAACAGTGACCATCAACAAGCAAGTACAACTACCAGAGAGATTTATTCCAAGAGTAACTCAGTGCTCCAGGTGCCAGAGGGCCGGCCACAGCAGAGCCATATGCCGCAGTAAAACAGACATCTGCCGATACTGCGCCGAGCACCACGCGTTTAGGGAGTGTCCGCTAGCCAAGCTGGACGTGGACTTCAAGGCGCCTAACAGAAACCGTAAGTGCTGCCAACTGCATGGGACATCATGGAGCACGATACCTGGGATGTCCGTACCTCCAAAGACACAGAGACGTGTTAAAACTCGCCATTGTCAACAAGACACCATTCAAGGAAGCAATGAGGAGGTGCGAGACAGCCACAGGAATCTCGCAAAATGAAAGAGCAATGCTACAGAGCCAGATCGACGAGCTAAAGAAGCAGATCAAGACACTGCAAGCACCATCTCTGAATAGCGACAGCGAAAAACTGCTCGAGGAACTAAAGGAGATCAAGCGAAACATAACACAAGAGGTGGAGAACATGATCGAGGCGACCAAGAAAAACGAAGAAATTCTACGGGACATCAAGGCGGAGAGACAAATGCAACAAGCTGAAAGGGAATTATCCCAAAACAAGCCAGACGAACCCAATGAAAAGAACACAGAGAAACCGCCAGATGAGACTCAACAGAAAAACATCGATAAACTAGTGAAGACAATCCACAAGAAAGGAGCCAAGAAGATGCTAGCTGAAGCAAAAACTCAGACCAACCACCAACAGCAAATTAGAGACACCAGTACAGCCGAGATGCCCCAGGAGGAACCAGATACCCGCCAGATTCATCAAGAAAGTACGAAGGAGAACACAGACAACCCGAAAGAAGACTGGGGCGTCTACAAGAAAGAATCAACAAAAAAGGAAAGAGATGACATATTTATAGATGTATGCACACGGAACGAAAGACAGATCAGGCGAGGAATAAAAGAGCCCGCATGGAGTCGCGCATGGAAACAGCAATATGCAAAGGAGATGTTACTCCTCTCCCAGAAAATGAAAGAAGAACGCCAAAAACAAGAAGACGCATGGTCCAGCTCCAGCTCAGAGGAAGAACACACCGACACCACCCCAGAAGAAAAGGACGATTAACCAATAATCGTACAAGGAACCAGCATAACGACTGCACCATAGCAAAAAAGTTTCAAGCCAGAAGCCAACACTGACAGAAGAAGCCACCTAAAAAGATATACTCTAACGCAAAACTTGCCGACCAACGAAACCCCCAGCTGACAACATATGCATAGAACCGTCAACAAGATAAGCCAGCTATCACTGGCACAAAGAAACAAACAAACCTACACCGCAATATGAACCACCAGGAAAATAACCAATGCCACAGAGGCTGGTTCACAAGGTGGAAAGTTTCTTTTTTTTCTGAAAATGGACATCGGACATCGGACAATCCCCTGTTTGGTTAGCTCAGATCAAAGTAGTATTACTAATACAATTTACGTGATATAGCAATAGCTATAGCGGTTTTCTTTGTGCCGAAAACATATACTGTGTGAAATTCATTATATATGGAGTTTACGTATTAAAAAGAAATTTTATTATTCAAGTGTGTTATTCTAAAGGATATTGATACAAAATGACAAGTTCATCACTAACACTGGCGTCAGATGTGCTCAACGGAAACCTGCTCCACCGCTCAGGTAAACTTGTTGTGTCACTGTCCGGCCCTGGAGCCGCAGCCAAGTCGACACCAGCGTTCATAGCGAGCGCACTCACTGGACTGGCTTGCGTGCCGCTAGGCACAATAGCCAAGTCTACACAGGTATGAGTCACCGACACGGTGGTTCGTGACTTTAACAGAAGACATGCATGTCAAACTGTACGATAAGCTACACCGGGTACAATTACAAGTACCGAATTCGGACATCAATATTTGTCTGGAGCATGTAGACAAAGAAAGGCAAAAACTTACTTTGCATTGGATCCCAGCGGCAATGAAGATAGAGGGTGTTAAGGCAATCGCCGTACATGCCACTGGGGACCTGAATGTGGAGGTATTTCCACTAAAAAAACTCTGGAGGTAAATGGGGAGCTTTATGTAACCCCGTCCAGGACATCCCCCATTACATAAATCTAAACATAACAGGGGTTACCAAAAACACTCACAAAATTCTGATAACATTGCCCAGCAGGAGAACTGCTTGTCATGTTTGTGGTATGGACGACCACTGGACCAACAAATGTCCAGCCAAACATACAAACAAGCCTGCTGTGGCACAAGAAGATGTAATAAATTTTCCACCTCTGAGAAAGCAAGGACCAGAACAACATCAACAAAACGAACAACGCGGAAAACAATTTGAACAACAGCCCACACAACAAGAACATCAACAAACGGATACGCCAACTGACAATCAAGAAAACTATATTCTGGAAACGCAAACAGAAGAACACTTTACAACTGTTTTCCACTCCAAAACCAGAAAAAGACAACTACGAGGTTTAAGTCCAAACTCAACAAGCAGTACTAAGGAAGAAGAAGAAGAAAACTCACCAACCAAATCAACGCCAAAAAAAGAAGGAAAGACAAACCGAAAATACTGACGAAACCATCAGCAACGACACCTTTGATGATATAACTAAATCAGAATTGACATCTAAGAACACTACTGACACTGAAACCGAAGAAGATGGCCTACTGTTTCAACATCTACAATCAGATCACGTCTGCACCAAGACAACAAGAAAAAATAACTATCTCAACTAGAAAACCTCGTTCGTATCTGATTTCTTATTACTGTTAGTCAACAATATAATTTGCTTGTTTTGATTAATTTATGATGACTAATGATATTGTTATTATTAGTCTGAACATTTCAGGTTTACGCACAAAACAAAAACACATCGTCACACTCATACACAAATACAAACCCGATTTCATTCTCCTACAAGAAACAAACATATGCGAATACACACACGCAAAGCAAATCACTACACAATTAGGGCTCAGACACTCATGCTTCAGTTATCAGTTATCAGTTGGGGTATCTTCGTTGCACTCCGGACATGTCCATAGGTGCTCAGATCCTCCCCCCAGCATATGCATCAGCGTCCGGTGGCTAATAGTGCCAGTTCTGTGTTGGTTGACGAGGCACTTTGTTTTCCCGATGTACCTCTCGCGTCTGGCTGTGCCGATTCTTACTCCCAGGTCTTTCATCCTGGACAGCGATGTGGAATCACTGACGTCAAATCCTCTGTTCTCGCCAAATCTTTAAGGACGTTAATAACATCGGCACGATCCATGGGCTTCAGCCTGTTGACACATCGTACGGGTTCTGGAACCGCCATACTGCAGACTTCAGACAAATGGGAAATTACTGGCACACACAAGGACGACCAAAGAGACATTACCATCATACACGTTAGAAACAACACAAACACACATACGCTTTAGTCAACATACATGCCCCAGCAAATTACAGCTACCAACCACAATTCTTCGAACACTTAGAAAACCTATTAGCACAGACATTCAGAGAGATGCATGTTGTTTTAGCAGGTGATTTTAATTGTTGTTTAGCTTCGGCTGACATAATAGACGGGAAAGTGAAAACACACTTAAGAAGAGCTGGCCGAGACGACATGAATCAACTCGATACATTGCAATACATAATTGACACACATAACCTAGTAGACGCATTCAGGCACAAATACCCCAACAGTCACGATACAACGCACAGAAACCATGCACATAACAGATCGTCTAGGTTAGATAGAATATACGTACCAACATCACACCACATAACACAAATTAAACACCTACAAGAAACTCTCCAGTATACAGATCAAAAAGCAATACTAGCACACATCACTATAAATAACACACCCACACAGTCTTTCAAACGATCACCACACTGGAAATTTAACAACACATTACTCCAAAACACAGAATATATACAATATATGAAAGATCTGATACATACATACACTGATAGTATACCAACTGACAACATTAAGCAGTACTGGAACTTACTGAAAAACACAATACGGAGCAGGACACAACAACTAGCATCCATCATACACAAGCGTAGACTACAACAAGAACAGATCATACAAACAACAATACATTTAACAAAGCAAACCGACAGAAACTCACAATACTTGCATGCATTAGAAATGCAACTGGAACAACACCAACAGGACAGATATCTGGGTGCACTAATTAGAACAAAACTCAACACCATCACACAAGAGACACCCACTAAACAATATATGGCATTATAACAAAACATGCAACATAGCAAACAGATAAACACAATAATAGACATGCAAGGAATCACACAAACAGAAACCACACGCATAACAGAAGCATTCCAGCAATACTATACACACTTATTTACAGCAGAGACAGTAAACACACAAATACAAGATAGCTTCTTACAATATACAAAAAAGATATCAGACACAGACAAAGAGATATTGGACACACAATTGACATTAGAAAACATAACACATGCACTTAGTAAAATAAACAAAGAAAATACACCAGGAACAGACGGATTAACAGTAGAATTCTATCAACAATTCTTTCATATCTTCGTCTGCGTTCATCCGGAGTTTCTTTTTTCGGACGTGATTGCGTTGTGCCTGTTTACAGAAGAGCTGCGTTCTTGCGCCGTTAGGCCAACACATTCGACTTCTGCGGACATTTGTTGACCAGGTTAACCTTCCCGTGTATTCTTTCCTATTATAGGTAACCTTCTTCTAAAAGTATATCAAGAAGCCTTTGACAAACAGGAACTCCCTGATAGTTGCAATATATCTTATATAACACTCATACACAAAGCAAAGACAGACAAGACACAACTGAAAAATTACAGACCAATTACACTTCTTAACACAGATTACAAAATTCTGGCCAAATCACTTGCAAACAAAATCACACAATTCCTACCAAAACTAGTACACCCAAACCAGCAATGTAGTGTACAGCACAGGAATATACAAAACCACACACACCTCATTAGAGACATTATAACGTACACACACCAGAAAGACTGTCAATCCTCCCTATTGTCTTTGGACCAAGAGAAGGCCTTTGACAGAATCGCACACTTCTAGTTGCACAATACCCTAGAACACTGCAATATAGGACAGAACTACAGAAAGTGGATACAGATTTTGTATAACAACCATGAAAGCAAAGTTTTAGTGAACTATTCACTGACTGCTAGCTTCAGGCTGACAAGATCTGTAAGACAAGGGTGCCCACTATCACCACTTCTGTATATACCGTCATTAGAGCCATTATTAGAAAAGATCAGACAAGATACCAGCATTAAAGGCACTTTCATACAGGTAATAGGAGAGCAAAAGGTCATTGCTTATGCAGACGATACTGCATTCTTCCCTACAAGCAACACATCCATCAGAAACATACAGCACACATTCTCCCACTGTGGGAAAGGCAGTGGAGCCAAAATTAATATATAAAAATCACAAACTATGGGCCTGGGAAAGTGGAAACAAAAGTCTTATTTCTCTGCAGACCTAACACATACACACAATATGAAACTGTATGGGATCACAATTCCATGTGACCCCAGAACAAGACACAAAGAAACATGGCTACAACTAACACACCAAATCACAGATATGCTACATAGGTATAAATACAAAACATCAACAATATTTGGTAGAAGCATAATAGTTAACACATACATCATACCGAAAATAATATACTTAGTGACAGTGATAAACCCTCCAAAACAGACAATCACGGATATTAATAAACAGATAAGACATTTCATATTTAATAAGACAATAAACAGTGTAGCATGATGGAACAGAATCCCCATTTCCAGTCCGACACATTTCATAAATATACTTTAAGTCTTAACGGGGACCATCCCAAATAGAAAGGCTATTATTAGATCGTAGGTTCCAGAACGAGTTGGGGGAGGCGGCGGTATGCGCTTGTCTTTTGATTGGCTAATAGGTAATGAGCCCACGCTATCCCTGGGCCATATTTTAAAATCTAATTAGTAGGAGCGGGAATTTCACCAAGAGCGGTCGCTAGTGTGATGTGATGACCCAACAATGCCCTTAAAGATCTGATAATATATTGTTCTCTGGACAACAGGTACCACTTTAAAACATACTTTAATGTTGTAGTGTGCCTAGTGAACGAATGAGAAGAATATAAGAGTATTTTATGAATAAAATGTGAAAGTGGAAAACCTAACTTCTGTGCGCCAGTATTCTGAATACTGCTTCTTCAACCTTGACATGTCTTTCACGCTGTATACTCCAAGTGCATATCAATCCCTTGTTGTGACTGGTTGCGTATGCTTGATGAATGTGTGGTACACTCATGCAGATTCGCAAACCCAAACCCCTTGTGCATTCTTCATGCCTAGGATGACTTATTCTTAAACCAACTGTACCTTTGCTCTCGCGAGTTAACAAATGGCAGTCTGGATTGGAATGAGTGATGTAAACATGTACAAGTTCCTTTGTAAAACGCTGAGAATGTTGGAGGAATGAGCTGGTGCTTTGATAAATAGCCTCTCACATCTAGTGGAAGGAAAGATGCTTCATATCCATCTGTAAACAGGTTGTATGTGGCACGCCAGAATTGCTAAGTCCATGTGATGCCTGGTCGCTATAAGCTCAAGAGAATTACTATAATTTCTCTTTGAAGTATTACACTGTTACCTTTACTGTTGGATGGTTCATATAAACTAGTTCCTAAGAGAACCATAGGTGTGTGAACCTGTGTCTTAGTTGGCTGAATATAATGTATGGCTCATGCAAACTTACAAGGACTAAACATGTTTTCCACATATGTGCTTGGTGCATATGTGAACTATTGCTATGCAATTGAGCTTCTGTTACCTACTGTGGACATTACTCAGTGGGGAAAGAGCATATGATGATGATGATGTACCTGTGAGACAAGTCTGGTGAAAAAGGGGTGGGGTCTGGCATTGCTGTGTAAGTGTATATGGAATAGGACATTCATGCACCAACATCACAGCCATAGGAATGGATGTCTGGTCTGCTAATTGGGTAAATGCCATTAGTTAATACATAATGCAGATTGCAGTTGTAAATGCCTATTTTCCATTTCCCTTCACAATGCCTGTCCCATGTTGCTATGTCACAATGATTGCTGTACTGTGTCTGGTCCTCCTTGTGCCCAGGTCTACTGTGGTTCAAACATGGTGGAACTTAGACCACATAAATGCTTGTAATTGTGTTAAGCTACCCTGTCTCAGCATATGGTCTTGTGATTACCACAGTACATCAGAGTGAAATTCACTACATCATCAACCTTAACCTTCCCCATCTCCATCTGTGTATGTTAATGTATGATAACATCATCTTTTAACACATGTGAAGAGATGTTGTGCCATTCTATATATCAACAGAGAACAGGAGGATGGAGGAGAGGCATCCATATATCATCTGGGAAAACTAACCAGTAGTCCCAGAATCCAGAACCAACTCTCTATAAGTGAAATCTTCTAGAACCCACAATATGGGAATTTCTTAGAGACTTTCAGCTCAGCTCTCAAACAGCTGGATATAAATAAGGGAGAAAAATAGTTCTGATGACTTCAGTGATCTTGAGTCAGTCAGGGATCAACTGAGACTAACATCAAATCTTGTTCTATGAACCACATTCATGGAGAACTGTGGGGTAGCTTGGAGTGTTTGTTTATCTAAGACTAAACTTAGAAAATATCCAGCCGGATGCTCACACAGTGATTCTTGAAGAATGTGATTGAACAGTAGGGAAGTTGATCTGGCTAAGTGAGTAGCTGCAATGTATGGGACATTAAGTGTGTCATTATTGAAGTACCCATTGACAGCCTTCACTAACAGCCTGATCAAACGTGAGATGCAGTACCATATCATCATACCAAATCTTGTCTTCAAGAGGAATGAATCTGCCATGAAGCTTATTCTGGGAAAGCTGCTAACTGGAGCTAGTCCAACATCCATGCTGATGATAAAAGGATTCAACAGACCCAGAACAGTAGTTTCTTCCTTGAGTTGCCCATGGATAGGATTTCCTAAATTCCCAAGAGACAGGAAATGATGATATAGACTGATACTGTAACGGAATGGTGTAGTGGTGATTAGAGAGGAGAGGCGGAGGAGAGTTATTAGCTGGAGGAGGGTGTAGGAGTGTTGTATCATGTTTATCTGCATGCATGTTAGCATATTTGTACATTTTGTATGTACCCTGTTGAGGTGTTGACATGACAAATGGGATGAACAATGGTCATCACTAGACTCACCATCAGCTCAATAAACAGTATGATTGAACCAGTGTTTCAAGTACATGTCCCCAGTGAATTTCTTGTACAGTTGCTGTCAAGTGTTGTCTCTGGTGACTGTCTTAAGTGCTGTGGTTGGTTATACATATTGTGAAAAGTCCTGTATAGATGTTGTCAGGTATCTCATGATGTCTATCTTGTACACTTGTGGTGTAAACAATTCCTTGTGAATGTATGTTCCACTTTTGTCAAGAAACTGTCATGTAGATGTCCTGTCCAACAGATGTAATGTACAGTTATTGTTGAAGTTTATTTGTCTGCAAAAATTGAAGGACTACTTGAACTGATATAGGTCATACTGACAAAATAAAGAAAGAAAAGATCTATGTGACGGACGAACAGCACACTGTCAACAGTATAATGAGTGAGAGGGATCCTCAGTTGTACAGGCGCTAATAGTTCAGATCTTCTCTGGCCTTGGGTGAACTAGTTACTTCTTTTATAAATTTCTGTGTAGATACATAGTGGTCTCACAGTGGGGGTTTGAGCCAAAGAAAAATGTTCTCCAAAAAGGCTATTGCGGGAATGATTAGCTCATTTGAGTGACCTCTAGACAAAACGTGCTAAATCATATCCTTTATCTTGGTATTTATGATTCAAGATATATCTCCAGAGAACACTACAAACTAGGTCCTCTGGCAACTCAATCAAACATGTCACATAACTGGGTGGCTCTTTTCGGGATATAGATCCTGGGAAAACCTGGTCACATAACTGGGTTTGCTCTTTCCGGACTATAAACCCTGGGAAAAAGAACACTCGTCTCGGATTTAAACCCTGGTAATAACCTGCTAGGGGCTCACATACCTGTTGCCCTGATGACGGGATACAAACTTTGGGTATACCCTGCATAGGACTCACTTTTGGGATCTCTATGTTGGTATTAAAATCCGGGGTGACCTCTCGCAAATCAGACCCAATTCTTGAAGGTTTTATGGTGTTGTTTAATGGACCCTGTCTCTTATATGAGGGCAACTGTCCAGACATGTAAACCCACAATAAATCTCTAGAAGGTTTGATTTCATTAATAGTGATAATATTGCATGTATCACTGTTTTAATATATCAGTTAGGAATTCAATGTAGCAGACTGAAGATGATGTATAAATATCTTATGGGTCAACATAATTGCTTGTATCCATGATATTTATGTTCTCAGTATGAATTGATTAGTAGCTTGTCAATATTGTTGTATAATTTTGTGCATGCTGGTTATTCAATATATGTATCCAAAAATTAAGGTACCTGAAACACCAGAGAACACAAATTATTTTAAATATAACTGAGACAGCTAGTACAGGGAAAAATTCATTTTTGTCCCTGAAAATTAAGACACTTAATCCAGTAAATGAATCTGGGGCCTACTCCATCTCCAAAATTAATTGCTGGCATGGGAGAGAGAGGGGAAATATTGTTGTAACTACAACATTTTTAATGTCACCACATCACATAAAATAACAACTCCTTATATTCTCTTCTCCCCATAACATGCTTGCAACACTGAGAGTAGAGAGTGTGAACCCTGATGGAAAATTTGGGCAACCATTAAGACACCTCACTGACAATCTCTCTCAGTGATAGTCAGTATTCGTACCGGCTAAAGTCCAGTGTCGATTTGACGTTGGGTTTATTCTTCGGTTGTGTAATCTTGACGGTAGCCCTGATCAAGCTGCTGAGAAAGTGAGCACAATTGAAATCTCCAGGAGAAACATCCTTATCAACTAAGTCACTTACCATTCCAAAAGTAGTGGTATTATTAAGCGTACTTGATACGTGATGGACGAGATGAAGGGAAAATTCTACCTGATGTCATGGGCGGTCATACAAAACCCGACCACAGTCTGGTGTCTATAAGACATTAGTCTATTGTTCGATGGTGTGATCTCTGGTGTACTAGGATCCAAGTCACTAGGAGTGAACTCATTGAATCTCCAGGAAGGCCATCAAAATAACTGGACCCCTAGCCATTCATATGGAAGTGGAGAGCGTACGCAAAAGTATGTGTCCAGGAAACGATGGATAACCAACCTGATGTCATTGGCGTATCATACGACTAGGAGCATAACGTGGACAACCTGAAGAATTTCATGAAGAGATACAACAGGATCCGTCTCCGACGTCCGCCGTCAATTCATCCTCAGTTGAGAAAGCATTTCTGCCGGCAAAATGGTGGAGATTAAAGGAAGGACAAAGTTGAGTACAACTGTTGTCATTCCCCTTTTTCATTCTCAATTGGGAAGACTTTCTGCCGGAATAATGGTAGGAATGTAATAAGGATTACTGTTCTTAAACAGTTAACTCTTATATGGTAGAGATCACTGCAACTCCAGCAGTTGACACTCTATACACAATGTCTGCGAAAGTGGACTAACGAAAGATCAGTTTCAAACAGCTGACTCCTTTCAAGGTAAAGATCCCTGCAACCAGCAGACGACTCTTTACACAATAAGATCAATGCATTGAGCAGTGGGATCTTATATTATTACTGAGATGCGAGGTATATTCACAAGACCTGGCCAGGCCTATCCTCAAAGTCAGTAAAAATTGGCTTTCAAAATTCCAGTCAATATTGGTAACTAAGAAGCTAACCCACATAATCACACACCTTCAAAGGTGGCTGTGATAATGACGGACTTCTCTATGACTGAGAGGATTCGCCCAATTCGCCAAAAAGTAAACGTTTTGCTCATGTGGGAGAGAAAGAACGGATACTCCAGCCACTCAAAAGCACTTGGCTAAAGCATGGCTGAAGACCACTAGCTGGAATTCTATATTAGTAGTAGTAGATGTTAGTCTAACAGCATCTACAAACCCAGTTGCTGCGTTGGAAACAGCTTAATTAGCAACTAAGGAGAGAAAATACTGTCACTTCTCATAACACATCAAAATAGAGGCATAACGGAAGGAGAGAATCTCAACCAATAAGTGCACCTCTAAATCTATGGTAAGACTACAGAAATAAGTCAAAGGAAATATAATGGGAAATTGCTACCATCTGCAAACACAAGAGGCTTATTGGAAAGGTAGACCCTGTGTCCAACGCTAACCAAATTTACAATAGTAGATTTTAGCCTTGACAAGTTTTGCAGCGGCTGCTATACAGTTCACCCGGATGTGATTGTCTTTGCTCCGGTGATGATCAAAAATTTTAACCCAGTTCCAAATGCCAAGATTACTGTTGGAGAAAGTGTTCAGTTAAATACACTCTCGCAGGATTATCATTTTCCAGTGGCGAAGGGAAGAATGAAGTTCTGATAAGGTGAAAGGTTGAGAGATACATGGAATGCAACCATTCTCTCTAAACGTCATCTGGAAGTTGGCTTAATTGCAAAGCCATTACTTCACATAATGAATCTCTATGGTCCATTCATACATTACGAAATGGTGTGACTCAGAGAGATCATTTATCACAACAGGAAATATAGCAAGGATGTCGGCAGTGGAACACTGTCAGAGGTAAATAGAAGAGCAGTTCACAGATGAGTGGAGTCAGGACTCCTGATGCTCCCAGTGACTTAAAGGAACATAATGCAGGGCTAACTTCATGGTCTTTGCGTTTGCCACCAAATTCATCAACAGATGCAATGTTGGGGCAGATTTTTTTTAAAGGAGAAAAATCACTTAGTTCCAAATGTACTACTCTAGTAGGGTAAAGGGAGACAGGGAGTAATTGACAAAACCACCTAAGGGATCTGGGAACTGTGGATTCTGCGATCATCTGTCATACCTATGAAAGATCTAAGAGAGGGGCCATGTAGCATGATGGAACAGAATCCCCATTTCCAGTCCGACACATTTCATAAATATACTTTAAGTCTTAACGGGGACCATCCCAAATAGAAAGGCTATTATTAGATCGTAGGTTCCAGAACGAGTTGGGGGAGGCGGCGGTATGCGCTTGTCTTTTGATTGGCTAATAGGTAACGAGCCCACGCTATCCCTGGGCCATATTTTAAAATCTAATTAGTAGGAGCGGGCATTTCACCAAGAGCGGTCGCTAGTGTGATGTGATGACCCAACAATGCCCTTAAGGATCTGATAATATATTGTTCTCTGGACAACAGGTACCACTTTAAAACATACTTTAATGTTGTAGTGTGCCTAGTGAACGAATGAGAAGAATATAAGAGTATTTTATGAATAAAATGTGAAAGTGGAAAACCTAACTTCTGTGCGCCAGTATTCTGGATACTGCTTCTTCCACATTGACATGTCTTTCACGCTGTATACTCCAAATGCATATCAATCCCTTGATGTGACTGGTTGCGTATGCTTGATGAATGTGTGGTACACTCATGCAGATTCGCAAACCCAAACCCCTGTGCATTCTTCATGCCTAGGATGACTTATTCTTAAACCAACTGTACCTTTGCTCTCGCGAGTTAACAAATGGCAGTCTGGATTGGAATGAGTGATGTAAACATGTACAAGTTCCTTTGTAAAACGCTGAGAATGTTGGAGGAATGAGCTGGTGCTTTGATAAATAGCCTCTCACATCTAGTGGAAGGAAAGATGCTTCAATATCCATCTGTAAACAGGTTGTATGTGGCACGCCAGAATTGCTAAGTCCATGTGATGCCTGGTCGCTATAAGCTCAAGAGAATTACTATAATTTCTCTTTGAAGTATTACACTGTTACCTTTACTGTTGGATGGTTCATATAAACTAGTTCCTAAGAGAACCATAGGTGTGTGAACCTGTGTCTTAGTTGGCTGAATATAATGTATGGCTCATGCAAACTTACAAGGACTAAACATGTTTTCCACATATGTGCTTGGTGCATATGTGAACTATTGCTATGCAATTGAGCTTCTGTTACCTACTGTGGACATTACTCAGTGGGGAAAGAGCATATGATGATGATGATGTACATGTGAGACAAGTCTGGTGAAAAAGGGGTGGGGTCTGGCATTGCTGAGTAAGTGTATATGGAATAGGACATTCATGCACCAACATCACAGCCATAGGAATGGATGTCTGGTCTGCTAATTGGGTAAATGCCATTAGTTGATACATAATGCAGATTGCAGTTGTAAATGCCTATTTTCCATTTCCCTTCACAATGCCTGTCCCATGTTGCTATGTCACAATGATCGCTGTACTGTGTCTGGTCCTCCTTGTGCCCAGGTCTACTGTGGTTCAAACATGGTGGAACTTAGACCACATAAATGCTTGTAATTGTGTTAAGCTACCCTGTCTCAGCATATGGTCTTGTGATTACCACAGTACATCAGAGTGAAATTCACTACATCATCAACCTTAACCTTCCCCATCTCCATCTGTGTATGTTAATGTATGATAACATCATCTTTTAACACATGTGAAGAGATGTTGTGCCATTCTATATATCAACAGAGAACAGGAGGATGGAGGAGAGGCATCCATATATCATCTGGGAAAACTAACCAGTAGTCCCAGAATCCAGAACCAACTCTCTATAAGTGAAATCTTCTAGAACCCACAATATGGGAATTTCTTAGAGACTTTCAGCTCAGCTCTCAAACAGCTGGATATAAATAAGGGAGAAAAATAGTTCTGATGACTTCAGTGATCTTGAGTCAGTCAGGGATCAACTGAGACTAACATCAAATCTTGTTCTATGAACCACATTCATGGAGAACTGTGGGGTAGCTTGGAGTGTTTGTTTATCTAAGACTAAACTTAGAAAATATCCAGCCGGATGCTCACACAGTGATTCTTGAAGAATGTGATTGAACAGTAGGGAAGTTGATCTGGCTAAGTGAGTAGCTGCAATGTATGGGACATTAAGTGTGTCATTATTGAAGTACCCAGTGACAGCCTTCACTAACAGCCTGATCAAACGTGAGATGCAGTACCATATCATCATACCAAATCTTGTCTTCAAGAGGAATGGATCTGCCATGAAGCTTATTCTGGGAAAGCTGCTAACTGGAGCTAGTCCAACATCCATGCTGATGATAAAAGGATCCAACAGACCCAGAACAGTAGTTTCTTCCTTGAGTTGCCCATGGATAGGATTTCCTAAATTCCCAAGAGACAGGAAATGATGATATAGACTGATACTGTAACGGAATGGTGTAGTGGTGATTAGAGAGGAGAGGCGGAGGAGAGTTATTAGCTGGAGGAGGGTGTAGGAGTGTTGTATCATGTTTATCTGCATGCATGTTAGCATATTTGTACATTGTATGTACCCTGTTGAGGTGTTGACATGACAAATGGGATGAACAATGGTCATCACTAGACTCACCATCAGCTCAATAAACAGTATGATTGAACCAGTGTTTCAAGTACATGTCCCCAGTGAATGTCTTGTACAGTTGCTGTCAAGTGTTGTCTCTGGTGACTGTCTTAAGTGCTGTGGTTGGTTATACATATTGTGAAAAGACCTGTATAGATGTTGTCAGGTATCTCATGATGTCTATCTTGTACACTTGTGGTGTAAACAATTCCTTGTGAATGTATGTTCCACTTTTGTCAAGAAACTGTCATGTAGATGTCCTGTCCAACAGATGTAATGTACAGTTATTGTTGAAGTTTATTTGTCTGCAAAAATTGAAGGACTACTTGAACTGATATAGGTCATACTGACAAAATAAAGAAAGAAAAGATCTATGTGACGGACGAACAGCACACTGTCAACAGTATAATGAGTGAGAGGGATCCTCAGTTGTACAGGCGCTAATAGTTCAGATCTTCTCTGGCCTTGGGTGAACTAGTTACTTCTTTTATAAATTTCTGTGTAGATACATAGTGGTCTCACAGTGGGGGTTTGAGCCAAAGAAAAATGTTCTCCAAAAAGGCTATTGAGGGAATGATTAGCTCATTTGAGTGACCTCTAGACAAAACGTGCTAAATCATATCCTTTATCTTGGTATTTATGATTCAAGATATATCTCCAGAGAACACTACAAACTAGGTCCTCTGGCAACTCAATCAAACATGTCACAAACAGCATACAGCATAAAACTCTCATTCAGGATAAGAAACAAGGAGGAATAGCACTTCAGGACATACAAACAAAAATACAAGCACTTAGAATCAGCCACATAGGTAATATTATAAGGCATCCAGAACAACACAGATTAGCATTATATTATATAGCACACAAAATAAAACATCTCACAAAACTAAACAATGCAGCAGCACATTATCGGGGCATACTGCCATCTTTCTATCACACATGTATACAGGAAATACAAGGACATGAACATTTAATAAATGAAACAACACGAGAAATATACAAACAATTAGTTAGTAAACAAGCACCATCGCTTAAACTGAGAATCAAAAGAGGACAAAAATATTTCATGTCAGACTACACATCCACCTTTTCCAACTTACACAACAAACACATCACATCTAAGGCGAAAGAAGTAACTTACAGACTGATTTTTAATATAACTCCCATAATATCCAAATTAGCATTCAGATCCAGACAAATGGGAAAATGCCAATTATGCAGGAACAACACAAACAAGACAGAAGAACACATATTTTTCACATGTCAAACAGTCACAGATGCAGTGGAAACTCTGCAAAAAATAATACAAACACACACAGGCAAACAAACAGACATCTACAAGGCAATCTTTCTTAACACTCTTCCTAAAACATCCGAAGACACACACACAAAACTACTTCAAACACTAGCGGAATACAGAAAATTAGTTTGCACTTGCAGAATCAAGGCAAGGTTCAACTTCCTTACATATAAAAGAAACTTATTTTTACTAATGTTCAAATACAAACTAGCTACTATTTTTCGTGATTGAAATGTGTAAATTTCCTTAATTTCATTTACTCTTGCAATTAGGAAAAAATGCCATGATTATTAATTTAAAAAAAAAACAAAAGTTAATAATATCAAAAACATCTAAGATGTTTTACACCCGATCGTCTTGACATACGATATTTGGTTTCTGCTGCAAGGTATAAAATCTAACACCTATAGCAGTGGTGAACGGGACTGTCCGAGACAAGTCCCTGCTGTGGAAAATTTTAGAACGTGTGTGCGTCTCGCGAGCCAGTGTGTGGCTTATTTTGTTAATACTTGGGAACAATTCTGACTAGGTGGTAACAATCATTGGAGAGCGCAGATAGTACACGCCCCAAATTCTTCCCCAGGGTGCTTTGAATCACAGATCCCCCCTCTCCTCCCCCAAACAACTTTAAAGAGAAATATATAGCTCTTCTGGCCTAGGTACACAAAGGCTTTGTGAAAACTGGCTGCGTATCCACTGTAAGACCCGGTGACCGGCCCTGCTGTATCTAGTGGCTGGTGGTCACTAAATAATTTTGCGTTCAGCGGTTTGCCCTTTGCCTAAATTCAACACGATTCCCCAGCACGAATATAATCATTGTTGTAGAATACAAAAGGCTAACATGTATGGTATTTATATGTTGTGTTGTTGTTTCTCTATCAAGAATGATGATGACCATTCCTTTCATCCAGTGGGGATGAAAGTATGGAGCCGTGAGTTCAAAGATGGCTGTTAAGGCCTATTTTGGCTCGAAATGTTCTTTGACAATGTGGACAAAGAATGCTTGACGATTCTGGAGGAGGATTTTCTGCAGTGGTTTTTCTGTTCTGTCTTTTCTTCACAGCTCTTGCAGTCCTGGTTGCCTCAAAAGTGACTGCACCCTTGCGTAATGATGCACGCCACGAATTTCGGTCTCTGGCTGCAGTCTCCCATGTGTCATGATGAATTCCAAAAGCATTCAGTGAGATTTTCAGAGTGTCTTTAAAGCGTTTCCTCTGGCCACATTGGGAGCGTTTACCACAACGCAACTCGCCGTAAAAATTCGTTTAGGCAGCCTGTGATCTGGCATGCGAGTCAAGTGACCAGCCCAGTGAATCTGATTCTTCATTAGTAGAGTGTGGATACTGGACATGGACGCTCTTTCTAGGACTTCAGTGTCTGAGATCTTGTCTTGCCATTTAATCTTCAGTAACTTCCTAAGGCAGACTGTGTGGAAGTGGTTTAATTTCCTGGCGTATCGCTGATAAACAGTCCAGGTTTCACAAGCATATAGCAGTGTGGATAATACAACTGCTTTGTAGACTTTCAGCTTTGTTTGCAGGCTTATTATATTTCTGAGAGAGAGAGAGAGAGAGAGAGAGAGAGAGAGAGAGAGAGAGAGAGAGAGAGAGAGAGAGAGAGAGAGAGAGAGAGAGATGGACAGGGGTAATATGCATTCCACTTGTGGAGATGGAAATGAAACGAGGAATGTGTGTTTACATGCACTGTGCCATAAATGTAATATTATCATAACTGCATATATGTATGTATTTGTTTTATTAACGCATGTGACACATAACACTAACAAACGGCAACGCTCTGTAATATACACAAACAAAGAAACACACACTACATCTTGTAAAATATACATTGCTTTGTATGAACTAAACGTTGGAGAAAAAAAAAAAACATACTTTTGGTGACTTTCTTACGATTCAGCTCACTAGCTTATTCAGTAAATGTCAAAATTGCATGTTCACCTTCTTCTCTATCGGTAACTTTGATCGCATGACTAGTGGATGTCCCAGCCAGGGCTAGCACATCCTCATCTGCAAGGAAGCTTAGAATTTGATTACATTCTTCGTTCTCTTTCTGTGATAACATGCTGACGTTGAGACGGGGTAGCGAACATGTGTAGGCAGGGGCTAGCCGCTGAGCACAGACACTGACTGCTGGAGGTGGTGGGGGCGCTGGGGCTGGAGGACAACCCACAACATGGCCCACGGTTGTTGCTGGAGCAGACCTGAGCTTGACGTTGTGAAATGGTGTTTGCTTTATTTCTACCTCCATTACATTACGCAGGATGTCTGTCACTCTGTTTCTCTTTATATATCTTAAAGAGAATGTTTGTGTCAACAAAAAATAAATTAAAAAAAACTCAGTTCCATCGTTCAATCAATGGTGTTCAATCATTAAAACGGAAGTGATGTACGCTGATTTAGTATGCCTTGACCTTGTATATAGAAAAAAATCTAACCAACAATTAAAAAAACAATAGCATTCGCACAGCGACCGGTGTTGCCATTTTGACGTTTTTCGCACTAAATTTAGTGCTTTTTTAAGTAATTTAGTGCCAAAATTTTGCATTTAGCGCAGCCGCGCGAATTTGGTGCTTCGCAATTTTTATTTATTTATATTTGTTTTTTGCGGGGGGGGGGGGGGGGGGGGGGTGCTTTTATTGGTGTGGGTAAAAATTACTTTAAATATCATTTTGGGAACACTAAAAGCTGAATGTGAACTGAAGCGAGGGAGTAAAACAGTCTTAGTACATTAATGCCCAATATTCACGTAATTTAACTCCCTTTAATACGATTCAGTTGAAGTGAGTGACACGTGCAGGCAATACGCAATGCGTTAAAAGATTGTTTAAACAAGAATGGGCTTGAGTTGCAAGGACTTGTTGCACTCGGCACTGACAATGCATCTGTCATGACAGGTGTAAACAATGGAGTATATACAACATTAAAATCCGAAGCTCCTCATCTGGTATTAGTTAGGTGTGTATGTCATTCCCTTCAGCTAGTAGTGTCACAGGCTGCAGCTGCTTGTCTGCCCAGGAACATAGAGTTCATGATTAGAGAAACATATAACTGATTTTCTCACTCAAGTCTTCGTCAAGCAAAGTACAGAGAGCTTTTTGCTTCAATAAATGATGGACAATATCCGCTGAAGTTTGTTCAATTAAGCCAGACACGATGGATGTCCATTCAATCTGCCATTGTCAGAATATTGCAGCAGTCGGTCGAGCTCAGAACTCATTTTGATATAGCAAGACTCAAAGAGCGCTGTTATACAGCAGAACTTCTAAATTCTATGTTTAGCGACATGAAAAACTGTGTATCACATATTTCTCAAGCATATTCTCGGAGAAGTTCAAAGTATGAATAAGAAATTCGAAGCAGATATGCAGGATCCAGCAAAACTACTCAGCGATCTTGTCCAACTCACTGATTCTGTCAGTTCAAAGATTGCTATTCCTGGGGGAAAAAATAACAGAAAGTGATGCTATCCAAGATTATTTAGATCCTAATCCCTATCTAGGTTATGAGTTTGAGAAAGAAATAGCAGGCTACGAGGTTCCTGATGAGAAAGAAATTCGTGGAAGGTGCATCAAGTTTTTAATAGAGCTGTTGACACAGCTGCGTTTACGTACACCCGATAACGTTCGAGTGTTGCAGTCCATGTCATGTCTTAGTGGAAGTGAATGTCTACAGCCAATGAAGCCCTGCATATTGTATCTTGTTAAATTGTTTGTAGAAGATGCAGCTACTCTCACCCGCATCGATTTCAAGTGAAGAAATCTTCATCATATGCAGTGGACAAACACCTCTGACACACTTGGACTGTGGGCAGAAATAGTCTCATACAGGGATGCCACCAGTGATAATCCTTTCCAAGATCTTATAGATTTAGCTTTACTGGGCTCATTTTACCTCATTCTAATGCGGACGTGGTGAGAATTTTCAGTCAAATGGGAGTTACAAAATCAAAATTGCGGAACAGACTGAGCATCAAGAGTTTGACAGCTGTTTTGACTATTAGATATGTAATGAAAAGATATGGCAAATGCTGTCATGATTATAAACTACCTAAGGATATTCTACGAAAAAATTGATCACAGGAGGCATATACACGTTTCTTTCAATCATCATCATCATCATCATCATCATCATCATCATCATCATCATCATCATCATCATCATCATCATCATCATCGCAGGATCAAACACAGCCAGAAATAGTTACAGAAACTGAAGAGTTGTTGTCTGACTGGGATTTGGCAGATCAGGAATAAACTTCATTCCAATATTTAGTTATTTTTTTCCCCGCGTTTCCATCCTGTTTCAGGATATTGCGTTCAACACCAGCAACTTTCAGCTGTATGTTGTTTCCTAGGCTAAGATTACGCTCATCAGCACGCCACGACTTTCTGAGCGACCGGTTACTTCTGGTTGTTCTGTTGGCTACTGCTTGTTGACTACTTTCTGTTGTCACTTCCAGTGTCTCCCATGGGCGGGCGGGCGGCGGCGGCGCGAACCGAACCGGACGTCGTCACGCGAGCCGGCGAGAACCGGGGCGAACCAGAGGTCGTCAAGCGAGTGACTGCGTGGGTGACCGAACACGTGATGTGATCGATGAGGAGACCGAAGTCAATATGACAGATTGGAAAAATGCTTTATTCCATCATTCGAGTTGCCTCGAGTATCCAGAGTTGGACTCATGAATAAACTTTTCCACGGCTCAGCATGATAGCTTCGGGAGGTGTCCATAGTGGGTACCCATGTATCAACTTTAAGCGAGTGGTGAAAATCTGGTTTAAAAATATACTAGACAGGCATACATTATTATTAAAAAATTAAGCTTCATAAATTAATAAACGGTTAAATTTCTTGTATGAATAGCGTAGATTATTAATGTGAATATAAACTATAAAGCTCAAGTAATATAAGGCATAACTTGCTAAGATAATTATAAAAAATACGGGATAAAACAGCACTTATATTTGTTTATTTTCTGACTGTCTTTATTTCTTTATTTCTTTCCATCTTTTATTACTTCACTATATTGCTCACACATTACTGCTCACACGCCTCAGTAACTTTAGAACCGCTATGCCCGACCTTGACATCATAGCTAACTGCCCTGTCTCTGACAGGTCAACCCATGAGTCAGCGCTGAAAACATGTCTGAACACGCTATGTCTGCATTCTACAGCGTGTTTTCGTGGTAAAATAGCAATGTCAGCAGTTCTCTCTGTAGCAATAGACCGGTTTAAACTGGTTATGGCTATAGCTATACTGTGTCACGTGACCTGCCGCTGTAAAACAACTATACGCAATGGCTAGTCTCATTCTATTGCTGAACACAGAAGAGAACGAATCGCAGTACTCACACCCAGCCGGAGAGACAGAAAAGAAGAGGTGAGTATCATAAATATTCATTTGTCCCATCCGACATGTGCCATCCGCCTCACTCGATCACCACAGCCGTGGATCAGTCTGCCACGTGGCCAAGTCATCCAGGCAACTAGTTATATATGGCTTACCCACGGGTTCAACCTACACGCAGCATTATATATATATATATATATATATATATATATATATATATATATATATATATATATATTCTATATTTAAAACCAACTAATAAAACGTCTTCCTAAATCTACTTTTCTCGAGAACCACTGTGTTCTGTGCCCCGTACACAACGCGAACTGACGAGCTCTGTTTGTAATTATAGATAAACACACAGCTCGTAGCGTTTCTCCCGGTAATTTAAGACCGCGCAGCGCTGTTCAACCAGCGTAATCTCCGGTAAATATCTATATTGCTCGGCACTGGCTTAGAAAGTGCCCTGCTGACCGCTAATCAGATTATAGCTCTGCGGTCGCCGACCAGTCATTATATCGCTGCGGTCAAGCAAATGCACTGAAGCTTGTACTGCGTAGGTCCCCCGTTAGAATACTGTGTATTTATTTGCCAGAAGAAATATACATAAAAAGCACAAGATATGTTTTTCTTCTGATTGAATTAAGCAGAAACTAAATAGACGACCAAAGCTATTTTGGTAAACGCTCCCTCCAAATAGCGTATATACAGCACATATATGCGACGAACATCATTAACAGGTGTCCTGTCGACCGCGGGCAATGCATTCTTTCTCTTTGGCGTACCGACCTGCTATGCTAGAACTGTACCACGTGGCGAAGTCAAGCAGACGTACCAACATCATCTTGTGCTATAAACACCATCAGCATGCGCCATATCGGTAAGCGTGGGCGTTCATAGCTTCGTCTATCTAATACATGACGTCGCAGTCAGGTCTAACGCATAGCGCTTAAAGAACGTAACGCGTCAATACACTTACACGACATCGCAGTCAATCCCATCATTCTTTATGTGTTTGTAATATCTTGGTAAGATTGTCCAGTGCTTTCTGAACGACCGGTATTCGTGACATAAAAAAAACAAGACAACCCGCTGCCAAATCGGTTGCCGCTGTGCAGTACATTACCTCAGTAATCATCATCATCTTTCGCGTTGGCTGTCACAACGTCATCATCATCATCATCCTTATAAGCAGCTACTACTGATGACGTGAAGCAGAGACATACAGCTACTCCCTGTCCCTGTTGCCGTCAAGTGTGTGCGCGGTGTGTGTGTGAGATAGAGTTGTAAGCAGCTCTCAATTGACCACCTATTTTGTCTATTGTAGACCGTGTGAATCTGCAGATGGAATTATAGGATCCATATAGCACATACATTGTAAATTACACAGAATATGACACATTTTGATGTCTGCTATACACAAAGTATGGGAGGCACCCACACGACAGGCGAGATGGTCAGACAGTAAGATAGATAGCTAGATAGTTATCATATCGTAAGGGAGATACCACAGTCCATTTTCACTCAGAATGTGTGCCCAGAGATCCATACAGTTAGCCCATATGCTTTCTGGTGAGTACACAGTTAGCTCAGCTACACAGAGACACGTACATGTTACATTTAGTGGAGGATATACCTTTTTGTGCGTGGTAGAAGCGATGTGATCCACGTCTCAATGACTGGTTTGTTAATTTCTGTAAAAGAAAGAAAAAAACTAGCTGTTAGTGACCAGAGACAGCACACAGAATGTGCAAAGATGATAAAAAGCTAC
>JACEFZ010023116.1:0-146507 GCA_014155875.1 Cepaea nemoralis | reverse complement strand
CCCGCGGAAAACCTCCCCTCGATCATAAGAAAGAGTCCCGCGTCCGTACCCAACTGGAGATGGGCCGCCCACACCCTGCACCCATCTTCTCTTTGGTCTTCCTCTTCCTCTCTCTCCAGGCATACACCCCTCCATTATTGTTCTCTCCAAACTTTTATGGCGTTCAAGTGACCAAAATATTTCAATTTTCATTGTTTTATCGTCTTTAATAGTCAACCTTCTTCCATATTCAGCCCTTGAAGTATGGATGCATTTGTTATTTTCTTTACCCAAGATATTCTTAGAACTCGTCTATAACGTTTATATTCATAGGCATTTATGCGCTGTTTAGCTTGTTTAGTAAGTGTCCAGGTCTCAAATGGTAATGAGAAAGATGCATGCTCTTAAAAATCTAATTTTTGTAGTTCTGTCTGTCCCACTCCATAATTTATTCAGTTGTTTTAGTCTTTGAAGAGCAATTGATAATCGTCGTTTAATTTCTTTCATTGTGTCACCGTTGTTGGTAATCAATGACCCAAGATATTCAAAATTTTCCGCCACTTCCAATTTTTCCTCATTACCATTTATTTATTTCTGCATAGTAGTCTTATCTATATGCATTATCTTTGTTTTTACTATGTTAAGATATAAGTTGTGATTTTCACTATTTAATTGGGTTGAGGCTATTAGGTTTTCTATACCAATCTGTGTTGTGGATAGCAATAGTGTATCATCAGCATATCGAATCTCTGGTATGTCATGACCACCGATGTTTAGGGCATCATTTATAGCTCCCTGTTTATATCATATCTTACATTTTTCAGTATATTTTCGGCGTACAGGTTAAACAAATAGGGGGACAGAACATATCCCTGACGGACTCCTTGCTTGATGTCAAACCAATCTGATGTCTCGCCATCTATTCTAAACGCTGCTTATTAGTCTAATAGAGCATTTTTATGAGTTGTACTACATGCGATGGAAAGACCATATTCCTCATGATTTCCCAAAGTTTCTGATGGTTGTACACAGTCAAATGCTTTCGAACAAGCCACAAAACATGAGAATAGGTTTACATTAAAGTCTCTGCATTTCTCTATTATTACACGCATGTTGAGAATGTGATCTCTTGTTCCCCTTCCTTGTCTAAATCCAGCTTGAACCACGTAAATTTCTTCTTCCATATTATATATATATATATATATATATATATATATATATATATATATATATATATATATATATATATATATATATATATATATATATATATATATATATATATATATATATATAGTGAATATTAGTAACCTGCCGATGACCTGCTGACTACACGAGTCAACCCCACCTCCACGTGGTGTAGACTAGGAAACCATGACCGCGAGGCCATGGGCTAACGGGGATATGGCTCGCCATAGGGGATGGACTCCCTATGGTCAGATTTTTGTCCTAAACCTGCGACTGGCCTAGCAAGCCGGCAGGGGATCTTCATACTGCTCGTAGAAAAACTAAGAAGTATAAACGGACTGACCCAAATGGATATAGACCCGGCAATGTTAATGGACTATGAGATAGATCAGCGATTCAAAAAATAGGAACAATGAACGTCTGCGGTTTTAATAGTAAAGAAAAAGAACTTACAGAAACAATGAAAGAGCGGAAATTGGACTGATGGGAATATCAGACACCCGAATAAAGGGGGAAGGATGCAAGTAGATCCACCACAGTTACACGTTTGTCTACTCTGGAGTGGAACAGCAAGAAAGGGCAAGACACAATGTGGGAATAGTCATTGAACCACGGCTAGCAAGAGGAATACTAGAAATAAAATATATATCAGAAAGAATCATAATAGTGAGAATAAAAGAACAACAAATTATAACATATGTACAAATATACGCACCATGTGATATAAACAATAATGAGAAAGAATGCGAGGACTTCTACGAAGACATCCATAACGTGCTAAATAAAATAGATACGCAGGACAACGTCATAGTTATGGGAGACTTCAATGCAAGACTAGGACACAACAGAGCGGGCATAGAAAAACATCTTGGAGCATTTGGAGACCAACATAATGAAAGAAATGATAACGGAAGTAGACTGACAGAGCTATGCAGCCAACACGACCTCCATATAACAAATACATTCTATAAACACAAAGACTCACAAATATACACCTGGTATTAATGGAACGATGTAGATACTAAACGCCAAATTGATTTTATATCAACAAGAAATAACAGAAAGAGAAATATATTAGATGCAAGGGCAGTACCCAATTTAGGTATAAACACAGACCACAAAGCAGTCGTTGCCACAATAAGAACCATCAGTAGAAGGAAGCAAAGACCAAGAAAATACAGGAGATGCGAATCAGTAACCTTAAAAAATTTCAAAGTGAGGGAAAATTATGAAAAAGAGCTAACTGAAATATTTGTAAAATTACCTAAAGAAAGAAAGACAGTGGAAGAAGAATGGGAGATGTTCACATCAAGCATTTTAAATACTGCAAAGATAACATAAGGCGAATCAGTCTTAAGACGAATCATAATGTACTAGGCATTTTTAAAGAAGTAGTTTGCCGGTGATATCCTCTATGGCAATAACCTTACTGGTCGTTTGACCGCAGCCATTGTCTCACGAAAGAGATCCTCTGCCTGCCGTCGCGAATCTTGAAAGCATAACCAACAAATATCTGTCGGCTGCCCTCAAAATTTCATCCACCACCTGCCTTTCGTGGCTTCTTTTGAACACTTCCAATAAATTAATACGAAATAACATCACATAATCCACAGGAAAACACTAAACAGCGTCTCCCCGAAGAATAAACACGTCACTTCGTCGCCATTTGTATCGGAAACAGCATATTTGCCTTGAAGAGATTAGAACAAGAAACGCCATGGCGAAAGTAGCCTTTGGCTAGATGAAAAACATTCTGATCAATAAAAAGATGTTAGTTGAAATGAGAAAAGAAGCCTGTTCATTTGTATGGATGTGAAACTTGGACAATGTTCAGTCAAGCTGAAAAACATCTGATCGCTGCAGAAATGTGGTTTCTGAGGAAAATGCAAAGAATACTATGAACAGACAGAAAAATCAATCACCAAGTAATACAGGAGACAAATGAAAATCGTAAATTGATTACAGAAATTAGACGTAGACAGTCAAATATTTTTGGACATGTTATGAGAAGAAATGGATTGGAGAACTTAGTGATAACTGGCAAGATCGAAGGGAACAGACCAAGAGGAAGACCGAGAGGAAAATACCTGGATAGCTTGGCCACATGGCATGGATGAGACATGAACACTGAGCGGATCCACGACGCTGGTGATCGAGTTAAATGGCGAGTCATGACCGCCCACGCTTTCCGGCATGGCACATGATTGATTGATTGATTTGTCTAAAACCCGCCTTGTAGTCACCTAATATGTCTTCTGAATATGGTTTTAGTCTATTTAGTAATACTGCGGATAGTATCTTATAGCTTGTGGACAGTAGTGATATTCCTCTATAATTTTCACATTGTAACTTGTCTCCTTTCTTAAATATAGGTATCAATAATGACTCTTTCCAGTCATATGCCTCGAAGTGCGATCTCTCTCAATTATAAGAATCCACCCGAGGTATTGTTGAAATTTTGTTGTCATTCCAACTTACAATAACTGCCATCTTAACGCGTACTCAGCGTTCATGTGTTCTGTGCTGCATCGTGCGTATCGAAATCCTGGTGTGCATTTTCTGTTATGAGTATTTGAGCCTTATTAGTGGGAATCTTTTGTGTACAATTGATCACTAGTGATTGCCGGATCCAAGTCCCCACGTGTCTTCATTTGTCTCCTGTAGTACTTGGTCATTGGTTTTTCTGTCTGTCCATGGTATTCTTTGCATTTTCCTCAGAAACCACATTTCTGCAGCCATCAGATGCTTTTCAGCTTGACTGCTCATTGTCCAAGTTTCACATCCATACAAAAGAACAGGCTCTATGTATTGATTTTTATATCATATAAAGGCAGGAAATCAGACCCTTTCCAAATAACATCTGGCTTGAAACAGGGTGATGCACTATCGCCGCTACTCTTCAATCTGGCTCTATAGAAAGTTGTAAGGAAGGTAAAGGAGGAATGTGATATTGGAGGAACATCCAAGCTGCTTGGTTATGCAGATGATATAGATATTATAGGGGAAAATGAACAAAAGACATTAGAAATATTTACTCATTTAAAGGGAAAAGCCCAAAAGATGGGGCTGGTTATCAACCAAGATAAGACAGAATTTATGGTACTTTCAAGAGAAGGAATGGCTAAAAACTCTGGCCACATACAAATAGATAATATGACCATTAAAAGAACGGAAACATACAAACACCTGGGTACAATCTCCAACTGCTCGAACATCATAAGGGAAGAAATACAAACTAGAATCAATTCTGGAAATAAGATATACTATGCACTACAACATCTACTAAATCAAATGCGCTATCTCATAACACCAAAATCACAATATACAAAACACTGATCAGACCAGTTGTGCTGTATGGCTCTGAAACCTGGAGTACAACGAAAGGAGACGAAGCTTTGTTACAAACCTTTGAGAACAAAGATTTAAGACGCATCTTTGGACCCATTAGGGATACACAAAGTGGAGAGTGGAAAAGAAGAAGTAACAAAGACATTTATGTACCTGGAGTACAACGAAAGGAGACGAAGCTTTGTTACAAACCTTTGAGAACAAAGATTTAAGACGCATCTTTGGACCCATTAGGGATACACAAAGTGGAGAGTGGAAAAGAAGAAGTAACAAAGACATTTATGATCTGGTTAAGTCCCCGCTAATCACTGGTATCATGAAGGCTAATAGACTACAATGGCTGGGGCATATAGAAAGAATGGAAGATAATAGGGAAACAAACCTCGCTTACACTCAGGAAATAAATGACCGTAGACCCCGAGGTAGACCAAGAAGACGATGGAGAGATAATATATATACAGACCTACAAGCACTTGGAATCAACGACTGGAGACGGATTGTATCTGCAGCAAAGAACCTCAATGGCTCAGAACGCTGATGAAAAATCAAATCAAATCAACTTTATTTTAAAAGGGTCACAAATTGTCATCGTTCATCAAGAGCATTATACATTTACATAGGAAGAATAATAAACATTGTGAAATGAATGTTGTAAACATAAACAAGGCAAATTACCATGTTATGAGGCCCATCTCCCACCTACCCATACATCACCCCACCCACACACACCCCCACCTACCCACACACACACACCCAGTGACACATACATACCCCACCATCCGACCCATCCCCCTCCCGCACATCCCCCACCCACAGTCACTGCCCTCACCTGTTCCCCCAACCAAAACACACTCGCCACCCACAAACATCCCCCACCAACCCACACATCCCACGCCCACCCAAATACACATCCTAACCCACACATCCTCTCCCCACCCACACCTCCAACCACCCATCCCCCAGCCACATCTCCATGGACCACATATTCCCCACCCACGCACACACATCCCCCACCAACCCACACATCACACATCCATTCACATACCCCCAAACCATACACACACATCCCCACCAACTGACATCTCCCTACCCGCCACCCCCTCCCCACACACACACATCTCCCTAACCACCTATACATCCCCAATCCACTCACACACACCTCATCACCCACACATACATCCTCCACCCACCCACACATGCCCTAACACAATCCCCCACCACACACATTCCCCACCCGCACTTCACATACATCCCCTACCACGCAATATTTCCAACCCACGCACCACACACACACATATCCCTCCCACACACACATAACACCACACATCCCCACCTACACACCACACACATATCCCCCACCCACATACCATACAATATTCCCACCCACACCCACACATATACCCTTACCCATCCATCCCACATACCCCCACCCACACACCACAAAAAACCCCATTACCCACACACACATACCTCACCCACACAATATCTCCTCCCAACACACCACACACCTCTCCCCACCTACACACACATTCCCCACCCATCCACCAACTCACACTCACTCACGCACACATCCTCCACTACCCACCCACACACCCCACCCACCCACCCCAACCAATCATCTCTCGATCACAATACCCCTACCCACACACATCCTCCACCCACTCACGCATCCCACCCCGACAATACACATCCATCACCCACCTACACATCCCTAAGCTACTCACACACCCCCACCCACACATTCCCCATCCACGCACACATCTCCCACCCACACACCCCCACCACCCATACATACTTCACCCAACCACCACATACCCCCTACTCACCCACACATATCCCCCACCCATACACACATTCCCCGCACCCATTACACACATCCCCTACACCACACACTATCCCCCACCCACACACATATCCTCACCCATACCACCACAAACATACCTCCACCTACACACCATCCACACATCCCCCACCAACACACCACACACATATCCCAAACCCACACACCATACACTTCTCCCCACCCGCCCTTGCATCCCCAATCCACCCACACCATCCCCTACCCACACAACCCCGACACCCACACATACTTCCCCAAACCATCCACACATCTCCACCCACCAACACATATCCCCCACCCAAACACACATGAAGAAGAAGAAGAAGAAGAAGAAGAAGAAGAAGAAGAAGAAGAAGAAGAAGAAGAAGAAGAAGAAGAAGAAGAAGAAGAAGAAGAAGAAGAAGAAGAAGAAGAAGAAACAGAAGAAGAAGAAGAAGGTTTTTAGTATTACAATACATTTCTGTACATTACTACTCTTATATTGAAGTTTATATTGATCGTTTTGTAAAATTAGTACATTATGCATGTATTATTCACTTTTAAAAAGGATTTTATTTTCATTTTCGTACCAAGGCCGCAGTGAAGTCACGTTACTGTACATATGTATAAAGAGATTTCTGCTATTCGTCTAGGTGGTTATCCGTCACCGCCCTGATCGCGAAGGTGACGATTAATCGAAGTGGTAGACAATGGCATGGTTATTGTAATTTGTATCATACTTATCAAGCAGAGTCTCGTAGCGGGCGAGAACTGGAAGCGGTTCTACCCCCGCTGGTGATTTGCGGGATAACTGGGCCGGCCGCTCGGAAAGCAATGGCAAACTACTGAGCGTAATCTTGCCAAGAAATCAACAGACAGCTGAAAGATGCTGCTGTTGACAGCGATGTCCTGTAAAGGATATGCGAGTAAAAAAAAAAATTATATCGTTACATGTAATTTTTCGACTAATAAGTACTGGTGGCCGGTTTCCCTGGCGTACGGGTTAAACGACTTAATCCGCGTTCCCGTTTATCGACGTAGGGTAACGCAGCGTGCGAGAATCGGAAGCGGTTCTCGCCGCGTTGATAACTTACGGGATAACTAGCCGGCCGCTCAAAAATCAATGGCAAACTACTGAGCGTAATCTTGCCAAGAAATCAACAATCAGCTGAAAGATGCTGATGTTGACAGCGATGTCCTGTAAAGGATATGCGTTTTAAAAAAAGTACACATTGAAATTGAAAACATCCTTGTGCCACAACAGGCTGCCTTTAGGCAGTGCTACTCTACGGAAGATCAGACAACCTACCTCTCTCAAGAAGTTGAGGATGCATTCCAAGAGAAGAAGCTGGTACTTGCGGCTTGGATAGATCTGAAGAAAGCCTTTGACAAAGTCTGGAAAGAAGGTCTGATGAAGAAACTGAGAAACTGTAAAGTCAATGGAAGAATGTACAAATGGGTAAAAGCATACTTGCACAACAGAAGAGCCCGAGTACAGATAGACGGTCTCAAGAGCAAGAAAGTACTATTGCGTCACGGTGTTCCCCAGGGCGGAGTCCTGTCCCCAACACTTTTTCTAATCTTCATCAATGATCTTGTTGCTAATCTACCCAATGGAATTAAAGCGGCAATGTACGCTGATGACCTGGTTTTGTGGAGCGCAAATGAACATGCATCAGTGGCCACCATATTGCTACAAAGAGCTGTAGATACATTTGTTGCATGGGCGGATAGACGGTGTATCAGCATAACCACTGACAAGTGCAGCACCACTCTATTTACCCTTTCTCCGAAACAAAAGGCAGGGAGCATTCAGATAAATGGAACACCCCTAAGAGAAGATAAGGAACCAACATACCTTGGTGTAACATTCGACGACAGGCTGACATGGAGAAAACACATAAAAAAAGCAGTAGCAAAAACCAGAAGGAAAATTGCCATCCTGAGAAAGCTAACTGGAACCACTTGGGGAGCCAGTGGGAAAATACTTAGCAAAGTTTATCAACAGAGCATACGACCACACTTGGAATACGGGTCAACTGCGTGGTGTTCAGCATCAAAAACTACATTGCAGGAGCTGGACAAGGTGCAAAATCAAGCTCTTAGAGTCATCACAGGAGGGATGAAATCAACCCCTAAAGTAGCAATGGAGAAAATGGGGAGGACACAAGCTTTAAGAGATACAAAAACACTAATACAAGCAGAAAAGTTTCTCAGCTTGCCAGGCCACCCTATGAAGAACAGATTTGAAAACTTAGCTATGGGGCGGTTGAAAAGAAGTAGTTTCATCCACCAGGCCAAACAACTCTGCAGAGAAACCATCGATCTTCCCACAGTTGATATCCCCCTGACAACTATTCCAGAGCGAACCCCGTGGAAAGATGAACATAGAATATCGCTACAAATCCAGTCAAAAGTGAGAGGAATATTTGACAAGGAAGAACAGAACAGTGTACAGCGCAGAACAGCCACTCTCAGCTTCCTTGATGACGAATACCCACATGACCTCTGGATCCGGGTCTACACAGATGGGTCAGCACAAAATGCTGTTCGAAATGGAGGAGCGGGAGTGTATATAGAATACCCAAATAATACTAGAGACACGGCCAGAATTCCAACAGGAAAGTACTGCCATAATTATGATGCTGAAATTGAGGCAATCAAGATAGCCACAGAGAAATTACAAAATACCAGCCATGGTACACAACCTGTGGTGATATTGACAGATGCAAAATCCGTAATAGAGGCGCTCCTGTCTGGGAAATTGCCAGTTCTGCGGACACTACTTTCTGAACTTAGCAGTCATCATAAGATCACCATACAGTGGATATCATCCTACTGTGGAATCCCCGGAAACGACAGAGCTGATCGATTGGCTAAGGAAGGAGCACAAGAAGAACAACCAGATGTGCCTATTACATACCACCAAAAGAAAAGAATGATCAAATCAGTCAGAAGGCCACCAAACCTTACTCAAGACGACTACCACGCTATGGACAGACCAGAACAGGTCATTCTTCTGCGCCTCAGAACAGGACACAATAGATTACGCAACCACATGTATACAAAATTCAAGATTGGTGACTCAGCCATGTGCACATGTGGTTTGGCGTCGCAGACAGCAGAGCACATACTCCAGGATTGCCCAAACTACAACATATCCAAGCGAACCTTCTGGCCTAGAGAGACAACAGTGGAAGATAAACTCTATGGACCTCTGAATGAACTAAAAAAGACTGTTAGATTCATACAAGAGACAAGATTGCAGTTATAAACATATTTTAGGCGAACGAAAGAAGAAGAAGAATTACTGCTAAGTTATGATAGTAATCTCTGAACATCACTGTCTAATTAACTTGCTAACGTGCCTCTGTCCCGGCGTCTTCGAGTTAAACTTCTGTAATTCGGTAATGGATTGTTTTTTTTCTGTCAGTGTTTTAATAAAGATGAACAGACATTTTCATTTACAGAAAAGTAATATATGCGCTTATAACTAACTCAGTGACTTGAATGCAGTACCATCGGATTTCATCTTGCCAGCAATGTTTAGTAGAATTTCTCTGCACAATTTTAAACATATTAGAGAAATAGCATTGCAGTGCCTGCAAATTACATCATGTAATCTCTCACGAAATTCTCGCGGCAGAATTCTGGCGGCAGAAATCAGAGCCAAAGAAAAGTCTTAAAAGTCGAGAGGATAGACTTCATTGCCCCAGGTGTTAACACGTATGGCTCGGTTGCTTTCCGCAGGGCGGCCTGCCGAAAGCGTCGCACAAATGCAGAAAAATGCACTCGTGAACTGAAAGACGTACCCACAGCCTTCAGAGAGCGAGGCAGACAGATTGACCACTTCGCCACGTAGACTCCCTAGAATGCAACATAGGAAAACTCATGGGAAATGTCGTGAACAGAACAGTGTCCTGAAGACTGGGGTCGAATAGTCAACTAGCCTCTGATGTGGAAGGTCATCGTGCAGGAAGCACACCTGGTGCAATACTGCAGTATTCGCATTCGTCATGTATGAGGGTTTCCAGACGAGATTAGAAACGACTGTGGCCCCCACTAACTTAGAAGATTAATGTTGAGTTGAGTTGTGTCAAGAACCGACATCATTGCCCTCGGAACATTCCCATAAGTGCCCAGTCCTCATCTTCAACAGTCAGCTTAGTCTTCTTTCTCTATTCACATTTCTACCATTTATTGTGAGGTGTGGGAGGTCAGCTTTAACAATCATATTGTCCAGAGAGCGCCACAGGACAGATGTCTATTCTGGGTTAATAACAGCTTTCATCCATGTGCAGCAATCCATCACTTTTTTTATTGTCGCCTGTAGTTCCTCAGCTGTTTGATTTATGTTCCTCTCTTATCTGTATGCGAGCACCCTTCCAGCCCCAGTTGCTTTGAGGCATGCAATCCTGCTCGTATGCACATTGAAAAGCACAGGTTAAATTTCCTGACCCGGGGGATATGATACTTGGCTCAGAGGGCCATTTTCCCAGCCGGAGAGCCACTCTACGAGAATATAACACAGCTGCAATCCAGTTCACCAACCAAGGACATAATCTCATCTCCATGAGAGCATACATCAAAATATCATATCTGACTCTGTTGTACGCATCCTCGAGATCAAGTGCTTCCATCGCCGTCTCCGGTCTGTTTTGGAACCCTTCATAAACATAGGCAAAAGCATTTGCCCAAGTACCTTTTCACTGACCGGTAACTTCCCAAACCTTTCGAGAGAAGGTTTTCCCTTTCTAAATATTCATGAAGCTTAACAACAACGATCTTCTTCAGCACCTTGCCAAAAATGTTCTGTAGGGTGAAAATCCTGAACCCATTTATCTATGCATGATCTTTGCCTGGTTTAGCAAGTGGTGTTAAATAGCGTTGAACCCAATCCTGGGGTACTGATGACATCCTGATGCTCAAGTTAATGCAAGCAGCCATCTCCATAATTTCTCCATCACTCATATCCCTCATGTGGTCATATCTAACTGACATATGCCAGGATCATTGACATTGAGGTGAGGGGCCTTTGTAGCAAGACTACGAGAAAAACAACTAACCATGAGAAATAATGGTGAGGGTGAGTGGAGAACCCCAGGATGGATGGGGGGGGGGGGGGAAGAGACAGTTTTAGGCTGGGGTGTAATGTTGTGGGGAGCCCAGGGAGGGGCTACACAGCAGGGTTAAAAGACAGTGGAAAACTTTGACTGGGCAGTGGAAGTTGGGACCGACTGATGAGTCGGGTCGCTGAAGGACAGTTGAGTTTTGTGTGAAGTCAAGGGACTTCAAGACAGTTGATGTTTTGGCGCCGAACGGATCGGTTGTCGAGGACGTGGGAGTTTAGACTGACTTGACACGGCACAGGTCAACGGAGAGTGTGAGGTGACGGGTTAGTCACTAGTCACAATCGGCGCGTTGGTGAAGATGCGGCACAGAAAAGTCGGCGCCAAGATACTAGCTGGGCGATACCCTGACAGGTATGTGTGGGTGATACGAAGACAGGATTTAAAATCAAAGATACTGACAGGTGTGTGTGGCGAGGGAACGCACTGTGTGGTCGCAAATTGACTGGTCAAGATTTATCGACGCCGTTAAAAGACGAGGCGGGGCTGCGCTAATAGACAGTACAGGTAAAGTACTGAGAACAGTGAACTCTCTCGGGGAAGGGAGAGGTACGAGGAATTGTAAAACAGAGAAAATTGACATTTGCTGATTCACCGGGAAGGGTACAGACGGGGGTAGTGCGGTACCCCTACCGCAGCCAGAGTTGGGGCGGGTTAATGGTGTAAAGTCAATTTTCCACGGAGTTAAAAGAGCAGCCGGGTTGGGGCTGAGAAGGTTGTGTGGAAACTGTGTTTACTGAGGATTTTTCACTGAAGGTGATAAAGAGAAATTGAGGTGACATTGCGAGTCGGGGGTGGATGGAGTGAAGGCACTCAGGGAATTTCCACGGCCTATTGTGGTCAAGATGACTCATTGTGAATGAACAAAACAAGAGTTTTGTGTGAAAACCAGACTTTATGTTCGTCTTTGTTAAAATCCCTTTGTGATCATTACTCTGTAATCAGTAAACATTTTGACAACGAAGGATGACGTGACAGCTCCGCGATCATGGTTTCATTCAGTTGTAAAAAGAACATTTTGGATAATTACTATTACCGTCAACTTTTTCGACGGTTGGAACTTGTGATCACCACGTGAAATTCAGTCACCACGCAACAAATCAATATGTCGTTTTGGAATTTGACGTCGTATACATTTCGGAATTTTAACCAACAGACACTTTCAGCCTAATGTGAAAAACTATTACCATCAAAATAAGAACTTTTGGCGACGAATTAGTAAGCACATTAGTGTCGGTCAGCCATTTGGACATTTTGTTTGCTGCTCATCGTCTTATAAATATTGTTTTCGGTTGTTACGATATTATTTGTATGTGGTCCAGTGTTTGTCAGGAGTGGGAGATTTTTGTGTTGGTTCACAAAGGTCGTGAGACAGAACAAAAAGGAATTGTCTTAGGTACACCATATATTTTCTGGGAATTAAATCGAAAGGTCGGTTTGTTTGCTTCTGCGGTGGCGCAGTGTCGGTCCTGGATAATATACCGTGCCTTTTGGGGTCTAACGTCAGATCTGTGTATATTTTGAGGATATATTTTTTTCTTTCTTTCTTTTCATAATATTTACATATGATATTGGTTGTGTTCGGATATATGTTATTATTGTGATCTTTCGTCATATCTACTGTCTAGTGGTCTGTGTCAGTTATATATATATTATTACGCGCACTGTGGTCGTTTCACACAAGCTTGTGGATGTTGCTGTGGTTTATTTCTTTGTGATCACCGTCTCCGTGTACTTGGCTTGTGCGTCTAACGTTTATAGACAACACTTACTGTTATCATTCATTCGTTTGTATATGTATTTATATGTATGTTTAACAATATTTCCAGGGACTTTATGAACTTGTGGTCATAGATATATAGATATAAGGGAGTATAGGTAATATTCCCCACCTCACTACCTAGTGCTTGTAGAGTGACTGGGTGAGTACAGAGTGATAGTATTGGGACTAAGAATTTACGTACACAGTAAGTGGTGGTGTACTTAAGGAAAGTACACAAAGACTAGCAGCATAGTCTTTACATTTATAGTTGGCTGACAGACAGTAACGTGTCCACAAGTACAAGATGCCTACTTTAATGGAATATATTGAAGCAGGTGAAAGGTTAGGCCTGAAGGGTAAAGAGTTACAGGAGTATGCCGAAGCAAAAGAACAAAAACAGACTGAAAGAGACCAAAGACAGGCTGAGAGAGAACAAAAACGCTTACATGAAGAAAAGTTAGCTGAAATTGAAAACAAGCGTCTACAGGAAGAGAAAGAGACACAATTGAAACTAGAAATGACACAACTGGAACTTGAAAAGTTAAAACAAACGAATGCTTTGGAAACTGAGAAAGAGAAGCTCAAGTGTCAAATGGAAAAAGAAATTGCTCTCAGAAAACTAGAACTATCAGCTAAGGGTCAAAGTGAAGAAAGCAGAAGACCTTCCCAGTCATCACAGAGACTAAAACTGCCATACTTTACGGACCGGGACAACCTTGAATCTTATTTGTCGAGATTCGAAGCAAGTGCGAAAACTTTAGGCATCCCAGAAGGCGAGTATGCTATGCGACTGGGCGAGTATCTTACGGGTAAGGCCCTAGATACCATGTTTAATTTACCTTTGGAAGAAAGAAACAACTATACTATTCTGCGTCAACGTTTGCTCACAAAGTTCCAACTAACTGAGCATGGATACAGAACAAAGTTTAGACACTTAGGACCAGAGACAAATCAAGATTTCACAGATTTTGTTAACACAGTAAAGAACACATTTAATAAATGGATGGAGCTTGCAGAAGTAGGAAAAGATTTTAATAAATTAGTGGATTTAATGTTAAGAGACAAGGTAGTATCTGCATTCAATACAAACTTAGTCGCTTTCTTTGAGGAACGTAGGCCAAAGGACATAGACACAATGTCACAGTTAGGGCAAAACTACATGACTGCACATCCAAACAGTTCTATTGGTAGACTAATGAGTGAGGAAATAGTCTGTGCAGCGTACACTAAACAGGACCAGAATCCAGTTATTAGACCAAGATCGAAAAGTGTGGATTCAGCACAGAAGTATGAAAAACAAGAGTCTCAAGATAATGGTTTCCGTGGCAACCATTTTGGCAGAGCAGGACGGTACCCATACAAAAGGGGGAATTTGCAGAGACGTCCAAATAGTTATGCCGGATGCTGGAATTGTGGGAGCTGGAGACACAAGGCAGCACAGTGTGATGCACAACCATCCAGTGACCCAACAAGTAATGCAAGGAAGGAGATCATCTGTTTCAAATGTGGAAAGAAGGTGCATGTCAGCTATCATTGTACGATGGGGGAAACGGAGCATTCTAATGCAGCACAAGTGATTGAGACTATCAACAATGAAGATTGTAGTGAATGCAAACCTCTTTTTTTTTAAAGACGGTCAGCCAGTCTTAGTGTGTGGTCATACAGTGAAAGCAGGATCAGCAGCCCATGCAGGTGGAAGCATGAAGATGCACCATGGTTTAGTTAATGATAGGCCAGCATTAACAATTAGAGATTCCGGGTGTACGTCTATCGGAGTTAGAAAATGTTTAGTGAACCCCTCGGAGTACACAGATGAAAAGATTAGATGCATAACATTTAATGGGACAGTAGAATTCTACCCATTAGCCGTGATAGTAGTAAAAACACCATATATCACAGGAAGAGTGGTAGCGTGTGTTCTAGACTCACCAGTGGCAGATTTGATCATCGGAAACGTGCCAGGAGTTAAAGATTGTACAGAAGAAGAAGTAGTTTATTGGGACCAGAAACATAGTTTAAGTAGTAGCGAGGTAGGTACCAAAAGAAAACCTAGATTAGAGAGTATAGCTGAACAAGAAGAGGCACGTGAAGTAGACACAGGAACTCAGGGCAAGGATAGTACAGCTGAGCAGGTGAGAATTGATCTCAAACATAGTGGGAGTGACTCCCACAGACAAGATGATACGACAGACAAATGTTTCCAAGGGTGTGGTAAAGTGAGACATAGGCAATCAAAGAAGGGTAGATGGTGCTTCGAGAAGAAGAACAATGTTCTCACTCGCCGGTTTTCAGACGGCGGAAATGCACGTGGGCAAGGAGTAGTACCCTTAGCACGTAGTGACCGAGATACTAGATCAGCTCAGGATAGTGCATGTGCAGGGCACATAGGAGTAAGGCGGAAGCAGCATAGAGCAGGATGCCAGGTATATTGGCCAGGATTTAATAAAGAGGTCAGACTAAACAGAGACTCCAGTGTAACGGTATAATATGTAGATTGCAAAGTTAAGGCACTTCAAAAGAGTGTTAACGGCATCACTGAACCAGGATTAGCAAACGATGTTTTAAAGATATAGGAAACATGAGGCATGGGTATATGAAGGGTAGACACAGCATCGACAGGAATCAGAGGTGGGTTGATGCAAGAAAAGAAACACCTGATATATGGTCGGTACACAAATAGCTTGTGTCTTTTTGAGGATGTTAAGAGACCTGCAGATACACAGATATGATGTTTCCTATGATGTATTATTATTATGTGATGTATGAGTTTATGCATTGGTACACAAGATAGAACGTTGGTTGTATTGATGTGTGGGGAATAGGGGAGTGTACTATGAGCATTTGATGTATTATTTAGTGTGGTACCTAAAGTGAGGTGGAATCATATTTAGGGCTACCCAGGCAATATGTCTGGGTCACATATTTGTTAAGTATTAGTCTCCCAACATTTGAAAACGATGTTTTCTTTTAAGGGGGGGGGGGATAATGACATATGCCTGGGTCATTGACATTGAGGTGAGGGACCTTTGTAGCAAGACTACGAGAAAAACAACTAACCATGAGAAATAATGGTGAGGGTGAGTGGAGAACCCCAGGATGGATGGGGGGGGGGAGACAGTTTTAGGCTGGGGTGTAATGTTGTGGGGAGCCCAGGGAGGGGCTACACAGCAGGGTTAAAAGACAGTGGAAAACTTTGACTGGACAGTGGAAGTTGGGACCGACTGAGGAGTCGGGTCGCTGAAGGACAGTTGAGTTTTGTGTGAAGTCAAGGGACTTCAAGACAGTTGATGTTTTGGCGCCGAACGGATCGGTTGTCGAGGACATGGGAGTTTAGACTGACTGTGGGTCAGTTCTTGTGTGGTGTTGTTTTCCCAGTTGTGAATGCAGGCCTAAAACCCAGTGGGGTTTGGATAGTTAATGGAGGACTGAACCCAGAGTGGGTGATATAGTTCGTGGAGACTAGACCCAGTGTGTGGGTGCATTGTGGAGGATGGAGACTAGACCCAGAGTGTGGGTGCATTGTGTGAGGTCCAGCGGTGGATAGGAGCTGGAGTACCTGTTTTGTGAATTTGAGATTAAGCAGGCCGTGAGAAGACAGTGATGTGTGCGTGGTAATGTTGTGAGGAGGATATGGAGATTCTACGGATTATATATATTGTTTCTGGATGTATAAATATGTTCCGTGGGTCTGTGTTATTTCTGTATTAAAGGATTATGTGCGCCAAAATCGATCTTGTTTACTGACTGGTGAATGTGCACTACGGGGGTGAGTCATAGTGTAAGACAGTGAGATAGCTCAATTGACACACTAGGGATATCGTTACCTAGACAACGACCATGTCACGAACTTATCATAAAGAACTTCATGATACTAACCCAATAGGGTCCTGGTGTTGTGTCATTTGCTTTCTTCCATACATTTTATATCTCCACAGTAGGTATCTTTAATGGTACCTTATATTTTTTTTAATGTTGCATATCCCTTACAGGACGTTGCACTCAACACCAGCATTTTTCAGCTGCTGTTTTAAGTTCAGTAGTTTGCCATTGCTTTCTGAACTACGGTACTTTTGCTTTCTTTCACCCCAAACAAACTTTGCCAGCTATATTTAGAGTCACCAGCTATATTTAGCGCCGACGGTGATCTCCTCTGTGTTCGGCTGGAGTGCGTGTCAGTGCGTTTCAATTGCCCCACACCACAGTGTTGTTTCTTTGGGCTGTGGCAACCGTTTCTGTCTCCCTTCGATCCTCATTTGCATCGGTCCTGCAATCACTTTCCGGTTAGGGTTAGGGTTAGGGTTAGGGGGTAGGGTTAGGATTAGGGTTAGGGGTAGGGTACACACACTAACCCTAACCCTAACCCTAATCCTAATCCTAATCCTACCCCTTAACCCTAACCCTAACCGGAAAGTGAAAGAATAGCGCACCACCGCCGCCGCATAGAATTGCGCACCGAGCTACGGCGCAACACACGGAAACCCCCTGAATGTTCGGCGCAACACAGGGAACCCCTGGATGTGACGTTATACCCTGGGATTCCCTTTTGTTTGGGGTGAAAGAAAGCAAAAGTACCCTGAACTACCAGCTCACATACCCCCGTAAGTTACCAGCGCGACGTGATCCGCTGCCAAATATGGCGCAGCTGTTTTCCCCACGTGGATATACGAGATTACGAACAAAGTCGTTAACCCCTTGGCAACGGAGATGTGCCTTAAAGATTCTCTCTAACTTAATCTCTGATGCCTCCATCATTCTGATTTTTATGTGTTATAAATATCTGCAGGAAAATTTCCCCTTTCTCTTTGTCCATTGTCAAAGACGAACCACTATCTCTTTATATTGTACCAACTGTGGCATGACGATCTTTCCTTTGCATCTGTCTGTGTAATTTCTACAACTTTCCCAGTCTCTTATCACCCCCAATCTCATTCATAAAGTGTTCTTATTTCGCTCTTTCGATCTCTGCTGAAAAGCGAATGAATACCGCCGCCTTCCCGGCTAGGTTAACCCGGTCAACAAACGCCCGCAGAAGTCGGATGTGTCGGCCTAAAGGCGCAGTATCGCAGCTCCGCTGTAAACAGGCACAACGCAATCACATCCGAAAAAAGACTACGGATGAACGCACAGAAGAAGAAGAAGAAGAAGAAGAAGAAGAAGAAGAAGAAGAAGAAGAAGAAGAAGAAGAAGAAGAAGAAGAAGAAGAAGAAGAAGAAGAAGAAGAAGAAATAATGTGGCTGACACATCCATGGCACTGGTAATCATCTCCATTTAAATTTTGCAGCATGATGATATCAGAGTCATAAAGCAGCTTCTCCAGCACCGACCCTCTCTGCCTCGCACTGCGACAATTCCAATAGCCCACTCTTATATATTTGAATCCTAGGCGTTGTGTTTTTGTCCTTATTCTCATTTTGTAGGTGGGGGTGTCCCTACCAGCCTTTCTCTTGTGAGTCGCCGCCGGACCGAGGGAACGCGCCTCGTAAAATTTGTTCGTTCGTTCATGTAATACATATTTGATTTACTCCTCTTCACAGGGAGTCTCTGTGGCGAAGTGGTCAAGCCGTTTGACTCGTGCTCCGAAGGTTGTGTGTTCGATTCCGGGCCGCGTCTTTCGGTTTACGAGTTAAATGTTTCGGAGAGCCCTGTGGGTCGTCGCTAAAAGCTACGGAGTTCGTGCTTTGTGCGACGCTTTACGTGCTGCTGAAAGAGACCGAGCCATATGGGATAAAACCCGGTGCAATTAAGTCGATCCTGTCGACTTTTAAGCGACTCCTCTTCACTCCATCTACACTGACTGCTGAGGATTACATCAATCGCAGAGCACGTACTCCGTGATTCCCACGATGATTCTGAGAAATGAAAAGATTAGTACAAGAGCATTGCATACAACATGATCATGCGTTTGCTGCCGAACAGGCACATCGATGGAAACTTGGTCAACTGGATTGCAGCAGAAAGAACAGTGCCGTTGCGATATGGTGCATAGACGTCGAGACCTTAGCGTATCTTAATCGACCTACCACAAAGATTATCGCTGTCACCTGTTCATTTCAATGTGTATATTTCAGGAGTCACCATTACAGAGAAACTAGGACAGAACCATGTATTAAGCATGAAATAATCTAATGACGTTTATATCAAAACAAGCATGAAATAAGCAGTGGTGCAGTAAGAACTAGACAAACTCGGTGAATGTTGCCAGGAATCAGGGGCGCATCTGATTCGGAAAAGGCTTTTTTGACATGATTCTCATTGAAAATGTCGGTAGTCATTGCACCTATGCTAGTCGTCATCGTGAATGAAATAGACATCGACAGAACGAACAAAATGAAATATCTCGACATCACTTTTGTCAGTAAGACTCAAAAATATGATACGCTGCAAAATGAAGCAACGAGATGCATACTCGGGTGCTCAATGGGTGCCTCGTAAAGTTCGTTCGTTCGTTCATGCAATACATACTTGATTTACCTACGATGGTCACTAGGGATAACATTGCACGGGTTAAGGCGTGCATGAGATTATCGGCGGATAACACCGCACAGCGCTAACGACGCCAGAAAGGGAATGTCCTTCTAAAGACGTCGCCCCTGAATGGTAGATGTTCAAGAAGAGATAATCAAGCAGGTCTGTGACTTGAATTATCTCAAACACGAAGATGAATGGAGTGATATACCTGAAGACATGTAAAAACACTCAGTTTGTCATTACACATGGAAGATATTGAACATGTTAGTTATCTGCATCGGTCGACACTGAGATAACGAATTTGTAGAACAGCATTAACGCCCATGAAGACATCATAATCTACACAAATGGGTCCGTGGAGCGTGGTTCAAGGGCTGTGTGGGCATACATAGCAAAAAAGAATGGGGAAAACAATCAATGGGGATAATGGCACTTTCCAGACAATTACATCAAGGCTCACTATGGAGACCAGTGTTGCCTCCAGAGCACTAGCTGTACAGCAGAGCCGGCCGTCTCGCACGCGATAACCACATCTGAGTGCATGAACATGCTGCAAAAAATCGCAAGCAGTAGTTTCCACTATGAAAGGACAGACAGCAATGGGAAGCAATCTCTTCACATCACACACCTAGGTGTACGCACCCGGACAGGACGGAATGAAAGATGCAAATAATGCACCAATACAAACGGGAAGAAGCACGATCAGGGCTGATATAATTAATGCATTACAGACCCGTCTAGCGAGTACTGAGGAGACACTGACGCTTTGCCTACTACACTAATTAAGAGTAAAGGCTCGTCAAGCATTTCGAGGTCAAAAAAGGAGTTATCAGTTATCAGTTGGGGCATCTTCATTGCACTCCGGACAGGTCCATAGGTACTCAGATCCTCCCCCCCCCCCCCAGCATACGCATCAGCGTTCGGTGGCTAATAGTGCCAGTTCTGTGTTGGTTAACGAGGCACCTCGTTTTCCCGATGTACCTCTCGTGTCTGGCCAAGCCAATTCTTACTCCCAAGTCTTTCATCCTGGACAGCGATGTGGATTCACTGACGTCAAAGTCTTCTGTTCTCGACATGTCTTTAAGGATGTTAAAAACATCGGCACGATCCATGGGCTGGCCATCTGTAGGGGGTGGAGAGCCCGCCAGTTTATCAGCTCGTTCATTTCCCTCGACTCCCTCATGTCCCGGGACGAAGATGAAGGTAACTTTACGGACAACAGACTTCCTCAGCGACTCAGTCCACTGTCTACGTACAGATCCAGATTCGACCTTCCGAATCATGCTCTTTGAATCACTTAGTACACACACGTTGGTATAATGCTGTGATTCTAGCCATAGGAAAGCCTGTGTTACTGCCATCACCTCGTGGGCATAGTGTGGGCACCACTGGATTCTTGAACGGTTCGGCCCGCTGAACGGGCTGTAAATGCCCATGCACTTCTCTGCTTCTTTACAACAGATCCATCTGTATAGATGAGCACTTCGGGGTTGTCTGCGTGTTCATTGATGAGCGCGTTGACCTCTGCATTGACAGTGGCAGGGTTCTGTTCTCTGCACCGTCTGTCAAGTGTGATAATGCAGGAGAAGGTGCACTTAAAAGCTGGAGGCAAAGGCACCCATTCCTTGCCGGGGTTGATACTGGTAGGACTGCAGACCTGTCTGATGATATCTTCCGCCCGACCCATCCATGATTTGCCCCTCTTTAGCCTGTTGCCCTGTTCGCTGAATATATCTTCATACAGAGGGTGCTGCTCATCCGCACTTATTTTCAAGTATGCACGAGCTCTCCAGATCTTGATACTGTGGTTCATTGTCGGGAAGTCAAGGAGGTATCTCAATGCTACACAGCTGGTGTCTCTCGTGCAGAAAGGAGTTATTATAACCAACTCCTCATTAGAATATTGAGCAGAAATACATCGAGACGGCAGCTGCACTAGAGGACTGAGCACGTATGGGAATGTGTTGTTCGATTGAACAAAACACATCTTAACATAGCATACAAAGTATAACATTATCATCTTCGTGTATTTATCTATCTTTCCTGCCTAAGTCTCTGCGTATACTATTATATGTGAGTGTGAGAACGATGTGTAAATACGCGAATTAGTTTCGGGAAAGTGTTTCGAATCACCTCCATCAGCACTGTGTTGAATAAGAAAGAAAATTGTTTAATTTTTATTCCCTAGGTATTTGTCACAGCTGTATTCACATCCAGACTGGCCACACATATCACCAGGCGAACAAAGAGAAGAAATCAAGAACAGTATTGACCACAGTTTCCTTTGGTTATTCAGATCCTTTGGAGTGACTTTTGTCAAAGAAGTGTGGAAAAAGAGAAGTCGAGGAGAGCCCGTTTCATTTACTGATATTTTTGGACATTTAGTTGGATACACCTTGTTAAAAAATGTAAGTACTAACTAAACAAGTTATTGTTGTACATGCACACTATTTTCAATTATAATTGAAATGATAAACAAGATAACTCTTGAAGAAATCGTGTCTGCCTAATGACATGCTGACACCCAAGAGTAATCAAGTCTCCCCATTTTCTTCGCTTTTATGCCCATAGTTTTATTTAAATTGCATTGTCACCACCCTACTTCATTGGTTTTTATCTTCATATGGGTATATTTTGTATATCCCTAATCAAGTTTTACCATTCTGTATTCAGACTTGTCTGCCTTTAAAGAAAGATATATTCATGCCTGGTCAGAAAATATGTTCCTTGCCTTTTTGTCCATTCAATTTCATCAGCTTTCTTAAATGGTTCCGTTGTTTCTGATATCATGATCGAGCTTACAAAGTGCTCGTCGTAAGCCGTTACCTTCACTATAAAGGAGTAGTAAGAGACAATTTAAACTAGGCACACTCAAAACCCCTCATATGTGCACTGAAAACGTGAAGTACACATTTGTTTCTTTAACATATTCTCCCAGTAGGTTAGTTAGTTGCATATCCTATACATGACGTTGCAGTCAACCCCAGCATTGTTTGACTATTTGTGATTTATTGGCAAGCTTACGTTCAGTAGTTTGTCATGTCTTTCTGAACTACCAGCACTCATACCATTTTATAAAAACCAAAGCAATATGGTCTGCTGCCAAATCGCCCGTAGTTGTATTTCGAACGCTATATGCGGGATTACTAATTGCGTCCATAATACCTTGCCAGAGGTGCACGGCTCAAAATACCATTTTAACCGGAATTCTGTGGAAGCTTTGGTGGCGAAGGCTGGAAAGGGACATAATGCACCGAGGGCGATGGCAGTACCGGGATAGAGCAGTGGATGCCTTGCATGCTCTTTCAGCAGTTAATAATTTCAGTTATTGAGTATGGTTTGAGGCTGCTGACGGTATCAAAGAGCAAGCTTGAAAGGTTGGAGCGCATACCGAATGCAGCCATGAGGGTGATCCTGAGGCGCACAAAAGACACACCAATTATATGCAGCATGCGTATCCTTGCACAACCGTTTATTGCTGACAGGCACAGGGTTCTTCAAGCCAAATGGTACCTGAGAGTCGCTGCAGACAGAGATCACTACTGCATAAAGCCATGGACATGGTCAAGGGCCATAGACTGAGAAGAGGAAGGTCCTGGCTGACACAGGCAGAAATAGATATCAGCCAGGTGTGTGAAATAGAGAACAACAATCGTGAAAAAGAGTGGGTAAAAGTACCGGAAGACATGCCGGACTGACACAGGATAATTAGTAATACTGGGTCGTGAATGCAGAGAACGGGCAGCAGGCGGCACAGTTTGAGATGCAGCAATTGATCCAGGGCAACAGACATCAAGGTGACATAGGGATCTAAAGCAATGAGTCAGTGGTGAGAAATGGACGTAGTGGCTGGGGTTTCATTGCGAAGGCTAATGGACGATTTTTGAAGGAGGAGAGTCTGGCATATGAGAACAACATGAGAATGGAGGTGGGAGCTGTAACAGAAGCCTTCCCATAGTTGGAGAAGACTGCAGCAACATACACTGCATTCATTACGGACTCACGGAGTATGCTTAGTAATGTGGAGAAAAGAATGTTTCGTGTAGAATGGCTTGCCTCGCTTTAGAGGTCACAGATGTGAGAATTGTAGGATTTTCAACCCTGGCCATGCGGGAGTGCGGAGGAATGAATATCTGATAGACTAGCAAGGAATGCACCTTTCGGTGGTAGATTACCTATGGACAATGGAGAGAGGTGGTCGGGCGACTGTGAATAAAGCGGTAGAACAGACTGAGAACCCGTATGTGAAGAGAAACATATAGCGGCTGATCGGCAGGGGTTCTGGGCGAATCTCAAATCTAAGAGGGACGACTAGGAGAACTTTACATCAGAAGGCATTTGGAACGATTAGCAGTATGACTCTTTGCTGGCTATTGAAAGAGGGGACGGAGTGCGTGTGGGAATGTCGTGAACGCAATGATGTTAGTTTTTAGCTCAACTATACTCAACTCAATTGCTTATCCAACGATTTTTCAGAAGAAGTAAGTCAGAGGCTAGAGCTGTGATAAAATTAATGTTGTCACAGGGACCAATACTTTCATGATTACCGCCCTTCTCATGCTTCTGTTTTGTAGACAGTGTAAATAATGCTGTTCATATGTTGCTGCTCTGCCAAGCAAGCTCCGAGAGACTATCTTTTCATGCAACGACTGAAATGCAGCAATAGTGAATGAAATGATGGAGTATGTTCGAAATTTTTTTTAGAGATAGTTAGTGTATTAAAACTGCATGAAGGAACACGTAACATAATTATATACAATAGCCTGAACATAAGAAAAGTGTTCGCCCACTTGGTTCTGCGCCTGTTAACAGGCATGCAAAACTAAGCGAGTGAAAATCACTTTCTACAGTGACTCAATACGTGCTAGTTAGAAAACACTTTAACGACCATACTGACAACACATGAGACATGTCACCATAATGACCTTCAATCCCAAATGTCCAGTTTGTGATACCGAGAGCACAGAAAACTGCAGAAAAAATGATGCTGGCTGTTTATTGGGATGCCAACTGAAAGATTAACAGGATCAATGGATAGTACAATGTAGATGTCCTTATAAAAGTAAAAATAAAAGAAAATTGTGACCAGAAAAGAGTGACAGCACGCACTCAAAATATTCCCCTGCTTACAGACAACACACCCTCTCACTGATTGTGCAGCAAGTAGCCAGGAATGTGAATACTGAGATTCTTCCTTACTCATATATTTTTAGCATTCGCTAGCTTTGAACGCAAGCGTCGTCCATACACTACTTCTAGTAGCACCAAAATGAATTTTGCGTGTGGATTATCATTCCCTATTACCTGTGTCCCTCGCCATCAGTCGAACTCACTCCGACTTCAGGGGTACTTGTAATTTACGTCCCAAAGTCAAGGACGATTTATCAACATTTTAATTCAATTCTCCCGTGTAGGGGTTGAACCCCTTATTTCGGCATAAGCAAACCGGATGTTTAAGAATGCGCATTCTTATCCATTTGTCCATGCTGACCTATTCTCCTGATTCGATTCCATCAAACTACAATTCTGTTTTTCTAACTCTTGAAAAACAACTTTAAAGGAAATTGTTTTGCTAGTGAAAGTAAGTCTTTACAGCACGTGACAACTGGTTTAGTTCGTAACATTTGGTAATCTCATTATCACCATCATCATCATCATCATCATCATCATCATCATCATCATCATCATCATCATCATCATCATCATCGTCGTCATCATCATCATCATCATCATCATCATCATCATCATTATCAAGTGCGCTGTCAGTTGGCGTAGGTGTTCATGTCTCTCTACAGATCTCGGTCTGTGGTGTTCTGGATACATTCTACTGATGATATTCCTCCACATCACCGTCTCAATCCATTCAGCATCATTTCTCTTGGTTGGCCTCTGTCTCCCTTCCCTATGACTTGTCCAGTCGCCACGATGTTCTCCAATGCCTCTCTGCTCATCACATGACCAAAGAAAGCTGTTTGTCTCTTTCGTATTTTTGTATATAATGTTCTATGTTTTAGCCTCTTTCAAGCAATCGTCGTTATTTACTCTGGCAGTCCAAGGAATTCTCAACATTCATCTTAGGAACCACATCTCTGTTGATTCCAAATTCTTCCTAATGTGTTCATTTACATTCCAAGATTCACTGCCATACAGAAAAACCGGGAAGGTTAACTCGGTCAACAAATGCCCGCAGAAGTCGGATGTGTCGGCCGAAAAGGTGCAAATATCGTAGCTTTACAGTAAACAGGCCGGTCTCTCTGGTCGAGGGGTTACACCACTTTCTCCGTAGTCCCGTTTATCACGCAGAGTCTCGTAGCGGGCGAGAACTGGGAGCGGTTCTTCCCCCGCTGGTGTCTTGCGGGATAACTGAGCCGGCCGCTCATAAAGCAATGGCAAACTACTGAGCGTAATCTTGCCAAGAAATCAACAGACAGCTGAAAGATGCTGCTGTTGACAGCGATGTCCTGTAAAAGGATATGCGAATTTAAAAAAAAAAAAAAACAGTAAACAGGTACAACGCAATTACATCCCAAAAATATTCCAGATGAACGCAGAAGAAGAAGTATCCTTTCTTTCGGTTAGCGAGTGATTTTTTTAGGAGAACCCTAGAGGCCGTGGTTGGAGTTACAGAGTTCGCGTTCTGTTCAACGCTTTCCTCAAGCCGCTCTGTGGGAAAAGACCGAGCCACAAATTATAGAACCCGGTGCAGTGACATCGATCCTCTCTTACCTTTAACCTATTTATCCCTTTAATGTTCTATATAACATGCCAGTACTCTGTTTTTGACATTAAATGATAGTAACTATACAGTTTTCATTTTCTGAAATGCAGCTTTTGCTTGACCTATTCTGTTCGTCGTCTCTGTTATGCAGCTTCCATGTAATGTACGAGTATGACTACCCTTTTATATTTACATTGATGAATTTGTTTACGCGTGTTACCTTCATTTGTTATATGACGCTGTGGTCCTTATCATTAACATTTTTGTTTAAATATATCTATTCTTTCTGTTGTCACTTTCTATTACATAAATAATCAAAAGTTGTTTTATTGCTTTTGCATTCTTCCATCTTGAATCCCTGGCCTCTCTTTGATCTATGTCATTATTATTTCGCCATAGAGAGAGAAGAGATCGGTGACAAAACGCATCTTTTTCTTGCTCCTTACTTTATGTGTTCATAATTTCCCTTTTCATTTTCCTTTGCTTGTTTCCAGTAATAATTGTTTGTTATTACTAGCTTTTTTATGTGACATTAATAAGACTTTATCTGGAACTATTAGCAGAGTATTTTGTTACATGTTCAGTGTCCCTGAGATATTAACAATATTTTAGCATGTGATTTGTTTGTGTCAAAATATCAGCGCCTTGATGCAAAGCTAAGTGACCAGAGACAGACAGTCGAGGGCGGTCAGTGTCCATTACCTCTGTATACATGTCTACACGTGAAGAAATCTGTGTCAGCGATGATATTTCATGGTGAGTTCTGTTGTCTTCCACCTCTGAAGGACAGACAAACATACAACAGGGCAAAACTATCGTGCTGCCGAATCAATCATTTGGTTGATCAAGCGAACAATCGGAAATGCAGAGAGCTTTAGAAATATCATACAAATGACTTAATTTTATGCACAAACAAACAATAATTAATGTGAATAATTAAAGAAGCAGACTTTCACAAAGGAATACACTGCTTGGAATCAATCACGTTCTGTTTCTCGAATGAATGGTCGCTTCAATTGATCCTCAAAACACGTCGATGTTGTTACGTCGCATTCACTGGCTGCAAAGTCTGACTGGAGTTTCTGTCAGGCTTGCCGTCAATTTCTTCGCTAGTTTAGATAGCTCAGTTTGTGGACAAAGTCGGCTTTACTCAGCTTCTTCGTTCAGAAATATCGTCAGAACAAAGCACTGTCCTTTGTAGCTTGGATGTTACTCATAATAAGTTCCCCGACTTAATACCGTTAAGAACACACCTTCTATCCGAGTGCGGGTCTTGTCACATGATCGTCCTTGACCCGTCTCGTGCCGGCTGATTACTATTCATCTCAGTTTCTTTGTCCAGTTTATACTGAACTGTTTTTAGTTACTATTCTCGTTACTAGTCATTTAATTCTGTCTGATCTTGTGAGTTTGTCTTATTACCGTGGTTACTCTCTACAGGGTACTTTTCGTGTCATGGCAGATATGTTCCCAATTTTAATGCTACTTACCTTTTGCTCCTTCTTCGCCATATCCCTCCAATATTGTATATGACAATTTTTTTACCCCTTTTTGTGGCTAATATATTTTACTTGGCTGTGTTTACATTTTTTTTTAAAAGATGAAGTTTCCAACAGTTGTCTTATTTTTCAATTTATTTCATCATCATCCAGTGCCATGCCGGCTGGCGTGGGCGATCATGCCTCTCCACAAATTACTATCTCCGACGTCATGGATCAATTCGTGTGTTGACTCCCTACCTTGCCATGACACAAGACTGTCAAGAATCTTCTTACGCTGTCTTCCTCTATCTCTCTTTCCACACATATTTCTGATTGTCACAACATGTTCCAGTTTTTGTCTTCTCATAATGTGACCAAAACACGATGACTGCCTCGTTCTGATGTTTGCGATAAGTCGTCTTTGCGTCTCAGCTTTCTTTAAAACGTCCTGATTGCTCATTTTGACTGTCCAATTAATTTTCAGCATTCTTCTATAAAACTATATCTCCAAGGCTTCCGTGGATTTTGTCGCCTGTTTACTAACTGTCCAGGATTCGCAGCCTTATGTTAAAACTGGTTCTATGTAACATGCAAGAACTCTTTGTGTGACATTCAAAGACAGTCATTTATTGTGCAAAATGTTCTTCATTTGATATAATGCAGTTTTTACTTGTCCTAATCTGCTCTGTATTTCAGTGATGCATCTTCCATTTGATGTTATCCATGTGCCTAGATGTTCTGCACTTGCCCCAAAAATAGTGTCCTGCACTTTACTTGCACATTTAGGCACAATCTGTTTATTTAATTTCACCATGACTTCTGTCTTTCTATCATTCACACTAAGGTCAAAGTTTTTCATTTTCTACAACAACTGTACCTATCATTTCTTGTAGATCGTTCTGACTTGATGCTATCAACACTGAGTCATCAGCATAATGTAAGTTTTATATATATATATATATATATATATATATATATATATATATATATATATATATATATATATATATATATATATATATATATATATATATATATACATACTCTAGCTGACCCGGCCCGGCTTCGCCCAGTCCCTGTCTGTCTGTCTGTCTGTCTGTCTGTCTGTCTGTCTGTCTGTCTGTCTGTCTGTCTGTCTGTCTGTCTGTCTGTCTAATAATTTATTGGTTGCAGTTAGAAAATTTCGCTTAATGCTAATATTATTTTTTTTTAAAATATTGTCGCATAATTTTCATGTAAAAAGTAATGTATAATTTTCATATAAAAAATGATGTGGTGGTATAGAAAACAACCTTAGATATACGAAGACCAACTTACAAAAAGCATTAGAAAGAGCACTTGACAGATCTTTACATCTTCCCCAAACAAATAACTTGGTAAAATGGAGCGGCGGGAGCAGCAGCAGCAGAAGAAAAAGAAGGAGGAGGGGGAGGTGGGAAGGAGGAGGGGGATGAGGAGGAGGGGAGGATGAGGGAAGGGAGGAGGAAGAGGAGGAGGATTATAAAGCATATGCCTGTAGATAACTGTAGCGAAAAGGTCCACCTATTTGAGAAATATGCAACAATTTTACATATATAGCAATGCTATTAAAAGTTATGTCCCCTCGCTATATATAAATTATAATGTAAATTAAAATATTAAATTGTATTAAGTAAATAACTGTTTGTACACTAACAAACTATGACAGTTGGCAGCACCGGAATGAGAAGAAGACGTGTAGAAAATTTCATCTCAATCGGATGGACCGTTCGCGAACGCATAAATAACATACATACATACTACTTACAGACAGACAGACATCGCATTCTATATATATATATATATATATATATATATATATATATATATATATATATATATATATATATATATATATATATATAGCGTTGTTTATGCCCTTTCCCTCCACAAATCCACACTGTTTATCACTAATTTCTGGTTTAATCTTGTTTCTTATTCTAAAAAAGATTAAAAGTCGACAGGGTCGACTTCATTGCACCGGGTTTTATCCCATATGGCTCGGTCTATTTCCACAGCGTGGAAATCGTGGCGCAAACCACAAACTCCGTAGCTCTAGCGACGCCCACAGGAGTTTCCGAAAAATGTCACTCGTGAACTAAAGGACGCGGCCCAGAATCGAACTCACAATCTTCGGAAACCGAGTCAAACGGCTTGACTACTTCGCCACGGAGACTCCTTATAAGACTTATTGTGCGATGCTCGTCGCATTCTAAAGGTCCTTCATATTTTCTGGCTTTTCCCCCATAAATTATAACCCCCATTTCTGTTTAATCATATTTCTATTCCATCTATTAGATTTTTGGATTGCTCCTTCATTTCCCATGCTTTAGTGTCATACAGTAGTATTAAGCTTATGTACCATTTGACTATTCTCGTTGTTAGAATTAAAAACTTATCAAGTTATTACCTTTCACTTTCTCTGACAAAATGTGCTCCATTTGATCCCCGGTATTGCTGAGTTTTAATTTCTCACTGATCTTCCTTATACAACCACTCATCCCACCTATACTTCAGACCATCCTTAATAATTTGAATTACAAGCATTTCAACTAACATTTGGGAGCTATCATTTATTTGTTGTTGCATTTTGTCTTTTAATTCAATCTTGCTATGGCTAAATGTGGAGATATCTTGCCTGAGCTTTGAAATTTTATGTAATTTTTGCAACAAGCAACAAAAAACGATTATAGTGTTATGTACATGTTGGGACTGGTCTCTGTGGCTGAAGGGCTTGCGAACGCGGTTTGTGAGCCCGTATACCCGGGTTCGAAACACGGCGGTGCTGGTTTTTTCGAAAAAGGTATAGAGACCGGTCGTTCAGAAAGCAATGGCAAACTACTGAACGTAACACTTGCCTAGTACATCAACAGCAGCTGAAAATGCTGGTGTTGACTGCAACGTCCCGTAAGGGATACGCAACAAAAAACAAAACAAAACATGTTGTTAAACATTATTGTTCTGTTTTATGTTTGGATAGAATGGATGGAATTTTCTCCATATGAGATTGGACTGCCAAAGTATGGAACATTTATGAAGACTGAACAGTTTTCTTGCAAGTTTTTCATGGGTTCAGTAATCAAAGAATTTCCTGAACCACCCCTACATTTCCTGCAAGGTAATTTCAAAACTATTTGCAGCTCTCTACATCAGCTGTGTGTTGTTTTCTCGTCTTATAATTCTGTGTATTCTTTTCTGTTTTCCCCCTGCGCCCTTTCTCTGTCCGTTGTTTTTACTTTTTATAATGCATTTGAATTTTTAAAGACAAGTACAATATCTTTAACCTCCTTATAATATTGTGCTAATTTCCCTGCACAATGCTGGGGACTGGTTAGCGGGGTAGGGGTATCCCCTATCAAAGGAGATGTAAGACGCCTCCTTTCCTCCGTTAGTCTACGGCACACCCTTGGGCAAGGTGGAGTACCGTTTAGCCTCCCGATCAGGGTTACGTGAAGCCATGGAAGCAGGTGGTGGATGGCGTGTGAGAACAGCCGACAGATTGTTGTTGGTTATGGTCTTGCACTCTGCGGCGATAGGCAGATGATCTCATCAGTAGAGACAATGGCTATGGCCACCGACTAGTACAGTCACTGCCCAGAAGGAAAGCAATGGCAAACTACCTTCTGCAAAACTTGCCAAGAAACCATAGCAACCATGAAACAAAACATAATAAGAAAGAGATCTGGTGGCGAGACCCCCAGGCCAGGCAGATCAGATAACACTGGGGAAGAGTGTGACACAGGGACAAGTACTAGTAATCGTGATGACGGAGTTAATCCTGACTGTGTTACCAAGGAAATCCTCTGTGTCAGACTAAGAAACAGAGTGAGAATAGCAACGTGGAATGTGAGAAGTCTGTATGAGGGAAAGCTTAAAGAAGTATGTGATGAGATTGAGAGGTTAAACATTCAAATTTTAGGAATTGGTGAACATCGCTGGACCGGCAAGGGACATTTTACAACTGAAAATGGAAGTCTTTTCATTTATTCTGGTAGAGACGTCGGAGGCCAGAGTGGAGTGGCATTTGTTTAGATAAGACAACTGCAAAAGCTTTAATGGGATATACTCCAGTTAGTGATAGAATCCTCACTATTAGACTTAAAGGCCGTCCAAAAAACACAACTCTTGTACAGATATATGCACCTACTTCAACAGCAGAGGAGGACGAAATTGAAGATTTTTACAACACACTGCAAGACACATTACATAAGATTGGTACATAATGATATAGCAATAATAATGGAGATTTTAATGCAAAAGTAGGTGCAGGAAGAGCTGAAAATGAGAGACACGTTTTAGGAAAATTTGGATTGGGAAATAGAAATGATGCAGGTGACAAATTAATTGAATTTTGCACAGAAAATGAGTTCACGATAGCCAACACGCTTTTTAAACAACATCCAAGAAGACTCTTCACATGGAAGTCTCCGGACAGTATTACCAAAAATCAGATAGATTATATTTTAATACAAAGAAGATGGAGATCAAACATAACATCTGCAAAAACCCTACGAAGTGCAGACTGTGATACAGATCATCAGTTATTAGAAGCAGATCTGAAATTAAAACTCAAAAAGCTTACCCGAGGACCAAGGCCATTTCGTTTTGATCTCACAAAAATACCAGATGCATACAACATAGAAGTTAGGAATCGCTTTGGGGTCTTGATGTCTGTGCAAGAGGAAATTACACCTGGTGAACTGACAGTACAAGCTAGAGATATCTTGATAACTGCAGCCAAAGATTTAATTCCGACCAAGAAAAAGCAACTTAAGCCATGGATTACATCAGACACATTAGAATTAATAAAACAACGAAGGGAGCTGAAAAAGAAAGGAGATGAATCCGATAACAGCAGGATGAAGTATAAATCTTTAACTCGAGAAATAAGAAAGAACACAAGAAAGGACAAAAATCAATACATACAAGATTGCTGTACCAGAATAGAGCAATGTCATAAGACTGGAAGAGATTATGAAATGTTCAAAGAAATGAAGGTATTGACAAGAAATGTTCAACCTCAATTGAATGTTATCTGTGACAAGATGGGAAATACCTTAACAGAATCTAGGCAAATTCTAGAAAGATGGCAGGAGTACTGCAGTGGAATGTATGATATGAGTGACAGTGAGGATATGAATGAGATACATGAGCCAATGACAGCAGAGACAGAACCTGAACCCTCATTAGATGAAATTGCTTGGGCTATAAAGAACCTGAAGAATGGTAAATCACCTGGATGTGATGAGATACCAGCTGAACTAATTAAAGCGGGAGGAGAAGAAAGCATACACATATATCATGCATTATGTAAAAAGATTTGGAAATATGGTATATGGCCAAAAGATTGGAAGAGAACTATCTTCATTCCAATACCAAAAAAGGGCAACCTGAAATTATGCACCAACTATAGAACTGTTGCCCTGATCAGTCATGCAAGTAAAATTCTACTAAAAGTCATAATGGGAAGACTTCGTAAGAAAATGGAAGAAGAGATTAACGTGGTTCAAGCTGGATTTAGACAAGGAAGAGGAACAAGAGATCACATATTCAACATGCGATTAATAATAGAGAAGTGCAGAGAATTTAATGTAAACCTATTCTCATGTTTTGTGGATTATTCAAAGGCATTTGACTGTGTACAACATAAGAAACTTTGGGAAATCATGAGGAATATGGGCTTTCCATCACATGTAGTACAACTCATAAAAATGCTCTATCTAGACCAACAAGCAGCAGTTAGAATAGATGGCGAGACATCAGATTGGTTTGACATCAAACAAGGAGTCCGTCAGGGCTGCGTGCTGTCACCCTATTTGTTTAACCTGTACGCCGAAAATATAATGAGAAATGTAAGAGATGATATAAACAGGGAGCTATATGAAGCTCTAAATATCGGCGGTCATGACATACCAGAGATTCGATATGCTGATGATACTATCCACAACACAGAATGGCATAGAAAACCTAATAGCCTCAACCCAATTGAATAGTGAAAATCACAACTTATATCTTAATATAGCAAAAACAAAGATAATGCATACAGACGAAACTGCAATGGAGAAAGAAATATACGTTAATGGGGAAAAATTGGAGGTGGTGGAAAATTTTGAATATCTTGGGTCACTGATTACCAACAATGGTGACACAATGACAGAAATTAAACGGACGACTATCAATTGCTCTTCAAAGACTAAAACAGACTGAATAAATTATGGAGTGGGACAGACAGAACTACAAAAATTAGATTTTTAAGAGCATGCATCTTTCCCATTGCAACATACGCCTGTGAGACATGGACACTTACTAAACAAGCTGAACAGCGCATAAATGCCTTTGAACTATAAATGTTATAGACGAGTTCTAAGAATATCTTGGGTAAAGAAAAGAACAAATGCATCCATACTTCAGGAATTGAATATTGAAGAAGGTTGGATATTAAAGACGATAAAACAAAGAAAATTGAAATATTTTGGTCACTTGAAACATCACGAAAGTTTGGAGAGAACAATAATGGAAGGATATATGCCTGGGAAGAGAGGAAGAGGAAGGCCAAAGAGAAGATGGGTGCAGGATGTAGTGGATGATCTCCAGAAGGGTGTATCAGACGCGGGACAACCTGCTTATGATCGAGAGGTTTTCCGGAAGGTTGTTATGGCAGCGAGGTTCTGCAAAGGACATGCTACTGAATGAATGAATGAATGCTGGGGAATGGAGGATTTGAACTATAATGTCCAATGAACACACTGTAGTGTAATACTGTTCAGTGTAAGTTCATGTCTCTTATTGTGCATTAGGGTAAGATTAACATAGTAATGAAACGATTTGTCACAGCCAAGTCACAGATGCAATTAAGGTTATTACTATTCCATCATATTGTCGAAACATATCACACCTGACGTATACAAATTATTGAAACATAAAGACATGTAACATACTGGACATGTTTAGAAAATACAATGAGGGAAATTGTGGTCCACACACAATAATAATCTATTCATCCAAGCTGTCCAAAATAACACGTTCGTTTATGATTTTCATGCAGTAGATACACTTACATCTCAGTCATCATCATCATGCACCATGCCGATAAGCGTAGGCGGTCATGTTTCGCCATCTCGCACGATCACGAGAGTAGTGGGTCAGCTCTGTATTGTTGTCTCGAAAATGCCAGGTGGCAAAGCCATTCAGATATTTCCTTCTTTGCCTTCCCCATGTTCTTTTCCGCTCAGTCTTGCCATTTGTCATCAAGTTCTCTAATTGTTTTTCTTCTTATAAAGTATCCAACACATTTTGACTCTCTACGTCTAATTTCTCTAATCAGTTAGCGTTTCTCATTTGATTCTTGTAGGACTTGCTCGTTGGTTTTTCTGTCTGTCCATGGCATTCTTTGCATTTTTCTAAGAAACCACATCTCCACTGCCAATATATTTATTTCTACCTTGTCTGCTTATTGTCCTCGCCTCACATCCATACAACAGTAACGGTTATATATAGCCCTTCAACAATTTGTTTCCTTGTTGCAATTGTCATCTTTTTTTTTTTTTTGGTCAGTATGTTTTCCAGCCGGTCTCTCTGGCTGTGGGGTTACAACACTTTCTCTCTGTAATCCCGTTTATCACGCAGTCTCGTAGCGGAGCGAGAGCTGAGGCGGTTCGACCCCCGCTCGTACCTTGCGGGATACTGAGCCGGCCGCTCAGAAAGCAATGGCAAACTACTGAGCGTAATCTTGCCAAGAGATCAACATACAGCTGAAAGATGCTGGTGTTGACGGCTAAGTCCTGTAAAGGATATGCTAAAAAAAAAAAAATGTTTTCCATCTTACAAGAGGCTATCTTCGCCATAGCGATTCTTGTACTAATCTCCTCAACACAACTCCCATCAGATGTTATGACTGTTGTAAGATAGTTGTACCGATTCATTTGTTTAAAAATATTCCCATTTACCCGTATATTATATTAGGGAATTTCTTTCTTCCTAATAACGACCATAAGCTGTGTCTTCTTACAATTTAATTATAATCCTAGTTATTCAATGTGTACAACAATCGCATCTGCAAAATGTTGCAGAGCCTGTTCATAGTCTGCAATAAATCTATATCATCCGCATATCTAATGCCATTGATGTTATGTCCCCCAATAGTTATTCCTCTCGTATCTTCTAAATGTACAGCATTACAATATGGTATAAGAATTATCCTTGCTGCGATATCTCATATCAAGTGGATTATGAACAGTCGGATTACACACAATCCCAACAAACAGTGTATTAGTCTATTTTATGTGACATACGTGGCAAACAACCATCCTTGTTAAGTTATATGGAACACTGAGAGTGAATCTGCTTATCTCTAGACCCCTCTATTTCAAATGACCTTTAAGTAAGAGAATGTTGTTTTACTCCTCATCCACCGATCATTATTTTTCACCATCCTTCCGCATTTTTGACTTCCACTTAATATTTCAATGTTACGTATGTAAACAGCATTATTCATCGATCTCGACCTCACAAGATAACATTGGTACAATCTAACACGTTGTCGATAATCCTATAGGGTGGTTCATACTCGGTCCATGATCGAATATAACTTTTCTCTACTTCTGCCGCATGTTACGCCCTCCCCAACACCACTGTGAACTACCCCAATCGTCATTTTTCTGATGTGTTCACTGGACCGTTCCCCACCCCCACAAGACTGCTCAACATCGTACAGTATAAAAGCTGACTTTTGTCAACATTCACCCTGCTTCATATGTGGAACCTCTGAGATTAGGAGTACATATTTTATTACACCCTGTTTATTACGTCTCAATGTAATCACTGTAGTGCTATCTCTTTTGTGTGTGTGTTGTGTTTTCTTAGTATTGCTTACTTACGAAGACGTGTCCTCAACGTACTCTGTTTTCAGTAATTGTATTTTGTAAAGCTGCCGTAGTATTCTATTGTTTACACTGTTACAGTAAATCAGGTGTTCTCACGTTTTAGTGTTTGTGACTGGTCTGTCAACGTTTATTTTATTTGTGAAATGCCCATTTATGCTGTTGTTATTATGGCTTTCGCAAACACATCCAACCACACCCCACGTTCCTTTACTTCCAGTTGTAGCCTAATTAATTTCAAAATTGTTTACCTTTTCCAGGTATATGGGGCAGTGCCTTCTGCATACAGTTCAAGCGTCTGTTTCAGGATGACAAAAATATTGATATGACAGAAATGATGAGACGAGAAAGAGAGGAATTGGGTTAGTAGATTAAGTCAGTATACAAAAGTATCATTAGTTATTTTATAAGTATATTTTCATTTATAATAATTTTAAAAAACAAATTGAACTCAACCATTTACTCGAACACCTATACAATCTTACCCCTTAGTGTGCACTGGTTATTATTTTCTTTAAATGGCATTTATTTTCTCTGTGTCTTACTTGTAAAATGAATATCCTTTCGACCTCCCGGTCAAACATGGCGGATTGGCGGTTAAGCATTTAAGGCCTCTGGGGTGTTTTTGCTTCTTGCTACGGCTTGCTTAAGCATTTTCCTCACTTTGGACTGGTAGTACGTGGTTTCGTCCCTCAGCTACTGAGCTGAGTGCTTGGAATGACACTGTAAGCCATGGATTTCGTGAGGAGTGCTTTGACATCTGTCCGCGGTTGTTTGTGTTGTAAACTGTATGTTCAGAAAATGGCGGCCGACAGGTTGCTAAACTGGCTAGTTTTCCTTAATGCAGTAATGTGTGTGAAGCTGCTAAATTTCTGGTGGCAGTCGCTTACACCGACGAGGAACTTTAAATTTCGTGGCGCATTGTTGTGTTTGCATTTTGGCAGCGGCCTTATGCGTGTACTTGCCTGTGCCTGCTGTTGGTTTGTCGGTACTGCTGTCTGTTCCACTTTTCACAAGGGACATTGAGGGGCATTTTATGTGATATTCAATGGCACATGAACGTGGTGACTGGCAACCCTTTGGCGTGAAGTTGAAACCACGACTAACTAACTTGGAGAGTTCTTTAATACTCTTTATAATATAACAGGATTATGCAACAAGTTTTTAAAGAATCCACTTTCATTATAGATTGCAGGACAGACTCTCGATGCGTTACTAATTCGTATGGCTCATGCATTTTTATTTCCTCATCATCATAATTATCATCCTATGGTGTGCAAATATGCATAGGCGAGCATGGTTCGTCCTGACACGGTCGCCAGTCTTGGATTAGGTCTTGTTTCTTGTCTCGATTATGCCATTTGGCAAAGCAATTAAGTTATTTATCGCTTTTCCTTCCCTTTGATTTTTCTCCAATCAATTTTGTCAGTTGTAACTAAGTTGTAAAACATATGTCTCGTTTTAACGTGCTAAAAATCGTGCTAAAAACGTGCTAAAAAAACTTGCTAAAAACGTGCTAAAAAAATTGACTGTTTACGTATAATTTCTCTAATCACGTATAATTTCTCTAATCAAATTGCGGTTTTCATTTGTTTCATTTGAGGGGAGCTGCGTGGTCTCTAGGTATGGTGTCCGTCTCGAGTGCTGGAGGTCCCCGGGTTCAAGCCCCGGTGAGCACCGGGATTTTTTTCACGTGGACTTCTAGCAATACAATTTCCTCTGGTTTCTGGGTAGTGAAATCGGACGCACGTGTGTATTGTTGCGCACGTAAAAAATCCCTTGGCAGTTGGAAATCGAAAAAGAGTAGCCTAACGGCACTGCCCGGGCAAAATTTCGAGTTAAAAATCTACCCAAAGTATGTTCAGGATCCTCGTCGGTGCTACCGAGTTCGTGCACTGAGCTGAGTTTATCCAGACTCAGATTTGAGTTAGGAGGAAAACGGAGCACTTATGGATTGCACCCGTGTGCCGTGATATTGATCCATAGACTAAACTAAACTAGTTGTTTCATTTAGAACTTTCTCATTTGTGTTTCTGTCGGTCTTTGGTATTGTTTGCATTTTTCTCAGAAACCACATTCCCGTTTGCTTTAGATTCTTTTCAGCTTGTCTGCGTATTGTCCAATGCTTCACATGCATATCAAAGTATATTTTCTATATAGCACTTTAACTCTCTTTTTTTTTCCTTACTGCAGTTGACACATTTTTTTCCCTTTTTTTGTTGTTGAGTTTGTCTTCCATCTGCAAAAGGCTAAATTGTGCCATATCAGTTCTTGTTCTAATGCCTTGAAAGCACTTTTCATCGGATGTTGTAACTGTTCCGAGAAAGTGTTACCGATTCCCCACTTTCTCAGATGTTACAAGAGGTTACTCTTTTCTTTACAATTTAATTCTACCTCAGTTGCTCACAATAACAACATCTACTAAATGTTTTATGCCATTTTCATTGTCTGCAACCATTAGTGTATCGCATCGTCTTTTATATCCCGTGTGAAGTTAATGCTCTATTCCCAAAGTCGTTTGGCCAAACCCTGCTTCGCCAGAACACATGCCTTCAGTTCATGTTATTTTTAAACCATTATGACATTTGGCATAGGTTAATAAAACACGCGGGAGCCGCGATAGAGCAGTGGCTAGACGCCCGTCTGCGACCATATGGTCATGGATACGAATCCGTATTAAGGCGGAATTTTATAATTGAGTGGACTAAGATTAGTAAAATGAAATGTTTTGTACAGTAAAGGCAGACTGTGTGATAATGATCACACTACACATTGAGTGCCGACTGGTGTATACAATTATGGGTCTATCACCGTATGCTACAAGCGCCTTAAGGCTAGTAAAGGGTTCTTTATTCTTACTACTTTCCATATAATTTAATAAAACTCCAAAATGTATTGGCTGTTTGTGATCTTTTAATGCAGTTTTGTGTCCAGTAGTTTGCGATTGCTTTCTAAACGGCCTAAGCTCATGCTATTGTAATAATAAACGGAAAGTAATCTCCTAATAAATCGCTTGCTACTGACCTCAAACGCCGGATGTTGGGATTGTGAAACTGCGTTCATTATCCCCTAAGCCACATATACCGACCATAATAGAAGTAAGAAAGTAAACTGCACACTCAGTAAATTCCTGATAAGGAAAGTGTGAAGTGGCTTAGAGAGATTAGTGAAAATACCAAAAACATCCTATAGATTGGCGATAACAACGAGTTATAGCAAACTAGAATGTCACAAGAAAAACACCTAGAATAAACATATAGCGTAGCAAATGTTGCAGCATTATGTTTCTATGTAAAAGGGTGATGATGATTATGATATGTATCGTTGTTAAGAAAAATTTTTATTACATGATATTACTGTTACAGTTTAATATTGTTGCTAACATTCACAATTCACTTAGAGGAAGAGCTGAAAAAAGACATTGCTGTTTGTGACGTGGAAGACAGTGAGTCTAGTGATGAAGAAAACCTGAGTGAGAAGGGAACTCATGGAGAAAAGACAACAGGTTAATGTTTCTTAAAAAATTAATATTTAATAAATGCCATAACAATATTAAGCAGTCTCTGTCATATGGGTAAATATGATATATATATATATATATATGTATATATATATATATATATATATATATATATATATATATATATATATATATATATATATATATATATTCTGTGCGTATCCTTTACAGGACATCGCTGTCAACACCAGCATCTTTCAGCTGTATGTTGATTTCTTGGCAAGATTACGTTCAGTAGTTTGCCATTGCTTTCTGAGCGGCCGGTCTCACATACCCCGTAAGTTACCGATGCGATTCGAACCACTGCTGATTCTCACCTGTCATCACGTCACCGACGAGAGTATACGAGATTACGGAGAAAAGTCATAACCTCTAAGCCACGAAGCCGGCATATATATATATATATATATATATATATATATATATATATATATATATATATATATATATATATATATATATATATATATATATATATATATATATATATATATATATATATAGTGAAGGTAAATTCGTCAGAGAATAAGCAGTACAAGAAGTGATTTAACAGTCTTAACAAATCAAGCAACGCTTTGGATCATAAACTATACTTATATGCTGCTAAGCATTAGTAGTATTGATAATTACAGATCATCCATTCAGAAGCATGTCTCTTACAGAACTTCGCTCCCATACACACCGTCCGGAAAACTTCTCGGTCATAGGCAAGATGTCCTGCTTCCGATGCAACCATCTGGAGTCCACCCACGACTTCCTGCACCCATCTTCTCTTTGGCCTTCCTCTTCCTCTCTTCCCAGGCATATAGCTCTCAATGATTGTTTTCTCCAAACTTTCATGACGTTTCAAAGGACCAAAATATTTCAATTTTCTTTGTTTTTTCGTCTTTAGTAGTCAACCTTCTTCAACATTCAACTCTTGCCGTATGGGTGCATTTGTTCTTCTCTGCATCCAAGATAAGCATAGAACCAGTCTATAACATTTATATTCAAAGGCATTTATGAGCTGTTCAGCTTTTTTAGTTAATGCCCAGGTCTAACATGCATATGTTGCGATGTGAAAAATGCATTCTCTTAAAAATCTAATTTTTGATGTCCCTCTGTCCCTCTCCACAATTTATTCAGTTGTTTTAGTTCCTGAAGAGCAACATATATTCGTCTTTTAATTTTCTTTATTGTCTCACCATTGCTGGTAACTAATGGCCCAAGATATTCGAAATTTTCCACCACCTCCGATTTTTCCTCATTAACATATATTTCTTTTTTCATATTAGTTTTATCTGCATGCATTATCTTTGTTTTTGCTATGTTATAATGATATAAGTTGTGATTTCCACTATTCTTTTGGGTTTAAGTTATTAGTTTCTCTATACCATTCTGTGCCGGTCTCTCTGGCCGAGGGGTTACAATACTTTCTCCGTAATCCCGTTTATCACGTAGAGTCTCGTAGCGGGCGAGAACTGGGAGCGGGTCTACCCCCGCTGGTGACTTGCGGGATAACTGAGCCGGCCGCTCAGAAAGCAATGGCAAACTATTGAGCGTAATCTTGCCAAGAAATCAACAGACAGCTGAAAGATGCTGCTGTTGACAGCAATGTCCTGTAAAGGATATGCGAATTTAAAAAGAAAAAAATACCATTCTGTATTGTATAATTATAGATTAGAAATATTTAATGTATAGTCAATGTGATCTATTGATACATCTATGAATGAAGCAAACAAACTTGAAGTTTCGAGTTCCTATTCTTCCAACCAAACAGAGACCGTAACAACACCGCATGAAGAACAGAACACGGAAGAAGAATCAAATTACACCATCAAAGAACTCTTATTTGCGGATGATCAGACACTAAAAGCAAAACCAGAAGCAGAATTACAAGCCCACATAATCAGCCTAAACGAAGTGTGTAAAGAGCATAACATGAAAATTAAAATCAGAAAAACAAGGGTCATGACTATAACCAAAGAAGAAAAAAACTACAAAGATTCATCTAAAAGAACACCCACGGAAACAAGTAAAGAGCTTCAAGTACTTAAAGTTAGTTGCATATCCTTTACAGGACGTAGCAGCCAACACCAGCATTTTTTTTTTTTTTGCCGGTTTGACCTCTTGGCAAGTTTATGTTCAGTAGTTTGCCATTGCTTTCTGAACGACCGGCATCAATACCATTTCGTAAAAATAAACACAACGTGGTCTGCTGCGAAATCCTTCGCAGCTGTTTTCGAACCCGGGTATGCGGGATCACAAACTGCGTCCGTTACTCCTTCGCCGCAGAGCAGGCATTTCAAGTACTTAGGAAGTATACTATCATCAAATAGCACATCAGAAGACGAGACTGAAAATAGATGCATTAAGGCAAATCTACTGATTGGACATATGGCACCAATACTAAAGAACAAACACCTATCGGTAGATACTAAACACAATCGTCCTACCAACTCTATGCTACCAATGCAAAACCTGGACACTGACAGAAAAAAAAGAGAAAAGAACAATTTAAAAAAACGGAAATGAGATTCCTCATATGCTATTATATATGTCATAATTTAAAAAAAATAATTAATAACGACGTGTTCAATAGCTAAGTAGCACTTATTTTTTTTTTTTATAAATTGAATATAATGCCAGGTGGCTTACAAAGAAGACGATCAAAGAGCACGAAACTGAAGCAAAAATCTTTCTGGGATGCAATAGTGACGAGGATGCTTGAATCACGATGGTTTCAGGTAATTAGCTTAGATATGTATGCTTTTCATTGTTTGTCTTTAATGTATTTCATATATTGCTTCATCTCAGAATTCCATCTTCTTCTCGGCATTTACATCATTAATAGCTGTGCATTCAAATTTCACAGTTGAGTCCTGCCTACTGGGAATTGAATGGGCTGTAACACTGGAGTCTAATTAGGCAAAGTTTGTCCCACAGCAGACTAATTTTAAGAAGTTGTATACCGTTCTGTGTTTTACATCTAAGAACTAACCAAGCTTGCAAGTAGCCAACCGTCTTTTCCTTTACTTTTGATGGGCAAATAGAAAATCACTAACCTGCTCAGTTCGCAGTGACTGCACTAGCCAGACGGCCTTAATTCCTCATATTTCCCTTCCTGTCCTAAACAGCAAGGTACGAGAGGGCTTCGCTTGAAAACCTTAAAAGTGTGATAAAAATTACAATAGCCATGTCATTGTCTTGTATCCTGTCAAGATTGTTGGTAAGGTTGCCAAGAGTGTTTATCACGTGACATCATGGTGCAGACGAAACACGGTGACGTCATAAGGACAGTTTAAAGATGCACCAAAGAGGAGCAGAATTCTGTTATCCGTTTTTTTTTTTTTTGGGGTCAGTGAATGAGTGAAACCTATAGACAATTACCGGTGAATGAAGGTTTACTATGGCGATGCGTGCCTGTCAGTCCAGCAAGTGTATGATGGGAGTAGGACGTTTACAAAACGTCTGTGACTTCTGTGTCAGGCTGCTCACGATCGAGTCAGACACACCGCGTAGTGAACCCCGTGTAACACACACGCGACCAAGAGAACCTTGTTTTTGTTCTACAGGAATCCAATTACTTTATCGGCGCTATAGAACTTGCGCTGAAAGCAGTGGTGACCATATCGAAAAATGTATATACATGTTACTCACATTTTCAGAATATATAACACCAAAACAAATTTATGGTTTTTTATATGTAGCCCCCTTTTGGTGATGTTTGTCCGTCAAGAATGATGGTGGTCATTCATTTCATTCAGTGGGGTTGAAAGTTTAGAGCCGTGAGTTGTAAGAAGGCTGTGAAGGCCTATTTTGGCTCGAAATGTTCTTTGACAACGTGTGCAAAGAATGCTTGACATTCCAGGAGGTTCATCTCCGGCAGTGGGTTTTTTGTCCAGCCTGTCTTTTACAGTTCATGCAGTCCTGTTTGCTTCACAAGTGACTGCACCCTTGCGTAATGATGTCATCATCAACTGCCGTGCCGACTGGCGTAGGCGTTCATGACTCCGAAGATCTCGGTCTTTAGTTTTCTGGTTCAACTCTGCCGTTGATATTCCTCCATGCCACCGTCGCAATCCATCCAGCATCATTTCTCGTGGTCTGCCTCTGCCTCTCTTCCCCTCGATCTTTCCAATTGTCACGAACGAACGAACGAACGAAAATCTTTATTTTCAAAGGGTTAAGAATTGGGCACGCAAACCCTCTGCATGTTCTCCAGCGCCTCTCTTCTCTTTTCTTGATATTCAAAGAGAGTCCTTTCTTTGCACTCTCTGTTACTACAATGTCCAACAATTTTTGCGTTATCCGCTATCAATACTGCGTCATCTGCATAGCGTATATTATTTATATTATAACCTCCAAATATTATTCCTGTCTTTTCTTTGATCTCTCTCATTATTACACCGCAATTTTCAGTCTTTGGCGGCAATCTGCCAAGTGTCATAATGAATTACAAAAGTTTTAGTGAGATCTTCAGAGTGTCTTTAAAGCATTTCGTCTGGCCGCCTTATGAGCGTTTACCATGGCGCCGCTAGCCTAAAAAATAATTCGTTGTGGGAGCCTGTGATCTGGCATGCGAGTCAAGTGACCAGCCCAGCGAATCTGATTTTTCATTAGTAGAGTGTGGATATTGGGCATGGGCGCTCTTTCTAAGACGTCAGTGTCTGGGATCCTATCTTGCCATGTAATCTTCAATAGATTCGTAAGGCAGACTGTGTGGAAGTGGTTTAATTACCTGGCGTGTCACTGGTAAACAGTGCAGGTTTCACAATCATATAGCAGTGTGGATAATACGACTGCTTTGTAGACTTTCAGCTTTGTTTGTAGGCTTATTCAATTTCTGTTAGATGAAGTTTGACGAAGAATGATTTGCGCGATGAACTGAAATCAGAATCCAGTGCCAAGACAAGTCAAGACGACCCGAGACGAATACAGGTGCAGTGCATGACCAAGCCGCTCTACGTGCCTTGCCGTGCTCATTACGTTCCACAACTTTGCATCTAAACGCCGTCTTGCCCGTTGAATCAGCCCCCTCGTACTATCGGCATTAGATGACAGACAGAAAAAACAAACTCATCACATTAAAGACTCCAGCATGTGCACGGCACAGTTTCTGACAGCACTGTTATTCTAATGCATTACATTGGTACCTTGCCGTCTTGACAGACGATATTTTGTTACACTGCGCTTCAAAAAGGCATAATAACTACAACCCGTGGCGAATGCGACTGATAAGGCCAATTCGCGCTGTAAATGTTCGTCCACAGTGGATGCATGTGAACACATGGTCATTTCCACCATCATGCACCATCATACGTCTCACACGCTCGGTGTGTGACTTATCTGCAATAATTTTATCCTTTGTCTTTATTCAATTTCTGATATTTGCCCTCCACGCATCAAGTTCAACGGCGACGTGCTCCCAGTGTGCACTATTAATGCCTGTATCAATCATGTCCCGCTTACATACATCTTTGTATCGTAGTAGAGGCCGACCCTGAGATCTCTTACACATCTTTAATTCACTAAAAAAGATGACCTTTGGTATTCTACAATCACCTATCCTCCTAACGTGTCCTACACATCTAAGTCTACGAAGACTGAGCATGGAATATATCGTCACACAACCTGATCTTTCCAATACTTCAGTATTTGAGATTTTGTCTTGCCACTTAATACCAAGTATTCTTCGCAGCAGACACCGCATATGAAAGCTGTTTAAACATTTCTCTTGGTGTGAGTAAGTTGTCCAGGCTTCACTGCCATAAAGAAGAGTACTAAGGACACAGGCTTTATAGACAAGGACTTTTGTTTTGGCAGTAAGCTTCCTGTTCTTCTAGACTCTTTTTTTAACCTGCTCATTGTTGTTGCTTCCTTACCAATCCTGATGTTGATTTTTTCCTGATCTAGGGATAATTTGCTATTTAACTCTGATCCTAGATTTGTAAAATGGTCTACTATCCTTAGTTCGGCGTCGTCATTCTTTTTGTGTCTTCTTTTTGCTAATTGTTAATCCAAATTCAGAATAAGCATCGGATAATGCAGATAGTAGACGATGTAATTCTTCCTCAGAGTGGGTCGTAATTGCAGCATCGTCTGCAAATAGCAACTCTCTTATCAGTACCCTCCTAATTTAGGTCTTGGCCTTCAATCTCTGAGCATTTTAGAGGCCGCCATCTGAGCGTGAGTGAATGTATATACCACCATCCTGATCACGAAAGGCATATTTCAGTAGAAGTGAAAAGTATATTCAAAAGAGGGTGGGAGCTAGTGCACGACTCCATCATCAAAATTGATTATACCCTTCATGCCTGCGTGGTCTCGAGGTATGGTGTCCGTTTCGAGTGCTGGATGTCCCGGGTTCATGCCCCGGTGATGATCGGGACTTTTTCATGTGGGCTTCTAGTAATAAAATTTCCACTGGTCTCTGGGTAGTAAGATCGAACGCCCGTGTGTATTTTTGCGCACGTAAAATATCCCTTGGCAGTTGGAAATCGAAAAAGAGTAGCCTAACGGCGCTGCCGGGCAAAAGTTCGGGTTAAAAATCTACCCAAAGTATTTCAGGATCCTCGCCGGTGCTACGGAGTTCGTGCACTGAACTGAGTTTCTCCAAACTCAGGTTTGAGTTAGGAGGAGAACGGAGCACTTATGGGTTACACCCTTGTGCCGTGATGTTGATCCATCGACTAAACTAAACTAAACTTCCAACGGAGTCCAAACCATCCTATCTCTTTTCACTATCACTTACGCGCTGTCCCTCGATCTTACTCATGTCTTTGTAATGTCGCTTTGGACCCACTTCACTGGTTTTGATCTTGTAACTACTTAAGCAATCATGTTGGAAGCCTCTAGTCTTTCTTGTCGTAAACAGACTGGTGTGTTTCAGATAGTCAACATCTCTATGATCTTTTAAGTAATGATATGCGCATTTAATTTGATTTTAGTCATATTAAATGTGTGTACGATAATCTTATTACCTAAATACATCTTCTAACAAGACTGTAATTACAATAGTACCAAAAGGAGATTAAAATATGAATGATAAAGAACATCATCATCATTTGCCATGCCGACATTCGTGGGCAGTCATGTTTCGCCATCTCACACGATCACTAAAGTCATGGATCAGCTCTGAATTCTTTTCTCGATAATACCATGTAGCCACATCATCTAGATATTTATCTCTCTTCTTCCTCTTTGTTCTTTTCCCCTCAGTCTTTCCTGTTGACACCAAGTTTTCTAGATTTTTTCGTCTCATAACGTTACCAAAATACCGTCTAATTCTAATTTCTCTAATCAGTCTACGATTTTCATTTGTTTCATGTAAGACTTGCTCATTTGTTTTCTGTCTGACCATGGTATTCTTTGCATTTTCCTCAAAAACGACATGTCCACTCGAATTAGAGCATGGCAAGAATAACGAAGGATTTAAGAGTCTAGAACAGGGGTGGCCAACACGAGGCCCACGGGCCGCATTCGGCCCGCCGGGAGTTATGTTATGGCCCGCGGAGTGGGAAACGACGATGTGGTCGAAGCTGTAGCACGCTTGCTTGTTTACTTTAATTAACAACAAATTTAAAAAAAAATTAGGTGCGTGGCCCGGCAGAAAACATTATTTCTGAAATTTGGCCAGCCTGCTGAAAAAGTTGGTCTAGAAGAAGATCAGGTTGAATAAGATAAAACGACTGGAATGGAAAACAAGAATAACAATATCTAATGACTTTACATCTAGTAAGACACTTGACATTCATATTTACAGAGCATAGAACTGCGTGCAGCTCAGGTCTTCAACTTCTTGCGAGGCCTGTCACTTAACAATGTGTATCCATTCTCTCCATTCACCAAGATGCAAGAAGAGGAGGATGAAAATAATAAAGGTAATCAAATATAAGCATAATATGTTCGTGTCATTTGTCTTTAAATTTTATATATTTATTTAATCACTGTCAACAGACTTGTCTCAGACATTATGAGCTCATAATTGTGTGTATGCGCACATGTATATGTCTTTCATTCAAGGCTCTAATCTCATATATTTACTGGTTAAGTTACAAAAACACAAATTTTGCAAGACAAGAAAACAGTTGCTTTACAGAGATTCATCATCATTACCTGCAATGCTGATAAGCATGGGTGGTATAATTTTCGCCATCTCACACTTTCAAATGAGTCATGGATCAGCTCTGTGTTTTTGTCTTGACCATACCATGTGGCCAAGCCCCCCAGGTATTTATTTCTCTCCCTTCCCATTGTTCCACATTTCCACAGCCATTAGATTTTTTTAGCTTGTCAGCTCATTGTCCACACTTCACATCCATACAAAAGAACAGGTTCTATGCAGCACTTCAACACTCTACAACACTCGATGCAATTGACATCTTTTGAATGGTCAGTATATTTTCCATCTTGCAAGAGGCTACCTTTGCCATGGCGATTTTTATTCTAATATTTTCAAGGCACCTCCCATCAGATGTTTTGACTGTTCCGAGATAATTGTACCGATTCACTTGTTAAATAATATTCCCATTTACCTGTATATTACATTGGGGTTAGTTAGATAGTTAGTCGACAGATCATCCTCATTGCACATCGAACCATTCAGTCCATAAGTGCTTGGATCCCCTCCTCAGCAAATCCCGCAGCGTGTTGCAGCTAACGACACCAGTTCTGTGTTGGTTTATCAGTCTTCTTTGGCTTCCTGCGTAGTGTTCTTGTTTGGCCACCCCTCTTTTAATTTGCTGTTCTCGCAGTCTGGCCATGGTTGTAGATTCAGTCATCACTTGGTTCTCGCAAAAGTCTTACTTCTCGTAGAGCATTCAGAATGTCAGCCTGGTCCATGGCGCGTCCGCCCTCCACAGTAGCGTTACCTGCGAGCTTGTCAGCCCGCTCATTCCCTTGTACTCCCGCATGCCCTGGCACGAAGATGAAACTAATCTTTGCCAGCCGAGACCGCTCCAGAGACAGCAACCATTCTCTTCGGATCCCCCCATCTCTATCCTCTTGAGCATGTTCATTGAGTCGCTAAGGAAACATGCCCTAGTGAATGTCTGTGTCTCGAGCCATGTTATTGCTTTACTTACTGCCATGACTTCCATAGTCAGGCTACTTGTGGTCTCAGCAAAAGCACCAGAGTCCTCCTTCACAATTCTCCCTCCGGCCTGAGCCGTAAAGGCCCATGAGCTTCTCACATGTCGGACGACCGACCCATCTGTGTAAATGACAGCATCACCGTCTAGCGAATTCTCGAAAATCAACGCTTGTACTTCCGCCTCCACAGCTGCCGGGTTTTCTTGTCTGCATTTTCTGTCTAGTTGGATGCAAACTGAAAAGGATGTGCAGAAATCTGTTGGCACTTGTACCCACTCCTCGCCAGGTTCTAAGTCCTCAAGTGAACACACCTGTTGAAGAATGTCTTCGGCTTGACCCATCCACGACCGTCCTCTTTTTAACCTGCTGCCCTTCACCTTCATAATTTCACTATGCAGTGGATGTTGTGTGTTTGCGTTAACTCTGAGGTAGGCGCGAGCTCTGCAGACTTGTATTCTGTCTTCAATGGTTGGAAAATCAAGAAGGTAGCGCATCGCCCTGCATGCTGTATCTCTTGTACATCCAAGAATAATGCGCATAGCTTCATTCTGTATCCTTTCAATTCTTTCTATCTGCTTACGGCTGAGAGTCAGGATTGCCATCGCATACTCCAAAACAGACATGACCAGCCCCTCGTACAGAAGACATAGATGGCGCTGCTCACAGTTTGCTGCCGCCATAACCCGCATCGCAGCCAAACCCCGCTTGGCCTTTGTTATCACCTTGTCTATGTGCTCATTATAAGCAAGACTTCGATCAAACCGTATCCCCAGGTAATTCATTGCCTGCGTTCTTTCCACCGTCTCTGAACACAGATTTACAGTTGGTGTTGGAGTGTTGACAATATGATTATTCAACGAGAACCAAGTCACTGTTGCCTTTGTTGGGTTGACCATTGCCCCAGCTTCAACACACCAAGTACTTATGCGATTGAGTTCGGTTTGTAGTTCCACAGCAACCTGATCTCTATCCTTACCCTGGCGATACACTAAAACATCGTCGGCATATGACAATGTCCTACCAGGTCCAGTGATCTGCTCACTGGTGATTCTCACAGTGTAGGCGTTGAACAGTACCGGAGATAATGGTGATCCCTGTGGTAGGCCAGGATATATTGTTGTTGGTTCCGACGTCCAACTGCCACATCTAAAAACTGCTTTCCTTTGGAAGAGGGCTGCAGCGATCCAACTAAGGAGGAATGGACTTATTTTGAGTTCAAGAAGCTGAAGCATTAAAAAATCCAATGGTACTCTGTTGTACGCGTCCTCAAGATTAATCGCCGCAACAAAGTTTTCAATGCCTGAGTGGAAACCTTCATAGACATCATGGGCAAAAACTGCTGCATTGGTCCAGGTTTCTCTTTTTGGACGGTACCCACCCAGGGTAGGTGGGAAAACACCTTGCCTCTCTAGCTGGCTTGATATTTTCCTGGCAATTAACTTCTCCAGCAGCTTGCCTATTGTATTCTGCATGGTTATAACTCGATATCCCTGAATTTTTGTGTGGTCTTTGCCAGGCTTCGGCAAGGGAATCAGATAGCTGTGTAACCACTCCTCCTTGATGCTAGCACTCCCTATACTGTTGTTGTACATGTCTGCTAGTTCCTCTAGCTCGTTGTCGGTACACCTATTGATGTCGTTGTATCTTATGCCATCTGGCCCTGGAGCGCTGTTTTTTGATCGTCGAAGCACAGCCTTGATTTCTTTCACTGTCACTGTGTCTTCATCCGAAGTGTTCTGGGCCTTGCACCTGTCTGAGGTGACCTCCTTGGCAAGATTTCGGCCTCTCATGTCTGTCTGGTTGCTCTGCTCTAGATAGCGTTCAAAGAGGGCTTTGCCCTTGTCCTCGTCAGTCCTCTGCCAGATGAGGTCAGCACCTTGGAAGTCAGAAATGCTCTTATTCTTGACTACCCCGCTCATGCTTTTATGTAGTCGCCAGAACAATTTCAGTGACTTGTCTGTGCTTACTCTTTGACACACCTCTGCCCATTTTTCACTTTTAACCACCTTGACCAGTTTTTTGAAATAGCTTACTTTTGTGTGCATCTCTCTTTCTAAGTGCATGCAGGGACTGGGATGGCCAGCTCTGTTCTTCTTGGCATTTTGCCATCTCCTTACAGCACCACGCTTATCCAACCACGCCTTCTCCACCTAACATTCCACCACGGTGGCTGCTCCCAGCTTTTTTCTCCTGCCCTGAAGCCTTCTGCGCTTGTCACGTCTTATTTTACTCACATCTTGCCCTGTACTGTCATACTGGAAAGTCTTGACCGTTAACTTGTGCTGCCTGGTTCTGCCTTTCTCCACCAATATGCTGCAAGGGTGGTGGTCGCTGCCGTGGTGTCCTAGGACACTCATGTACACATTGTAGTGAGTGAAGGAGAAACCAGCGCCAGATCAATAGCACTGTCCTCATCCCCTGGGTGGCTTGCTGTCCTGGTGACACAGCCATTGTTGATACAAACCAGGTCAATGGTTTCAAGTGCAGTCTCGAGCTCCTCCCCTTGTGTGTTGGAGGAAATGTTTCCCCATGATCTGCCTTTAACGTTGAAATCACCACAGAAAATAACATTTCTCTCTTGACCTAATATGTCACTTAAGCACTGCCACTTCTGGGAATCCAAAATCGCGTTGCGGGCATAAACATTAACCAGCACGAATGATAGACTGGATTGAACTCTTACCGCCTGTATTTGTATATCGTCGCTGTCCCAACTGGACATGTCTAGCTCTGACGCTACATGCTGTCGTGAATGAGAATCGCCATTCCCAGATGTCGTCTGTTGTAGAAACATTTGAAGCCGACAATTCGGAGTAGCTGATCACCCATTCTTGTCTCCTGGAACGCTACAATGTCGTTCCTGTAAACCAGATTTTCTAAAATAGGACCCCGTTGTTTTTATAAACATTAACCAGCACGAATGATAGACTGGATTGAACTCTTACCGCCTGTATTTGTATATCGTCGCTGTCCCAACTGGACATGTCTAGCTCTGACGCTACATGCTGTCGTGAATGAGAATCGCCATTCCCAGATGTCGTCTGTTGTAAAAACATTTGAAGCCGACAATTCGGAGTAGCTGATCACCCATTCTTGTCTCCTAGAACGCTACAATGTCGTTCCTGTAAACCAGATTTTCTAAAATAGGACCCCGTTGTTTTACGCTGGCGCAGTTTCTATACAGAATACGGATATTCCTGAGGCCCAGACGGTCACACTTGAGTCTAAAACCACCACGCTTACCTTGTCGCTTGCAACCTGCCCGGCGCCCACGCCGTCTTGTTAGGTTGACTGCCTGTCGCTCGGAGAACACACGTTCCGCCATGTTGAAAAACCCGAACACCACAGAAACCACACACACTGCGAAAAATTCACTCAAGGATGCTTCGCTCGATGCACGAACTCCGTAGCATCCACGCATATCTTGAGTAGAAACTCCTGGTTTTACATCCTGCCTCACAAACTACACGCAAGAGATTAATAAATCCATCTCCTACGCGAAAAAGTTAACGATCACAAATACAATACTACCGTCCGTCGCCATCTTGAAACCGGAAGTCGAAACCCGGTTAACAAATGTACATTGGTACATTACATGTACAAAGGTACATTGTGGTATTTCTTTCTTCCTAGTGACGACCATAATCTGTGTCTTCTTACAATTTAATTCTAACCCTAGTTGTTCAATGTGTCCAACAACCGGATCTACTAAATGTTGCAGATCTTGATCATTGTATGCAATCAATACTGTATCATCCTCATATCTTCTTCTTCTTCTTCTTCTTCTTCTTCTTCTTCTTCTTCTTCTTCTTCTTCTTCTTCTTCTTCTTCTTCTTCTTCTTCTTCTTCTTCTTCTGCGTTCATCCGGAGTTTTTTTTCTGACGTGATTGCATTGTGCCTGTTTACAGCAGAGCTGCGTTCTTGCGCCGTTAGGCCGACACATCCGACTTCTGTGGGTATTTGTTGACCGGGTTAACTTTCCCGGGGATCCGCATATCTGATGTTATTAATGTTACGTCCCCAATGGTAATTCTTCTATCTGCTAAATTTCTAAAAATATTTTTTACTGTATAGGAAATAAAGATCTGGAGACATTACACATGCATGTCGCACACCTCTCTTACTAGGCTGATATTGACATAATTCATTATCCACCTTTATGGAAGCTTGTTGTGTCCAAAATATGTATTTTGTTACAACTCTTTCCCATCAATTTGTAGATTTGCAAGCATCTTAATCGTGTTGACATGGCTTACTTTATCGAAAGCCTTTGTGTAGTCAATAAAGCAAAGATGTAGGTCATTATTTATTTCTATAGAACGATAAATTTCTGTTTTCAGCATATACACAGCATTTACTATACTCTTGCCTTCAATGAAACCACTTTGTTCTCCTCCTATTTCGGATTGTATTTTCTTCCTAACTCTTTGCATGATGATTTTTAACAAAATATTCGTGATGTGGCTCATTATACTAATTGTTCGATGTTTATCACATTCCTGATCCTTCAGAATTGCAATTAATATAGAATTACATATTTCAGGAGGTTTATCTCCGGTATCAATGTTGTGTCCAGCAGTTTGGTGACCTGGTCTATTCCATAGCCTTGTCACGATGTACTCAACCGTTCCTCATCTCATGACATGTCCAAAGAACCTAGTCTGTCTTCTTCTAATGTAACATGCAATAATTCCTTTTCTAACATCCAGTAACAGGATTTTTTTGCATAAGATGTTCTTAATTGTATGAAATGCAGCTTTTGCTAGTTCTATTCTGTTCCTTATCTCTGCGATAAAGCTTCCATAAAATGTTAACATGTGCATTGATACTTGCAATTTTATACCTGACATAAATTTTAAAATGACAAATAAGAATATGTTAAGAAAAATTTAAAAAAATATACGAGATAAATGTGTAAAGGCAAAAAAAAGTTGGTTAAACGAGCAGTGCAAGAACATTGAATTAAATTCTATTACAGATACAAAAACTATGCACAGACAAAGCAGTGAGCTCACAGGAAGAAAAATAAGAATGAATACAGGGTGTTTGAAATCAAAAACAGGAAAATATTATTGGAGGAAGAGGCTATAATAAAGAGGTGGAATGAGTTATATAAGAGAATTATGTGATGGAGAAAGGGAAGAATTAACAGAAGAAAGTAACTTAGAAGGCCCACCTATTATAAACGAAGTCGCTGAAGCTGTTAAACATATGAAGAAAGGAAAAACAGCTGGGTCAGATGCAATCACAATAGAAGAATTAGAAGTACTGTGAGAATTTGGAGTAGATATATTAAACAAAGTGTTGAGTGGTATTTACAGCAGTGGATATTTACCAAGTCATATGTTGAAATCTGTATTTATAGCTATACAAAAAAGACCAGGAGCGATTGAATGCGAAGATGTCGTACAGTTAACCTCATAAACCATGTCACTAAGCTTCTACTCAGAATTATAATGAGAAAAACAAGAAAGAAAATAAAAATAGAAATTGGTGTACAACAGTATGGATTTGTGGAAGAAAGGGGTACAAACAGAGCATTATATACATTTCGAACAATAAGAGAGAGAGATCAATAGAGGCACGGAAGGACATATATTTGTGCTTCATATTTTATACCAAGGCATTTGATAAAATAAAACAAGGTGAACTAATTAAAATGTTAGAAGATATCAACATTGACTGGAAAGCTCTCAGAATAATACTAACCATTTACTGGAACCAAGTAGCAGCAATTAAAATGGGAATTGAAAAGGGTAATTATGAAAAAAATAAAACTAGCTGTACGACGGGGATGTGTCTTGTCACTTGATCTTTTCTCCTTTTATAACGAAGTAATAATGAGAGAGATCAAAGAGAAGCCAAGGATATTAATTGGAGGTTATAATGTAAACATTATACACTATGCAGATGATACAGTATTGATGGCGGATAATGCAAAAGATCTAAACCAATTATCGGACATTGTAGTAACAGAGAGGGCAAAGAAAAAATTCTCCTTTACTATATAGTAAACATGGTGATATCAAAGAAACATGTGACACCAAAATGTAAATAAAAAGTCACTATTATTGAATGTAAGAAAGAGAGTGCCGAAGTGCTATATAGAACCTGTTTGATGTATTGCAGTCAATCTTGGAATGTAAATGAATGAATTAGGAAGAACTTGGAAACAACAGAGATGTGACTCCAAAGACGAATGTTGTGAATTCCTTGAACTGCCAGAGTAACTAACGACGATTGCCTGAAAGAGGCCAATGAAACTAAACCATTATATACAACAATAAGAAAGAGCCAAACAGCTGTTTTTGGTCATGTGATGATAAGAGGGGCATTGGAGAACATCGTGACGACTGGAAAGATCGAGGCGAAGAGAGGAATATGCAGAACAAGAGAAATTATGCTGGATGGCTTGATAAGGTGGCAAGAAGAAATATCAGCAGAAGAGTTGATCCAGAACACCAAAGATCGAGATATGTGGAGAGACATGAACGCCTACGCAAGCTAGGATGGCATTTGATGATGATTATGGTGAAATTAAGACCATTCACAAAGAATCTTGACATGAATTGGTACAATATCTCAGACCAGTCATTACATCTTATGGAAGGTCTTTGTAGAGATTAGAACAAAAAATGTTATAGTAAAGACAGCCTTTGCATGATAGAAAACATACTCATAAATAAGATGTCAACTGCAATGAGTATTTAAATGCTATGTTGTGAGGTTATTTGTATATAATATCTGAATTTTGCGTCTAGGGGTCTTTAGAGGGTCCTTGATTCGAGATATAAGGGATGATAGATGGTTCTCTTCCTTGCTTAATTCTCCAGGAACTAGACTTATGGCTCTTTTCTCATAATAATGAGACTAGATAGAATCAGATCACAGTCTAATTCACCTAAAGAATTTATTGAGAGTCAGGTCAGTTGCCTTAGCTTTCAAGGGAATAAGATCCTCTCTCTGAATTAATAGGCCAAGTTCATTCGACCTCCCCACCTTAACTCTCACTCCTTAAATAAACCAGTGACATATATCCCCACAATAACATTACGTTGTAACAACCTTCACAAGACAGTAAGGACACTCTTAGTTCTAACTATAGCTTTTAATATATATATATATATATATATATATATATATATATATATATATATATATATATATATATATATATATATATATATATATATATTTCAGGGTGAGTGATGTTGAACTCTAAAATCTCTGCATTCCTAAATCAACAAAACATCATACCAAAATAAACCATCCTCTGTGTAGCGCACCCTGTGCACACACAGATCCCACAACAAAACACAGACCCCACAACCCATTTTCCACCATAATATCAACATCCATATCTGGAATGATTTTCCATCCAGAATAACCATCTTTAGTAAATACAGTAATATAGGCCATCACATAAAGAAAATTACATGTATTAACCCTTCTCTACTACGAAAAGTAACCCTTTCCTTTGGTATCTGGTTGTGGCTTAGTTCGTTCTCCTAATTAAAACCTTTGGATTGGAAAATCCTGTACTCCAGAACGAGGTACTGTCAACCCAACACAGAGCTTGATAATCCACTGAACCTAAGCTCCACTATACGAACATGAGATATCTTTACTGCAATGTCTCTGCTATAAAGCCTTCCACCTATGACGCGATGGGTTCATCCCATTCGAGACGCATCTGACTCATAAATCTATCACTGTTTAATAGTTCCTCTGACTGAGTATATATCTGAAATGAAGATGCTGGAATATTTCGTGTGTAATCCAATTGCTCTGGAACATAACAATTAGACGTAAGCACTGTCTAAGATTTTTTCTCCCGCTATGCGATGATGATGATACACAATAATGAATGATGTCGGCATCTTCCTTTGGGCCCTCTTCTCTTGTAGAGCATTGATGAGTGGCGTGAATCTGCATTTGAAATGGTAATTCTACCAATGGCTGTTTAGCTCAATTGCTATCAGCTAAGGGAGCCAGGACTAGAAAAAGGACGTTCTGTAAAGGCTGGTTGTCCGTATTCGAGCGGCAAATCCAATTACGGGTAAAGATCTTCCTCTTCGGCGACCGCGAAGGTAGGATCCAAAACATGTCTTGTATGACGTGGATATAATGTAGATAGCCGTCTCTGATTTGCAATTATAGGCTGGACTTTATAACCGCCTACCAGAATTTGAGTGTTACTAGCCCCACGCTCTGCAGACGAAATGAGTGGGTTAAGGATATCCACTTTTCTGTACTAGCTTTGTTTTAAGCTGCACAGCACACGTACTCTCTTCCAAAGGCATTTTGTGGTAGGGAGAATCCACTGTAAAAAATTACTTAGAAAGTCATTTATTATTGATTATTTTCCATGCATTTTAATGCATATTGTTCTGTTGTTGTCAAAGACTACCTTCATAAGTAATGTATGACTGAAATAATGTATGAGAGGAAAGAGATAAGAATGGCAAAATGTCAGACGGGTCTGCGTGCCCAATTCTTAACCCTTTGAAAATAAAGTTCGTTCGTTCGTTCGTATGCGAATAAAGACAACCGGTGTGATATTGATCACATCACCGATAGTGTGCCGATTGGTCTAAAGATATGTGCCGAATACTTCTCATGTCGTGGCACTGGGCCCTTTTACTAGTTGTTTGTACGCGCATAATTTATGGTAATACGCACAAATACAACCATACAAATAAAAATTGTTGCATATAAACACCCCACGACGTGAGCAGAGACAGGCGTTCAAGTACAGACGCTTCATATATTATATATATTATATATATATAATAATATATATAAATTAATATATATATATAATATATATATATTTTAATATATATATATCCCCTTTTTTTTCATGACTTTTAATTTAAATGCCCATTGAGTCATTTTTTTGTTTTGAAATTTCTTACTATTCATATTAATGTAATCATAAAACCCCTTGTTTTTTTCATTGTTTTGAGAGTGACATAAATCTGACAGTTTGTAATAATATGGCCTATTTTATCTAAGCAACATTTGGATCTATATTTGACCTTCCCCCAACCCACATCAAGAAACTGTATGTAGTAGACAGCGGACTAACTTTCAATTCACCTTCCCCGGTCATACTCCGCCCTCAGAGAGAGGTGGACATCATCCTATCCTTTGATTTTAGTGCCAGACCAACTGATGATACGCCACCATTTAAGGTAATGAAAGCTCCTAATCGTGTTTACTTTATTGTAGGTCGTAATTCTTGCACAATTAAAAATCTGTCAACTATTGATTTTTGTGTCAGATGATGTCACAATCATAAAATTATGCCTTTTTAAAGCACAAACTATCATCTGTCAAGACGGCAAGGTGCCAATGATGTTTATGTTTTATGTTGATGTCACAATAGATTCAGATAAGCTGTAAACCAAAACCAAGAAAGGCATTTGATAGAGTCGATAGGAACAAGCTGTGGGAAATGTGTAAACAATATGGAATGAGTACACATCTAACAAACCTATGTAAAAGCTTATACAACAACAGTGAATGCATAGTGAGAGCAACTGGAGGACACTCAGAACCCTTCACCATAAGATCCCGAGTACGCATGATTGTGTCCCGTCCCCTCTCTTTTTCATAACATATATAGACAACATATGTAAAGAAACCAGCCAAACAGAGACCACAAGAACACCGCATGATGAAACACAGATGAAGAACCATCTGCAAATCTAACCATTAGAGAACTCTTCTTTGCGGACGACCAAGCACTAATAGCAAAATCAGAAGCTGAACTACAAGACCACATGAGTAGTCTAAATTAAATGTGTAGGGAACATAACATGAAAATTAGCACAAGTAAAACAGAAGTAATGACTTTAACTAAAGACGAAAAGGCAACAACGATTCACCTAAATGAACATCTCTTGAAACAAGTAAAGAGTTTCAAGTATCTAGGAAATATAATATAATCAAATGGCAAATCAGAAGACGAGATCGAAAATAGATGCAATAAGGCACATGTGTCAAACTCAAGGCCCGCGGGCCACATCTAGGACCGCCGTACAATTCATATCAGGCCCGAGAGGTCTCAACCGAACGTTACAAATATATTCCGGCCCAGAAAGAATTTTAGGCAAAAATATTGTTTTATGCTCACGATATAAAGTGCAAATCAAATTCCCTAATTAGCAGCCTTCCGAATGATAGGCTACCTAAGAGCGTTCTCGCTTCGATCAGAATAAGCGAAAATAAAAGTTGTGTAGTGAGTTAGTGTTTGTCGTTATAGTTACCTAGCAACGTTCAGATGCTCATTTTGAATTGACGCATAAAAATGAAAGTAGTGTAATGCCCGGATATTACATCACCTTTTCCCGCTACGGCTAACCTGATATCAATCAAGCGTCTGTCGGTAGATGCACAATCTTTTAAAATCAAAGCTAGCCTTTAAAATGGCCAAGAGAAAAGTTGATTCTGAAAACAGAGCCTTTCAAAGCCGCTGGGAGGCTGAATATATGTTTACTGATATTGGCGGTAAACCTGTGTGTCTAATTTGTGGAGATAATGTGGCTGTGATCAAAGAATATAATCTGAGACGGCACTACGAGACTAAACATCAAGACAAGTTAAACAGCCTGAATGCAGAGCAGAAGCTACAGAATGTAGAAGAATTGAAGAGGCATCTAACATCACAGCAGATGTTTTTCACCAAAGCAAAATCACAAACTGATGCTGCAGTCAAAGCAAGTTTTATTGTGTCAGAGGAGATCGCAAAATCAGGCCGACCATTTACAGAAGGAGAGTTTCTGAAGCGCTGCATGATGAAAGTGTGTGACGTCTTGTGTTCAGACAAAAAGCAGATGTTTGCAAAGGTAAGCCTTAGCAGAAATACGGTTGTTGATCGGGTTTGTGAGATGGCCACTGATGTGAAAACACAGCTGATCGAAAAAGGCAAAGACTTTGTTGCATTCTCCCTTGCTGTCGATGAAAGTAATGACACGACTGACACTGCACAGCTCGCCATCTTCATCCGTGGAGTGGACTCCAGTTTGAATGTTACAGAAGAAATATTGGACATGAAATCCATGCATGGGACAACGACAGGAAAAGACATTTTTGACAACGTATGTCAAAGTTTAACCAACATGAACCTGCCTTGGGACAAACTCGTTGGACTGACAACAGATGGAGCACCGGCGATGTGTGGCGAAAAAGTGGACTAGTTGGAAGGATACGGTTAAAGATGCAGGAGAACTGTACTGGTGAATTGATAGCATATCACTGCATCATACACCAAGGATTGCTGTGTGGTAAAGTCCTCAACATGGAAGATGTAATGAGCATTGTAACACAAACCTCAACTTTATCAGAGCCAAAGGTTTAATCACGCCAATTTCAGTCTTTTTTTTGCAGGAAATAGAGTCGGCGTTCAGTGACATGCCTTATCATACAGAGTGCAGTGGCTAAGTCGGGGAAAGTTCTCAGTAGATTTTTCCAGCTGATCGAGGACATCTGTCAATTCATGGACAGTAAAGTAAAAGATTCCACAGTTTTTCGGGATAAAAGTGGAAATGTGAGGTTGGCGTTTCTGTCTGATATAACACTCATCTCAACGACTTGAACCTGCAGCTCCAGGGACGGGATCACATTATCACTGATATGCATATGCAGCTGAAGGCATTTCAAGTGAAGCTGCGCTTATGGGAGACACAAATGCACCAATGCAAACCTGATCTCACTTTTCTTGTTGCCAGGCAATGTTAAACCAAGTCAACGCTATGGTGTTTCCCAATGCACACTTTGCTGAAAAACTTAGCTACTTCGCGCCGAGTTTCGCACCGGCGCTTTAGTGACTTTGAAGCACAGAAAAGTAATTTCGAGCTGTTTCGTAATCCATTTTGCCATAGATGTGGAAACTGCACCTGTAAATTTGCAGATGGAGTTAATAGAGCTGCAGTGTAATGGAGCACTAAAGGCAAAGTACGACACTGTGGGGCCTGCACAGTTCACTCGTTTCATTCCTGAAGAGATGCCCCGGCTTCGTCTACATGCGGCTCGAACCTTGAGCAATGTTTGGTAGCAACATATCTGGTGAGCAGCTGTTTTCTGTGATGAAGATTAACAAAACATCACACAGGAGTCGTCTCACTGATGAACACTTGCAGTCCATCATGAGAATCTCAATGACACAAAACATTACTCCCAACATAAACGAACTTGTAGCCAAGAAAAGATGCCAAACATCGTGCTCTGATAAATTGACATTTTTTTCCCGCATATCCTTTACAGGACATCGCTGTCAACAGCAGCATCTTTCAGCTGTCTGTTAATTTCTTGGCAAGATTACGCTCAGTAGTTTGCCATTGCTTTATGAGCGGCCGGCTCAATTATCCCGCAAGTCACCAGCGGGGGTCGAACCGCTTCCAGCTCTCGTAAGCTACGAAACTCTGCGTGATAAACGGGATTACGGAGAAAGTTTTGTAACCCCTCGGTCAGAGAGACCGGCGATAAATTGACATAAGAGTGAAAATGTGTATACCAATGATGTTTTATTATTGAAACATTTTTTCTCTTTTAATTTATATTAATGTTTAAAAATGTTTAATTTTCGGTTTATTGAATGTTTATCCTGTCCGGCCCGCAACCTTACGTGGCCCGCTGAGCGATTGAGTTTGACACCCCTGCAATAAGGCAACCAACTCATTGGACAAATGGCACAAATACTAATGAACAAACATGTATCAATAACTACTAAGAAAGCACTTTACAACACAATCTTCCTACCAACTCTATGCTACCAATGCCAAACCTGGACAATGACAGAAAAAGAGAAAAGAAAAATCACAACAGAAATGAGATTCCTGAGAAGAATACTCAGTGTATCAAGAAGAGATCAGATCAGAAATGAAGAAAAACAAAAGTGGGGGTTGTAGCTGCACTGGATTTTATTAGAAGGCATCAAGTCAAATGGTTTGGCCATGCAAGTAGGTTACCAACTAACAGTATACCACAACAAGCAATGATGTACAGACCAGAGGGAAGCAGAAGAAGAAGTCGACCACGTAAACGATGGACGCAGGGAGTCCATGAGAATATCGATACATGAAGCCCATAATCTGGCACTCTCCCGCTGTTTATACTTCACCTCGACACCGCAAGGTACAAGAGGAACATGATGAGATGAGATGAAGAGAAGCTGTAAACCCATAGTTTCAGGTAAACTGTGCACTCATAAGTCTGACGGCACAGGATGTTCAATTTCAGAAGAGGCATTAGGTTTATGGTCGAGACAGAAACACGGAGCTGATCGAGTGAGATGACAGAACATAATCACCCACGCTTATCGGCATGGCACATAATGAATGAATGAATTAGGTGTATGAAATGATAGGCTTCATTTATCTTGAGATTAGTGACCAGTTCCTTCCTCATCCCTTTTCCTTCCCAATAAAACCGAAAATTGCCCCGTATCCATGTCACGTGGTAGGGTTGACTTCAGAGGAGCTGAGCTGGTCAGAAAATTGGTGGAAACAATTCTTTCTTGGCAAACAAGCACATTAACCACTATGCCATCATGGCTCCTTAAAAACGCATACTGAATCACACTTTGTACAGAAAGAAAACAACATTTTGCTGTACAGATTGTTCAATTATAATGAACAAATGAAACATGATATGGTTAAGCAGAATGTAATTAGACAATGTGCAGGGATATATCAAAAGCTCTTCACAACTGTAAAATAATAATAAAAATTATAAATTAGAAAGATATTGGAGGCAGCATGGATGTTGTTTCTGAGACGAATATTGGGAATACATTAGAAACCCTCCAACCCCACCCCTTTTTAGAGTAACAAATAACTATTGCCGGGAAAGTATAACATTATCCCCAACTATACGAAAGAGACGAGCATTGTTCTTTTTTTTTTGCCATATTATGAGAAGAGTGGCAATACAGAACATCGTGACGACTGGAAGGATGAGCGGTAGAAGATGCAGAAGCAGGCCGACAGAAATGATGCTTTATGGTCTTTGATGATGGCATGGGGGAATATTATAAATAGAATGAACCTAGAACACCAGTCACCTCGATCTATAGCGAGACATTAACGCCAACACTACACAAGAAGACACCGAATTATGATAATAATATGCATCACAACATTTGCAGGAAGAAGAAAACTGAAAGACCAAGTATTTCCTGGGAAGATCAAAAACAATATTCCTGGTTACAGAAGAATAATCGATGCAAGTAAACTGTCATCGACCCATCCTCTGAGAAATACAACAGTGGTTGAGTTCAGTTGTTGCACATGAATGTCATGACACTGAAACTAACGTTTGCTTCTATTAGAGACATTAACGTAGAAGTTTGAGTACGAAAGATGAAGAAGAACAGGATCAATTCAAAGAAACACAACAATGGCAGTGTTTAACTAACATTATGCAAGAGGACCTAATTGTTGTCTACTGCTGGAATTAGAATGATACGGGACATACGTGGGACAACGCGCGAACGAACAGGCGTGGTCTATAGTTGAAGACGCAGTTGTCATGACTGACTTAATATCGATCAGTCATCGAGGAAATATCAGTGATGATAGTGGCATGTCATTGAGCAGAAGACAAAGAGTATGTTCGACTCGATTTAACTTCAGCAAAACCATTCCTTATTACTCTTAGCTGCTCCGATTCCCTAGCTTATTATGGAAGTGATTATTTCCCCTGCAGTAATCTTGTACTGAAGGGCTGACACCTACAGAAAGGTATGTCAGTCAAACAAAAATGACCATACTGGAGTGGATGTAATTAGTAAAATAAAACTTAACAAAGCATAGGTCTCCCACTGTAAGCAGTTTAAACAATAAAAAGCTGCTTAAAGCCACCCTATGGCGAGAGCAGCAAGGTATGCTGGGCTGTACAGCAGTGGAAAGGGCGAGACAGACACATCAATCAAATATTCACCGAGCGCCTTACCAATTAACGGATGTAGCAAATTTCTTTCAGGTTCTTGGGGGGATCAGGCGAAAACAAAGAAGTGGGCTGGGTGTTGTGAGAGCGTCGGAAAAGGCAAGTCACTGAAAGTATACTGATGCCTGCCCCAGGTCCTGATGGCGACCAGAAAGTAAACATTGAGAAAATAGCAGATGTAGAAATGGAAACACTCATCATTGAGTTCAACCACATAATTCAATGTGGCATGATTAACGAATACAGGATGCAATGTTTTAATGCCCTTGCCTAAGCCAGAAAAAAAAAATAAGTTGATCTCATCTCATCTCATCATGTTCCTCTTGTACCTTGCGGTGTCGAGGTGAAGTATAAACAGCGGGAGAGTTGATATGTCATAATAATGCTGAATACTATTGGCAAACTGTAGAAAACAGTCCTTGCTCAGAAACTGGAGACTGAGTCGGAACGACTTCACATCCGGCAGTTCCGTCTTCAAATATTAAGAAGAATACGGCAGACATTGCTCGGTGTTGGTAATCGATACGACGCTTATTGTTGCCAGACCTTTGAGAGCTTTAATTATAAATGGTCAATGTGTGCCCATAAACGGGCAATGCCCCGCTGTTTATACTTCACCTCGATACCGCAAGGTACAAGAGAAACAAGATGAGATGACATGAGATGAGATGAGATGAGATGAGAATATGTGTTTTGGTTAACAATATAACTTAGGTAAATTTACAATAGGCGTTTTGTGTTGCTCGTTAACTGTAGTTATTTTTATAGCTAATTTTGGAATGTGTGTTTGTTTTCAATGTCCTTGTTTGATAACAATGTCAGATAATTTCTTACAATGGTGACATCATAAAGTTATGACACAAATTCGATTATATGAAATAATTTGCACCAGTGCTACAATCAACTCGGAAGTTTCTTTCTAGCTCATTGAAAACAGCTGTATGCAAGACATTTGGCCATCAAGGGAAGGTAGAAACTGCACACTGGCATTTTTCTGCCACATGTGGAGCTTTCATTAATACAAACATGATGTATGATGCTCCTTTTAATGGTCTCTTCCAATGAAGGAATAATAAAATATTGTATACATGGCTGATTAGTCACATTTCTTGTTTAAGTGAACCTCTTGTTTAGCAACCTTTGCACCAAAAACAGATGAGTCGAGTGCAGATTTATTGACTGATTGATTGATTTAGGAACCGACATAACAGCATTCGGGGCATTCCCATATGCGCTCCGTCCCCATCCTCAGCCTCCAGCGAAGAGTTCCAACACCAATAGTTCCAATAGCAATCTGATTATATGTCCGTCTCGCCTTTCCTCTGAGCGTCGAGCGTCGGCCAGATCCCCTCGTCACTCCTCGCTGCCTCATTCTCACCAAACTATGGTGATCCATTTGCCCCTCAGAGGTGTACACATGCTCCCACAAAGCCGCAACCACGTCTGCCTTGTCATGCATCAATACTCCACCAAGTTTTGCCGAGCCAGCCAATCTGCCCGCCTGTTCATTCCCCAGCACACCGGCATGCCCCGGAGAAAAGGTGATGCTTGCCACCCGTGCAAGCCCGATAGCACCACAAAAATTTGTTGCATTTTTCAGCTGCTAGTTGATGTACTAGGCAAGTGTTACGTTCATTAGTTTGCCATTGCTTTCTGAACGACCGGCTCCCATACCAGCACGTTATAACACAACGCGACACGGTCTGCTGCACAAATCGGTCGCACCTGAGCTTCAAATGCCTGGGTACCCGGCTCACGAACCGCGTTCGCAAGCCTTTAAGCCATGGAGCACAAGGGGAATCACAAATACCAGTCTGATTATTGTACCAACAGCCCACTGATTACTGAGTATTACTTGGGGTTTTGTACCTTGATGGTCACATAGAACTGCATGTTCTTGATAGAGATCCAACACTACTAAATATGTAGGACAGTATTTCTTCTCTACTTCTACACATAGGTGACCTAGGGAAGAATTACTCATTTGCAAATTTGGTAGTCTGTGTGTATTTGTTGTAACTTTATATCAATGATTCTGCAAATAACAATACCTTTACTGTATATCATCCGCACTGATTTTGCTGCAGTTAAGTGAAATTGCAATGTTGCTAATTCTGTTGAAATTTATCTGGGGCAAGATTAGTTTCCTAGTTTTAGGTGTACTTTATTTGTTAATGTTTCATTAACATCATCATGTGCCACGCCGATAAACGTAGGCGGTCATGTTTCGCCTGGTTTCGCATGGTTCATATATATATATATATATAATATATATATATATATATATATATATATATATATTATATGTGTGTGTGTGTGTGTGTGTGTGTGTGTGTGTGTGTGTGTGTGTGTGTAAAATATTATTTTACGCCATTACATGTATGTTTTTACTAACAACTGGTCTGTGTTTGGGTGACCTATAGAAGAAGGCAGCAATCAGCATCTTTCATATCAGTATCAGATTATTACGTATCAAATGAGATGATATATATAATTTTCTTTTCACATACGAACAAAACCACTGTATAACAGTTAATACAAAATATGCTTGTTCTGCCATAGGAACTTCTTCTGGCTGCCAAATGGGCTGAGCTAAACAAGATTCCATTTCCGCCCATTGATCCAACAGTTGTTAAAAAGGAAGGACTGAAGGAGTGTTATGTGTTTAAACACCCATGGGACCCAAACTGCCCAATTGTATTGCACTTTTGTTTGGTTAATATCAATTTTAAAAGAGAAGTTATGCCAGGTACGTGAATATCTATTACTTGAATTTAGCATAATTATGCACAGTACATCAAACAAATGGTGAACAAAACTTTCTTAATTAGCATAATAAAACTCAAATAACATATTGTATTTAATTTTACAAAACGATCAACATAATCTTCAATATAAGAGTTGTAATGTACATAAATGTATTGTAATATTACAGGGTGTTTACAAAGTCTCACAACACTTTGTATTTAGAACATTATGTTTTCCGTCTTGCAAGACGGAAAACATACTCTCCAACAAACAGCTGTTCTATATACAAAGTGTTGTGAGACTTTAGAAATACCCTATATAAACCTACGCTACTTTAAAATAATCTGTCTTCTCCTTCTGTGTCTTTGAGGCTCTAGCGAAGTTCCGTATCTTATGTAGAAGTAGGTCTGCTTCTGAATGGCTAGTTGTAAGTTTTTGGTTAAGTACTGATCCTTCATCGTCAACAATTTCTTCTTCGTCAATGATAATCACACTATAAATAATTCCATCATCGTTCAAATTTCACAGCCTCCATCCATTTTGTCACATTCCAACCAATCTGTTACGTCTTTTGGCGTAATGTTTTCACTGTTTAGTCCTACATTGTTGCACAGCTGAACAATTTCGTCTACATTTACAGTCTCAATTCCTTCAGTTTCGTCAATAGGTTCAGGCAAGGGTTTATTCCACACATTCTTTAGGTTAGACAATGTTAAATCAGCCCAGGCAGTGGCGTTTTTGAAAATATCGTCCTTTTGTTGATACTCACGCATTTAAAAAAAAAACGATGACGGATAACAGAAACTGATGGTTAAACGAGTGACTGTTAATCGAATTTTATTGTATTTGTACTATTCAAAGCTTTTGTGTATCTGTCATCCTTTTCACTTTATTTATTAGTCTGGCCTACTATTAATATTTATTGCATTTTGTCAGTTTTTATAATATGGATCTAATTTGGAAACCATAACTATCCTTTATTCGGTGCTTTCCATCCTCATTTGTAATTAAAGCTATAAATTATATATGAACATAAGAATTGGCAGATAGCTGCCAACACATCTTAGCAGCCAACAGTTCAGAAGTCATAACATTTGTCCTTTGTGCTTATACAACATCACATATTGTAAAACATCATGAGAGTTATGAAGTTTCTAGTAAGTGTGTTCCACTTAATTCAATTCTACCACGATCAACAAGCAGCTCTTTCAGTAGCAGGTGAACAGTCCAACTGATTTGAGGCTCAATGGGAAGTAAGACAGGGCTGTATTCTCCCACCCACCCCACACCCCACCCCTCCTGATTCAACATCATCATCATCAAGTGCCATTCCCGCTGGCGTAAGCGTTCATGACTTTACACAGATCTCGGGTTTTGGTTTTCTGGATCAACTCAGCTGATGATATTCCTCCATGTCACTGTCTCAATCCATCCAGCAAAATTTCCCTTGGTCTGCCTCTGCCTCTCTTCCCCATCGATTTTTCCAGTTGTCACGATGTTCTCCAATGCCTCTCTTCTCACCACATGTCCAAAGAAAACTGTTTGTCTCTTTCTTATTGTTGTATATAATGTTCTAGTTTCATTAGACTATTTTTTTAGGCAATCGTTGTTATTTACTCTGGCAGTCCAAGGAATTCGCAACATTCGTCTCATAAACCACGTCTGTGTTGCTTCCAAGTTCTTCATAATTTCTTCATTTACATTCCAAGATTAATCGCCATACAACAATACAGGTTCTATGTTGCACTTCAGCACTTTCTTTCTTTCTTTCTTTCGATGATAGTGACTTTTCATTTTCAGAAATGCAGCTTTTGCTTGCCTATTCTTCTCTTTGCTGCAGATACAATCCGTTGTGTTGTGCACCTTCCGTCTGATGTTATAAATGTCCTTAGGTATTTACAATTATCCACTTGGTTGGGAAGCAGAGGTGTTTCCAAAGCACCAGGGAAGGTAGTATACTGGCCAATACCTATTGACGCGCCCTCGTCGAGCGTCTTGGGCAACAGGTCCCTTCGGGATCCTGGCTAAAGTCAATAGGATCGCCGATTCTCCGAAGTCGGAGAGTGTCTGCCTGTACGGGCCAGGAACACCAGTCTGCACACCAATAAGCCAGACATGGGACAACGGATACTCACGCAAACCTCAGGTCCTGTATGACATCACACTGATGTTGGACAACAGGATGCCTTCATCCGACATACAGGACTTCGCGTTGGAGCTCAAGCCAGCGAACACAAGCAAGCAAGCAAGCAAGCATCCACTTGGTTAAGAATTGTCTCTTCTATTTCCATTTCACAATTTGGTGTCACGTCTTTCTTTGATATCACCATTGTTACTATATTCTCTATATTCAAGGAGAGTCCTTTCTTTTCTCTATCTGTTTCCACAATGTCCAACAATTGGTGTAGATCTTTCACACTAGCCGCCATCAATACTGTATCATCTGCATAGCGTATAATGTTTACATTATAACCTCCGATTAGTATTATTGGCTTCTTTTTTTTTTATCTCTCTCATTATTACTTCGTTATAGAGGGAAAAGAGATCAGGTGCCAAGACACATCCCTTTCGTACTTCTAGCTTTATGTGTTCATAATCGCCCTCTTTAATTCCCATGTTAGTTGCTACTACTTGGTTCCAGTAAATAGTCAGTATTATTCTGAGATCTTTCCCATCAATGTTAAATATCTTCCAACATTTTAATCAGTTCATCATTTTTTATTTTATCAAATGCCTTCATAATCTATGAAGCACAAATATATGTGTCTTTCGGTGTCTCTATTGATCTTTCTATTAGTGCCCGTAATGTATACATTGTATTGTTTGTACCCTTTCCCATCACAATTCCATACTGTTTTTCACCAATTTCCGTTTTTATTTTCTTTCTTGTTCTCCTCGTCATAATTCTGAGTAGAAGCTTAGTGGCATGGCTTATGAGGTTAATTGTACATCTACGCATTCAATTGCTCCTGGTCTTTTTAGTATAGCTATAAATACAGATTTAAGCGTATTGCACTGTAAATATCCACTGCTGTAAATACCATTCAACAATTTAGTTAAAATATCTACTCCGAATTCTTCTATTGTGATTCCATCTGGCCCAGCTGTTTTCCTTTTATGCATATGTTTGACGGCGTCAACGACTTCTTCTTTTAGAATAGGTGGACCTTCTAAGTTACTTTCTTCTGTTAATTTTTCATTTCTCCATCCTGTCCATATAATTCTCTTATACACTCATTCCACCTCTTCATTATGGTACCTTCCTTCTATAATATCTTTCTTGTTTTTCGTTTTAAAAAACCCTGCATTAATTCTTACTTTTCTTCACATGGATATAAAGGATTACGGAGAAAGTCGTTAACCTCTTTGCCAGGGAGACCGGCAAATGAATATATAATCTCACTAAAAAATGAATGCCCATATCAACAGATAACTTGATAAGTAAAGAATGCAAAATCATAATTGCCAAAGATCAAATTTTAGATATATGGTCACTAAGTGAAAGACGTTTAAAACGATTCTCGCAAGGAAGGTTTGATATTTCCAGTAACAGTGAAGGACCACGAATTGATCATGGAAGTTCATAATGATCTTAACATACGAAATCTGACAAACTTTGACCCACACAATGTATAACGAAAATTAGCAATGTCTTAGGAAAATATAGAACAGTGGGGACATCAGGATGGTGAACACAGTCTGTGATAGTGAAAACATACGTCCTGACTTATGTAAATTGGTGTTTATTACAATCCCCCAAAAATCAGGAGCCATATAATGTGATCAACATCGGTCAGTTAGCATGAGTCACGTCACTAAGATGTTGCTAAGTGTCACCAACTGGCTTGAGGTAGCTCCCGGTTGGGCAACCACTCAGCCAAAATCATTTTCTTCTACTGGTGGTTAGTTCTGGATACAGTTTGAGATCCCCTAACTCTGTCAGAAGGGACTAATTACCACTGACTAATCCCAGAGAGAAAACGTGGAACAAATGTCTGTTATGCTGATTTAAGACACTGTCCCTGATACTCAAGAAAACAGCCAAGAAGTGGCTCGTTGAAGATAGAATATATCTATATAGTTTTTGGCTGTACTTGGTATCACCAGAAGTGAGAAAGGAGGAGTTAAGACATGCAACGTAATCTGGTTACTTATGACTGCATAGGCAAGATACCTCCCGGACATAGATTCCCACTTCTGGACAATATGTGCGAACCCCCACTAAATGATACAATAATGTGTGTACTTGATTACGCTACACAAACATTATAAACATTTAGAATTATACAGACAACTGAGTTTAAAATACAACAACTGTGTTTATTATTGCTATTGATGATCATATGATGCTGATGATGATGATTATGGTATACGTAACTTAAGAGGTCACATAGGTCATGCTTCCCCAGTGAGACGCAGTTCACTGTCAGATTGAAGGAGTCCAAATTGGTCCCTCACAAGGCTAAGTCACTTCCTGATATGGGTTGTTGACTGTCCATTGCTCCTAAGAGATCTGGAATGAAACGAACGCAGATGGGTAGTATCTACGTCTACACATCTCAAACACATATGTCTATACATTCATATAAACATACATTCAAGTCATAATATATGATGGTATGATGATATATATGATGGCATGTTACATAAACATATATCAGTTCTAAATAAATAAATATATATGTATATATTCATAAAACTATTTAGAACATCTATAGCTCAAAACATACATATTCATATACATTTATGTAATGGAGTGTTTCCCATATAAGTTCACCTCACTTACACTCTCCCTTTCTGATTCATTCATACTGTCTTGTCGGAAGGACTGGTCGCACAGTCCTGTCGAACATTAAATGCCTTCCCTGAATCTGTCTGGGATATTGAATGTCCTAAGTCATGTCTGTCCCTCATGCAGACAAGGCGAACTGGTGCCATTCCTCAAACCAAGTGGTTTCACCACAATCTTGGTAGGCACTCAAAGTGTTGGTCCAAATAATCAATGTTAATTGGACGCTATCAAGAGACTGGTAGCTCTCAGGAATTTCTCCTAAGTAGTCAGTCTCCCCAATGTTTAACATCATACAGGATGAATCTAAATGCATCTCCTGTACATGAATAAGCCACACGCTCATGTAGCTTGGATAATGGATTTCTCCAAATTGTCACATACAACAAATCAGACAACCAAGTAGTGAATGCAAGAAGAAAATAGTTCTCAGTGAAATCGTAAAGCTAGAACTGGAACATTAAGTACAAAGAAAATCCACGAGTGTAAAGTTGGGGAGAATATGTAAAACAGGAAACTACACAAGCCTTCAGACTAGCAGACAAACTAATCAGAGTAATGGTATTACCTGGGTTATAGCTAGGAAATTCCATCATAATACTTCGTACAGAAGTCCAACAGAACGAAATGTTAATATTTCTCCAGTAGGTATCCTAAGAATGCTATTGTGAATTTGCGTCTGAAGTCTTGCTGGCCATGCATGTAGTTTTATTCTATTCAATTCCTGGCTAGTTTCCAGGTTGGTTAATTAATATGTCCCATTTTCATTAACTCCGCCTATTTTTCATGTAAGATGGTTTACCCAGATGGATTAAGTGCCAAATTCTTTTCACCCCTCCTCCTTTCCTGTGGACGGTAGTTTCATTTGTCAATCAAATTGACCGATGCCCCGCCACATTCCTGAAACAATGAATTGGCCCCTGCAACAGACGTTGCATCTTACATTCCAATCTGCTGTTAACACCCGCCTTCCTGGGTTGCTGGAAAAAAGGTGTCAGCCATGTGTTCCTACTTTGCCGCTGTATTGCAGTGAGGTGTTAGGCATCTGGTTCTAATTTCTCCCTTGTGGTGGCAATTACAGACGTTGTCCTGGCTCCACAAAGTCTGGACTTTTAGATAAGGTGTTAGGCCTGCATTATATTGCCGTCTTTGGATCACACGGGGTTTTCCCCTGAGTAGCACTGCCATGTATTATTTCAGACGGGTCTGGCTGACCCTCTTATCTCCCATTCTGCCGTGGCTGGTTCACACGTTAGGTCCTGTTGAACAGTCCCTATTCCAACCGCAGGCTTGTAAACTAACACGTCAATCTCAACTGACTGGCTCCGCGATGTCTGGTTGATCAGAACATCAAAGGGAAAATCTCTTAGATGTAGAGACCAGACATTGCTTTGATCTACCAATGTAGTAAAAATGATAGTGCGGGCTCTAAGTGACTCTGTATTTTTCTCTTACGTTTTTATCCTCTTCTGGGGAACGTTTATTCTTTTAGAGAATTTTAGAAAAGTATTGTGGGCTCTGTAATTCCTTGAAAACTTGGGTAATTATGATGCTGCCGGGGCTGTCCCGTCACACTAAGAACCATCATGCAATGGGTTAAAAAGGAAATGCAATCAGAAGTATGTGGAAACAGTTTGTTTTTAGAGAAGGAAATGGTAATAGGTAAAGAAAACGATGGCATATTAGCTGAGAACATTAATAAAGCGTTCGATAGACAGTGACATAATCTGTACCTATGCTTTATTAATTACACAAACGCTTTCAATAGCGCAAGACACGCTAAAATTACAAAAACGCTCATATATGTCAAAATTAACGGAAGGACCTTAGACTTCTAAGGGGCATACAGTGTGTTAGAACAATTTACAGCCATCTCTTCTTCTTCTTCTTCTCTTCTTCTTCTTCTTCTTCTTCTTTCTTCTTCTTCTTCTTCTTCTTCTTCTTCTTCTTCTTCTTCTTCTTCAGCGTTCCGAGCCATTGAGGTTCTTTGCTGCAGATACAATCCGTCTCCATTCGTCTCTCTGGTTGACCTTCTCTTGCCAGTTCGTTGATTCCAAGTGCTTGTAGGTCTGTATATATATTATCTCTCAACCGTCTTCTTTGTCTAGTTACAGCCATAAAAATTGAAAATCAAGTTGATCCACATCAGTCAATCAAGAGAGGTGAGCGACAGGAATGTGTATATGGTGAAAATATGAAATATTACGCTGCTTCCGGTCGCTTGTGTAATGACTACCACCAGACCACATACATAAAAAGTTGGAAATTTTGTTGACCAAATATGAAAAAATAGTGGCCAAAGTTCACCCAAACTTATAAATAGCTCACCCAAACTTGTGAAAAGTAGGTAAGACGTAATTATAATATATGCCTGTTTATTTTGCAGTATTTCAGTACATTTTACAGCATTTCAGTGTTTGTTTGTTTGTTTGTTTGTTTGTTTGTTTTTCAGAATAAAAATGCATAATGTCATTATACGAAATGGATGACTGTGATATGAGCTGGTATACATAGTATCATCACAACATTTTATTTTTCACATACAGAGCTATACACATTGTATGTTGTTTCTGGATTATCTTCACACCTATTGTCTGAGTAGGTTGGTTTTTTCGGTGGTAGCCTGGTATTTACATGTCACTTAGCCATGTAGTCATAAAAACGGTCTCCTGTTTGGTTGGCTGATATCTGAGTATTGTAGATAACAACGGCACCAAACATCTGAGTGTCGGGCACATCATGTCTGAAGACAGTCTGGGTTTCGACGTACCACACGTGGTTCACCATTATTCTAGGTCTGATCATTTCCGAACTCGAAAATGTAACGTCAGCACTGAAGTCCCGGTAATTGCCCGTATCAGTGGTTAGAAGTATTTCCCCCGTGTCGAGGGAGTGGACACTCAGCGGTATTTAGTGAGGTTTGTCGTAGGCGCGAAACACTGAGGTCGAGCTCTGATTCATGATAGGAACCGTCCTTAATAGTGTGGACCATGAAGTCTAAGACTGGTCTCGCCGCAATGAGATCGCAGTATACGTAGACATTTGGCAGTGTCGTTATTCAGGTCTATCGCCCTTCACCTTCAATTGTATCTAGTATCTTTGCAACTTCTCACTAATGTAATAGTGGCACCCGGGTTCGAGTATTTTCACGATGACTTTCTTGATGCATTGTGGAAATGGAATAGAACACAGAGCTGATCGTCACCTTCCGATCTTTCATTAGTCGATTCAGTGCAGCTATAACGCATCTGGTGAACTGTAGCAAGGCCCGGGGGGACACGCCTTTCTTATCACCTCTAACCGTTTGGTGGATGTATCTTAGCCATACTTACATCTCTAGCAACATTGCAGTAGTAGTGGGGAATTGAGTTTCGGCCGACCACTTCGAATGTTGACCTCACCTCCATAGTCTGCGGTAACGTGACGAAATAGTGACTAGTGTGTCTTGGGAAACATGTTCAGAGATCCATACCGTGACATTCACGTAGAAGGCTCATATTTTAGGGTTTAGTAGGCTTGTAACCCAGACCGCTGCACAGAAGAGCGATCCACAACTGCCCTCGACATCGTCGACGTTGTCTGAGACAGATGAATAGTTGGCAGATGAAGACAATCTCTAGTCGCGGCACTCGCCGACCACACATGCACCAGAACGAATTATTCCCCCCTCTGGGCTATTTTGTGGGTTAGTTTCTACTTTTGTTTCTTCCATTACAGCTGTTTTTGACCTACTGGGTCATTACACTCGTGTCTCGGTTGTATCATTAGTTGCTATTGGCAAATGCAAAAATCAGTGCTCGATGCTCTCGTTGTGGGACATTGCCGGTACTAAGGACACTACTTTCTGAACTTAGCAGTCAAGCATAAGGTCACCATACATTGGTTGTCCATTCCACTGTGGAGTACCCAGGACACACCAGCGCTGCTCGATTGGTTACGGAAGGAGTGCATAAGATAATTCTGATCCACCAGTTACATACCACCAAAAGAAATGAATGACGAAGTCAGCAGAAAGCCACAGTACTTGCTCAAGGTCACTACCATGTTATGGACAGATCAGGACAAGTCATTATTCTGCATCTCAGAATAGGCCACATGTATACAAACATTCAGGCTTGATGAATCAGCCATGTGCATGTGTTTGATTGGATGGTCGCAGCCAGCAGAACACATACTCCAGTTATATGCGATTAGCACCATATATCTCATTATTATACTAGTATTGTTAGGTTAACTGTATGCCTTGCTGGAGAAACACAACGAAATATGAAGATCTATCAAAAAAGCCAACTTACCATTAGAGACTTGGCCACATGGTGCTCTGGTTACTGTTCACAGAGACCGGTACTTCTATTCGACGAATGCTGGCCGTCTTATACACGCTATTTGCTGACGTAGAACGTTTCAGCAGAATATTATGCACTGTCTGGTCATGTGACCGGGTGCGACTCCATCTTTGACCGGTTGAGTCATTAATCACATGTTTCGGTTGTATCCCATAAGACACGTGACCGGATACAGCGCCATCTTTGATCGGTTTTAGCCACGTGGTCTGGTTTTCTCCATTACCACATGTGATCGGATGCGACGCCATCGTAGACCACTTGTAGCCAGTGAGTATGTGGTCTGGTTGTAGTCATTACACAGGCGACCGGAAGCAGCGACTATATTTCATCGGATGTGACCATTACCCATGTGTACCGGATACAGCGCCATCTTTGAGCGGCTTTAGCACGTGGTCTAGTTTTGCCCATTTACCACGTGTGATCGGATGCGACGCCATCTTTGACAGGCTTTAGCCAGTGAGCACGTGGCTCTGGTTGTAGTCATTACAATGCGACCGGAAGCAGAGCCATACATGATTCCGGATGTGACATTAGCCATGTGTATCGTTATGCGTCAGTACGCTCTGAGTCATCCTCCGGTTTCCCGTAAAGACATGTCTGAACACGTTCAACTATGTTCACCCCCACCGACATAGCTCCGTGATGATGTCACCCAGGCGGTCATCCTCAGATCAGCCACCTATGAGTTCAATCGTTAGATCTTTAATATGAGTCTTTACCCTAGGGCTATATCAAGGACGGCCGTATTTATCTAACCACGGGACGCCCTAATCTAACCACCCTAACAATGATCAGAACGCACCTATCTATCCTACTCATCCACTCACCAAACCCCTTACCATCGAATTTCACTACACCATACTTGCTACTTCGACATAGATACCGGCCATCTTTACCTTTAAATGTTTTCATTTGAAGCCTGTGTGAAGATAGTGTATATGCCACTGTTACACTTCTACAGATCAATGAATAACCACTTTCCACCACCTACCATGAATTTCATTTAGCTATACCAGCTAAATCCATTAGGATCGGTCATTTTTTACTTTAAAAGTTTTCTTTTTGTAACCGTAGATGATTGTGTATAGTTGTCACTACGACAACTTTACAGATCACTAATACCGCTACCCATCCCTTACCAACGAATTACCAGATATACCCATAAAATCATTAATATCGGTCATCGTTACATTTTGAAGGTTTTCATTGGAAACCCGTATGATGATGGTGAATAAGCCACTGTGACACTCTACATACCACTAATAACCGCTATCCACCCCTAACCATCGAATTTCACTAAGCTATACCCGCTACAACCAATAATGTCGGCCATCTTTACCCTTTTAAGGTTTTCATTTTGTAGCCTTATGATGATAGTGTATAGGTTACTACGACATTCTACAGATCACTAAAAGCCGCTACCCATCCCTTACCAACGAATTTCACTAAGTTATACCCACTAAAATTAATAATATCGATCATCTTCATTTTTTAAGGTTTTCATTTATAACGCGTATGATGATAGTGTTTACACTACTACGACCCTCTATACATCATATAACTGCCATATTTACATGCTTACCTATTACGATTTTCATATGATACCTGTCACGACCCGAGGTTCGAACCACATAGCCCTAACCTACATGCCGATACCACCGCCCCACCCTTGAGCCCCCATCCCCACGCCGGCCCGCCCCTAGACCACCCCGAGGAAATGCACTGTAACCCTAAGCCTTACACAGCACCAATGGAATGATGATAGTTTTTATGCCCAATACAGATAAGAAAGAAGACGAAAAAATAAAGAAAACCGAGGAGGAGAGCACTGCTACCCTAACACCCTCACTAGTATGATGATAGCTAAGGCCCCGGCTCCGTTACAATCAATAATAACAGCTAGTGATATATATTTTTACCGACATGCAAAATTTATCACACTACAAAGGGAAGTAACAGTGCAAAAATACGTTCGATTATTTATTCATGGGTTGCGTCCCTTGAAAATGAGGTCGTAAAATAATCTGGAGCTATACCCTGCGTATAGTAAAAAATGACGTCAGCGATGACGTATTGCTCCATATTTGAGGTGTAGTTTGCGTGTCTCTTACTACTTATGGTTCAATTTTGATTGCATGCCTTGAAATATATCCTCACTTTAGTGCTGCTGATATTGCACACAGTGAGCAGCTATTGATTTAATTAATGTCTTTTTGGCCCCCCCCGTAATGTTTTTTATTTTGTTTGTCCCTTTTCCACAAAATTTCGTTACAATTTCGTTAATTCCTTCGTTCGTAAATATTCGGTAGGGTTATTAAAATTCTTTGGGTTTAAAAAATTTTAAATCAGCCCAGGCTGGCTTTTTGAAAATACGTTTTTGGTATGCATTTTAAAAAAAAACGTGAATAACAAAAAGGTTAAAATACAAACCCAAATTTTTTATTGTTTTTTCATTCAAAGCTTTTTTATCTGTTCCTTTTTTCACTTTTTTTTAGTTGGCCTCTATTAAATTTTTTGATTTTTCATTTTTATTTATTAATTTAAACCCAAAACACCTTTATTGGTCTTTCCCCCTTTTTAAAAAACTTTTTTTGTAAAAAAACTCCCAAACATTTTCTTACAGAAAGTTCAGAAGTCTAACTTTTCCGGAACAAATAATATTTAAAAAAATGAAGTTATAATTTTTCTGTAAGTGTGCCAAATTTCAATTTCCAGATCAAAAGATTTTCAAAAGGGGTGAAAGTAAGATTCTCGGGAAGGAAAAAGGGGTGTATTTCCCCCCCCAAACCCCATTTCTGATTCAAATATTCATCAATGCCATTCCCCCGTAACGTTCATGTTTTAAAGACTGGGTTTTTTTTTTGGTAACCAGCTGATGAATTCCTCCATGTATGTTCAATCCACCCAGCAAAATTTCCCTTGGTCGTCTGTCCCCCCCAGTTTTTTCCATTTGTCACATGCTATTCCCTCCTTTCCACCACTGCCAAAAAAAACATTTTCTTTTTTATGTTGTTTAAAAGTTCTTTTTTCATTAGACTATTTTTTGGGAAGGTTATTTTACCGGGCATCCAAGGAACGAACATTCGTTCATAAACCCACGTCTTGTTGCCCAATTCTTATAATTTCTTATTTTTCCGATTAATCCCAAAAAAAAGGTTTAGACATTCAACTTTCTTTTTTTTTTCTTTGAGATATGACTTTTCATTTTAAAATGGCACCCTATTCTTTTTAAACTTGTTGTACCTTCCTTGATTTATAAAGCCTTTGGTTTAAATTTACCATTTGGGTTAAGAATTGTTCTTCTATTTATTTACAATTTGGGTCACGTTTTTTCTTTGAACACCATTGTTAATATTTCTTACAAGGAAGTCCCTTCCCTATTGTTTACTGCCCAAAATTGGGTTAGATCTTTAACACCCCCATAATACTGTTCATCTCAACAAAATGTTTACATTATAACCTCCATTAGTATTATTGGTTTTTTTTTTTTATCTTCTCATTATTATTTTTATAAAAAAAAGAATCATGCCAAAACACCCCCTTTCTATCCATTTATGTGTTCAAAATGCCCTCTTTAATTCCCCTGTTATTCTACTCTTGGTTCCAGTTGTCAATTATTCTGAATTTTTCCCCATAATTTTAAAATATCTTCCCTTTTAACAGCATCATTTTTATTTTACAAATCCTTCATAATTTGGCCAAATATATGTTCTTTCAGTGTCTCTAGATTTTCTATTAGTGCCCAATGTTACATTGTTTTGTTTTACCCTTTTCCCCCATAAACCAACTTTTTACCTTTGTTTTTTTTTTTTCTTTTTCTCCTCGCAAATTTGAGAGAAGTTAGGGGATGGTTTAGAGGAATTGTACATCACGATTAATTGTCCGGCTTTTTAGATAGCAAAATACATTTTTAAGGTATTCCTGTAAATATCCACTCTGTAAAACCACAACTTTTTGTTAATATTTCTCCGAATTCTTCTATTGTGATTCCATCTGGCCCAGCTGTTTTTTTTATCTATTTTCGGCTAAGTTCCTTTTAAATAGGTCCTTCTAATTATTTTTCTTTTAATTTTACCCATTGTCCAAAATTCTTTTCACCTTCCCCTTTCTTAGGTATTCCCTTTTAATCTTTTTTTTTTTTTCGTTTAAAAAAACCCCTGCAAATTCTTACTTTTCTTTACAGGTTCGGTTCGGAAAAGTCGTTCCTTTTGCCAGGGAGAGGAAAATGTTTAATCTCCTAAAAAAAAATGCCCTACAAAGTAACTTGATAAGTAAAGGTGAAAAATAAAATTGCCGTCTTTTGATAAGGTCCTAAGTAAAAAGCGTTTAAAACGTTCTGCGGAATTTATATTTCCGTGTGGGCCACAATTGTTGGAATTTCATAAGACTTAACAACGAAATCTAAAAACTTTGCCCCACTGTTAACGAAAAAAGAATTCTTAAAAAATTAGAACAGTGGGGACACAATGGTAAAAGTCGGTAGTAAAAACTCGTCCTACTTTTTAAAATTTTGGGTTTTTTTAAATAAAAAATAGGGCCTTAATTGAAACTGGTATTAGGCTGGTCCGTCAAAAACTAAGAACCATCATGCAAGGGGTTAAAAAGGAAATGCAATCAGAAGTATGTGGAAACAGTTTGTTTTTAGAAAAGGGAAAATGGTAATGGGTTTAAGAAAACGAGGGCATATTAGCTGAGAACATTAAAAAAGCGTTCGATAGACAGTGACATAATCTGTACCTATGCTTTTTTAATTACACAAACGCTTTCAATAGCGCAAGACACGCTAAAATTACAAAAACGCTCATATATGTCAAAATTAACGGAAGGACCTTAGACTTCAAAGGGGGCATCAGTGTGTTAGAACAATTTACAGCCATCTTCTTCTTCTTCTTCTTCTTCTTCTTTTTCTTCTTTTCTTCTTCTTCTTTTCTTCAGCGTTCGAGCCATTGAGGTTCTTTGCTGCAGATACAATCCGTCTCCATTCGTCTCTCTGGTTGACCTTCTCTTGCCAGTTCGTTGATTCCAAGTGCTTGTGGGTCTGTATATATATTATCTCTCAACCGTCTTCTTGGTCTAGTTACAGCCATAAAATTGAAAATAAAGTTGATCCACATCATCAATCAAGAGAGGGAGCGACAGGAATGTGTATATGGTGAAAATATGAAATATTACGCTGCTTCCGGTCGCTTGTGTAAGACTACCACCAGACCACATACATAAAAAGTGGGGAATTTTGTTGACCAAATTGAAAAAATAGTGGCCAAAGTTCACCCAAACTTATAAATAGCTCACCCAAACTTGTGAAAAGTAGGTAAGACGTAATTATAATATATGCCTGTTTATTTTGCAGTATTTCAGTACATTTTACAGCTTTTCAGTGTTTGTTTGTTTTTTTTTTTTTTTTTTTTTTTCAGAATAAAAATGCATAATGTCATTATACGAAATGGATGATGTGATATGGGTGGTATACAAGTAACATCACAACTTTTTATTTTCACATACAGAGCTATACACGTATGTTGTTTCTGGATTTCTTCACACCATTGACTGAGTAGTTTGGATTTTTCGGTTGGTAGCCTGTTATTACTGTCACTAAAGCATGTAGTCATAAAACGGGTCTCCTTTTTGGTGGGCTGAAATTGAGTATTGTAGAAAACCCGAGGCATCAATCACCTGAGTGTCGGGCCATCATGTCTTCGGACAGTCTGGGGTTTCGACGCACCGACACGTATTTCACCATTATTCTAGGTCTGATCTCTTCCGAACTCAAAAATGTAACGTCAGCACTGAAGCCCCGGTAGTGAATGCCACCTTTGTGCCCGTATCAGTGGTTAGAAGTATTTCCACCGTGTCGAAGGAGTAACGACTCAGCGGTATGTAGTGAGGTTTGTCTAGGCGCGAAACACTGAGGTCGAGCTTTGATTCGTGATAGGAACCGTTCTTATAGTGGGACCATGACGTCTCCACTGGACTCGCCGCAATGAGATCGCAGTAAAGTAGACATTTTGCAGGTCGTTATTCATTTCTATCCCCCCTTCACCTTCAATTGTATCTAGTGTCTTTTGGGAACCTCTCACTAAATGTAATAGGGGCCCCCGGGGTTCCCAGTATTTTCACGATGACTTTCTTTGATGCTTTGTTGAAATGGAATAGAACACAGAGCTGATCGTCCCCCTTTCCCGATTTTTCATTATTCGATTCAGCGTAGTTATAAATGCATCTGGTGAACTGTACGGGCCCCGGGGGGACACGCCTTTCTTACCACTCTACCGTTTGGGGATGTATCTTACCATACTTCATTCACTAGCCTATTGCAGCAGTAGTTCGGAATTGAATTTCGGCCAGAACTACTTCGAAATGTTGACTCACCTCAATAGTCTGCGGTAACTTAAAAAATAGTGACCTGGTGTGTTCTTGGGAAACATGTTCGGCGAAGCATTACCCCGTAATGTCACGTAGAAGCTCATATTTTAGGGTTTGGTAGCATGTAACCCAGACAGCTGCTTAGAAGAGCGATCCACAATTTGCCATCGCCCGCGTCGACGTTGTCTCGAGACAGATTGAATAGTGATACGCTAATGACTGTGTATATAACGACCAGTTGACAGAAGACGACAATCTCTAGTCCGGCACTCGCCGACCACACATGCACCAGAACGAATTTTTTTCCCCCCCTCTGGGCTATTTTGTGGGTTAGTTCCACGTTGGTTTCTTCCATTACCGCTGTTTTTGACCTACGGGGTCATTACACTCGTGTCTCGGTTGTATCATTAGCTGTTATTGGAAAATGCAAAAATCAGTGCTCGAGGCGTTCGTTGTGGGCATTCCCGGTACTAAGGACACTACTTTCTGAACTTAGTAGTGGGAATAAGGTCACCATAAAAGGGTTGTCATCCCACTGTGGAGTACCCGGACACGCCAGCGCTGCTCTATTGATTACGGCAGGCGTGCAATAAGATAAGTCTGATCCACCCGTTACATACCACCAAAAGAAATAAATTTAGAAGTCAGCCAGAAAGCCACAGTACTTGCTCAAGGTGACTACTATGTTATGAACAGATCAGGAAAAGTCATTATTCTGCATCTAAGAATAGGCCACATGTATACAAACATTCAGGCTTGATTAATCAACCATGTGCATGTGTTGATTGGTGTCGCAGCCAGCAAAGCACATACTCCAGTAATATGCGATTAGCACCATATATCTCTTTATTATACTAGTATTTTTAGGTTAACTGTATGCCTACTTGGAGAAACACAACGAAAATGTGAAAGATATATCAAAAAAGCCAACTTCCATTAGAGACTTGGCACGTGGTGCTCTGGTTGCTGCTCACAGAGACCGGTACTTCTATTCAACGAATGATGGCCGTCTTATACACGCTATTTGCTGACGTAGAATGACTCAGCAGAATATTATGCACTTTCTGGTCATGTGACGGGTGCGGCTCTATCTTTGACCGGTTGAGTCATTAGTCACGTGTTTCGTTGTATCCCAAAAGACACGTGACCGGATCAGCGCCATCTTTGATGGGTTTTTTGCCACGTGGTCTGGTTTCTCCGTTACCACATGTGATCGGATGCGATCCCTTCATTGACCACTTGTAGCCAGTGAGTATGTGGTCTGGTGGTAGTCATTACACAAGCGACCGGAAGCAGCGTAAATTTCATCCTATGGGGCCATTACCCATTGTACCGGATAAGTGCCATCTTTGAGTGGGTTTAGCCGCGTGGTCTGGTTTGCCGTTACCACGTGTGATCGGATGCGACGCTATCTTTGACCGGTATTAGCTAGTTAGCATGTAGTCTGGTTGGATTTTTTTATGGATGAGACCGAAACAGCGCCAATTTGATCCGATGTGACCATTACCCAAGTGTCTCGGCTGTGTCGTTATGCGGTCAGTACGCTCTGAGTCATCCCCCGGGTTTTTCCCCAAAGATATGTCTGAACATGTTCACATACGTTTACCCTCGCCGACATAGCCCCGTGATGAGACACCTAGGCGGTCATCCTCAGATCAGCCACCTAGGGTTTTAATCTTTAGATTTTAAATATGAGCCTTACCCTCCGGCTATTATCAAGGACCGGACGTATTTATCTACCACCAACCACTCGACCACCCTTAGCAAAGATCAAAGCCCTATCTAACCTTTCCCCCACTCACAAACCCCTTACCAATGAATTTCACTAAGCCATACTCGCTACATCCGATAATCCCGGCCATCTTTACCTTTTTAATTTTTTCATTTGAAGCCTTGTGATGATAGTGTATAGGCCCCTACGACACTCTACAGACCACTAATAACTGCTACCCACCCCTTACCAATGAAGTTTACCCGCTGCTATCAATATTATCGGCCTTTTTTACTTTAAAGTTTTCATTTGTAACCTTATGATAATAGTTTATTGACCACTACGACACTCTACAGATCACTAATAACGCTACCCCCCCCTCACCAACGAATTTCATTAAGCTATACCCGCTAAAATATTAATATCGGCCATCTTTAGTTTTTAAGGTTTTCATTTGTAACCCGTATGATGATGGTGAATAAGCCACTGTGACACTCTACATACCACTAATAACCGCTATCCACCCCTAACCATCGAATTTCACTAAGCTATACCCGCTACAACCAATAATGTCGGCATCTTTCCCCTTTTAAGGTTTTCATTTTGTAGCCTTATGATGATAGTGTATGGGTTACTACGACATTCTACAGATCACTAAAAGCCGCTACCCATCCCTTACCAACGAATTTCACTAAGTTATACCCACTAAAATTAATAATATCGATCATCTTATTTTTTAAGGTTTTCATTTATAACGCGTATGATGATAGTGTTTACACTACTACGACCCCTATACATCATATAACTGCCATATTTACATGCTTACCTATTACGATTTTCATATAAACCCCTGTCACGACCCGAGGTTCGAACCACATAGCCCTACCCTACATGCCGATACCACCCCCCCACCCTTGAGCCCCCATCCCCACGCCGGCCCGCCCCTAGACCCCCCCGAGGAAATGCACTGTAACCTTAAGTCTTACACAGCCAAATGGAATGAAGATAGTTTTTATGACCAATACAGATAAAGAAAGAAGACAGAAAAAATTAATAAATAAAAATAAAATAAAAATAAAAACCGAGGAGGAAGAGCACTGCACCTTAACACCATCACTAGTATGATGATAGCTAAGCCTCGGCCGCTACAATCAATAATACCAGCAATTATATAATTTTTACACATATAAATTTATCACACAAAAAGGGGAAGTAACAGTGCAAAAATACGTTCGATTATTTATTCATGGGTTGCGTCCCTTGAAAATGAGGTCGTAAAATAATCTGGAGCTATACCCTGCGTATAGTAAAAAATGACGTCAGCGATGACGTATTGCTCCATTTTGAGGTGTAGTTTGCGTGTCTCTTACTACTTATGGTTAAATTTTGATTGCATGCCTTGAAATATATCCTCAACTTTAGTGGCTGCTGATATTGCACACAGTGAGCAGCTATTGATTTAATTAATGTCTAAGAAAACAAAAATTTACATTCATCTTCCTCCATCCATCATGTGCCATGCCGTTAAGCATGGGCGGTCATTTCTGCCATCTCACTCGATCACCAGAGTCGTGGATCAGTTCCGTGTTCCTGTCTCGACCATGCCACGTGGCCAAGCCATCCACGTTTTTACTTCTCGGTTTTCCCCCTTTGGTTTTTTCCCCTTTCGATCTTGCCAGTTGTCACCAAGTTCTCCGAGATTTTTCTTCTCATAACATGCCCAAAACATTTTGACTGTCTACATCTAATGATTTAATCAGTTTACGATCTTCATTTTTTTCTTGAAGGACTTGCGCATTGGTTTTTCTGTCTGTTTTTTTTTTTTTTAAAACCCCTTTCCCCCTTCATCTTCAAGTAGAAAGAAAAACACAATGTAAAATACATATAAACGGGGAAAATCTTAAGCAGGTGAAACGTTTCAGTTATCTCAATAAAGGCGGAGTATATATATATATATTTTTTTATTATATATATATATATATTTAAATTATTAAAAAAAAAATTATAATATTAATAAACCCGTAAGGCATTAAAAAAATTTAATTATGGGAATTTAATATAAAATATCACAACAAATCACAAAAAGGAATTTAATTTTATAATATTTATAAAAAAATAAAAAAATAAAAATTTTCACACCAGGGCTTGGGCAGCCCAAAATTATTATTATATTTTTTTTTTTTTTTTTTTTAAAAATTTTTTTTTTAAAAAATTTTTTAAAAATTAATAAAAACATACGGGGTTTATAATTCCGCCGCCTCTGTCTTTCCCATTTGCTGGGGCTTTCTGGGCGCCGGGGTTTCGGGCTTTAAAAAAAAATTCCCTATTAAAATTAGTAATACCCCGAATCTGGCGGCTTTCTAATATCTGGCCGGGTTCCCAGGGCCCCAAAAAAAACTTTAGGGGAATTTTTTTCAACCCAACCAAATTATTTATTATGTTTATTTTCTTTTTTTCTTAAAGAAAAAATGGTTTTTTTTTGCAAGATTTTTTTATTTTTTTTTTGATCTAAGATATACCCTTATTTATCCATGGGGGGGGAATTAGCCGGGGGTTTAAATGGCATAAGGCCATTTTTCTAAAGTTTTTGAAATGTAAAAAGTTAGCCTGGGGGAAATTTCCCGAGTGGTTTTCTGTTGTTTTTTAATTTAGTTGGGTTTAATAGTGATTTCCCTAGACCCCCCAAAATTTTGGTCCGGTGAAGGGGTAGAAATTCCAAAACATTTGTGAAATTTCCCGGCCACCCGGGACACCACCCCCGTTTGTAAAAAATTTTTGGGGGGTTCCCTGGGTCAAAGGGAACCCCCAACGATTTTTTCAGTGAAGGGGGATCTGGCTGGGTCCTTTCAGGACCAGTTCTGGAACGCTTCCATTTTTCTTTATATTTCCCTTGGGGATTTGGGAATTTTTAAATTTTTGCGTTGGTGAAAAAGTCCGGTTTAAAATATAATTAATAATAAATTTTTAATTTATTTTTTATTATTATTTTATAATTTTTACAGCTGCCCGGCTGCCGCCTTTGGGGTTTTTATCACTTCGTCTGTTGTCGCTTGTCCCTGCTGCCGTGGTGAAGCCCCACAGTCTTTTTTCCCCTTTAATTAAGTGTATTTTTCCCCCTCGGGCAAAATACGTCTTCTGTTGTTTGACCCGTTCCAGGCTGTGGAAACTCATTTTTCATTCCCCCCTTAGTTCTATAAGCCTCTCCCGGGGCTTCTGGGTCCGCTTTTTTTGGTTTTGCTTTTACCTTCTGGGAAAAACTTTATCCCTATAGTTAGTCATTTAACTCCGTTCCGAAGGCTTATCCTGGCTGAAAAAAAGGGCTAACAGTTTGGTGGGACAATCCTTTTCATCCCTTGGGGCAAAAGGGGGCCGTTCCCATTTTCCCGTCTTTGCCCCATGCCGCTGTGCCGACTATTTAAAATTTCTACACCATATTTTTAATTTACGTTTTCCCGACTGATAAAAGTTGGGAAGGCAAGAAATAGAAATTTCCAGTTTGTTTGCATTTTTTTAGCCCTTGGGGAAAAACTTAAAGTTACTTTTTTTAACCCATTGCCTAAAAAACCCTTTACAGATTTAGGCATTAGAAAATTTGACATATTTTGAAATTAAAGAAAGGGGCCTGGTTTTCAAGGATTTTCTTTAGGTTTTTAAATGGGAATTTAGGGCCTTAAAATTTGTGGATTCCTTACCCTATGTTTGTGGGCGGTGAAGGCCGTTAGGGGGCCCCCCCCCTTTATTTTGTAAACGGCCATCCTTCCCAAGGGGGATCTTTTTTATTTATATTTATATAATTTATTTAATTAAAATTATTTTATATAAAAAATTTATTTAAATTTTTAAATTCTCCCGGTTAGGACCTTTTTTTGGGGAAATGTTCCCCCCCCACGGGGGGGGGGGCTAGGGTGGGGAAAGAGTTTGTGAGGTTGGTTTTCCGTTGTAGCAAACCCAATTTCACACTTTTTTCCCGAGGATGATTGCCAAGTTTTTGACTATTTTAAGCGAAAGATTTTTTTTTTTTTACTTTGGGTACAAATGTGCCCGGGAAAAATTTTTTTAAATTTTATTTTGGGAAATTTTATAAAATTTTATTTTGGGGGGGGGGGGGGGGGGGGGGGCCCCTTTTCCCGCGTTTGTAAATTTTCCTTTGGGTTTTTCCCCTTTTTTCTGTTTCCCGTTTTTTTCCCGTTGGTTTTGGGGTTTTCCGCTTTTTAAACCGTCATTTTCCGTTTTGGGGGCTTTATTTGTTTGCTTTTTTTAGGACCCTGGTGGCCCGATGTGGATTTTTTTTGGAAAAAAACATGGCTTTCCCATTGGCAAAATTTTTTCCCCAACTTTTCTGCACTCCTCCTGCGAGACATGTTAGGTGGTTTTCACAGGGTGATGATGCTATTTCTCATGGGGGGGAAAAAAGTGGAACGGGTCAGTTGGCCTGTTAAGGAGGGGGGGCCTTTTTTCTTTGACCCCTGTTTCCCAAAATGCCACTCCGAGGGGTTCCTGCCATTTGGTTTCCCCCCTAAAGTTTGCTCCTTTGGGAAAAATGAATACTTCAGGGCCCAAAAATTGTTTTTGACTCCTTCTTTTCATGGTGGTTCAACATCAAATTTCTCTTCCCCTTGAGGGAAACCCGGCAGGCCTGTTTTATCCTTTGGAAAACCGTAAATTTTCCACCGGGCCATTAAACAAAACCCCAACCCATTGGGTCTTTTTCGTTTTCCTTATCCGAAAAATGTTACCCGGCCCCCTTTCCGATTTTGGCCCTTTTTTAATCTGTCTCCCCAAGGCTGTGTGATGTTTATCCCAGCTTCCCCCCAACAGTCGGTTCCACCCAGGGGTTTGTAAAGGGGGGGTAATTAAATTTTTTAAAGGGAAAAGGGTTTTCTTTTTCTTTCTTGTTTTTTTTTTTTCGTTTTCGACCGAGTTTTTTTTACCCACCAAGGGAGCTGGGAGGTGGTTTAAAAAAAAGGGTTTTCACCCCCTGTCTATGGGGGTACATTGTTCCAAAGGGTGTATCCTGGGGGCTGGAATCCCCCGCTCTCCGGGGTAAAGGGGCCAATGGCCAGGCCTGTGGAGGCTGGACTAGGCTGCCGCTCCCAGTGCCCCTTTGGTCCCCATCGACAGGGCTTGGGTAATTTTATTGGTAAAAATGCTTCCGGGGATTGGGTTTAAATAAAGAGTTGGATTGTCATCATTCTCGCCCGACCCTTATCCAGGGGAAACAAGCGAACGTTGGGCGAAAATCTGGTACCAGGGGCCAGGTTGCCGTCCATTTTCCCAAAAACCTTGCCCGTTTTCAGGAATCCCTTGTTGGTTTTTTTTTTTGGGGGATTTTTTTTTTCACAAATCTTCTTCGCCTTACCGACAAGCTTTGGGGGGGTTTTTAGGGTTAACCTTCCGGGGGTCGGAAATTTCTCCCGCGCGCTGCCGAATCCTGTCTTCACTCTTGGAACCCATTTACCCCTTGGGAACCAAAACGGATCCTGCCGGTTTAGAGTCTCCCGTTTCCGGGGGTGGCCGGGATGCCGTCGGGCCCCAGGGAATGGGGGGGTTTAAATTGGGGTGGGGGATGGGTCCTAAAACTGGAGCCTCCTTACCAAAGGTGTAAATTTGAACCCTTCCCCCCGTTTGAAGGCCAAAAGCTAAAATCTCTCCTGGGGAGCGAAAATGCTGCGAAATTGCGTGTTTAATCCCAAAGGTGCAATTAAACAGGTCTTTTTAATTTCCCCCTTTGAGGTTGATTTTCTCCGATTCCCTTTGATTTTGTCCTGCAAACCCTGGCCCCTTGTCCCCAAAGTCCCCCAAAAAATTTTCCGTTAAACCCGACGTTAAAAGGGCCCCCTGAGATTTTTTTAATCATTTCACCCAAAAAAAATTTCCCTTTGGTTTCACCGTCTCCCCTCCAAGTTCCTTCCCCTTCTCGGATGCTTGGGAAAAAAAATAAAATGACTTTTCCCTTTGGTTTTTTTAATTTTCTTGCCAAATGGTATTCTTCGGGTATAAACGTTTAAAATTTCCGCGTGCAGAATTCCAGGGTTTTCAAAAGGCCTAAAGGTCACTTTTGGGAACTTTTTTTTGGGATGCTTTGTTTTCCAGATCTTTTTTAACTTTTTCATTTTCTGCTGTTTAACGTGTTATTTTACTTGGTCATTTTGTTTTTTTTTACCTTTTAAAAAAAGGGTTCATTCCATTGGGGTTGTCCCAAATTTTTTAAACCCCCCTGATTGTACTAACTTGTCTGTTTTTTCTTTAAAAAAAAAGCATTTTCCCCAAAAAAATCCCGGGGGTTGGCAGGGCTCAGCATTATGGAAGAAATGTTTTAATAGGAGATAAAGGTGGCACAATTAAAAAGCGTTTCCTGCCGTTACATTTAAAAAATGCTTTCATTTTAAAAATAGTTTTTTCTGCCACTTTTCTTTAATTTAAAATTAAATTCTCTTTGGAAACAGAAAAACAAAAGGGGTCCCATTTTAACTTGTTCTTTTAATAATTTTTCCTTTCAAGTTTTCAAACCACATGTGGTTTTAATCCAAAACTATGGTCAAAACCTGTTTAAAGTTAATCAGTAAATTGGCCGCAAAAAAAAAAAAGCTTTCCACCCCGGTCGTTTCCCACCCAAAAAAGGAAAGGCAACAATTATTGGTTTGATGGTGAAAAATTCCCAAAATTTAATGAAATTCAAAAAAATTGTGAAACCCGGAAAATAGCCGTCAACAACTTGTAACGTATAGGCCCCCCCAAAAAATTAAATTTTATAAAAAAAAAAAATTTCGGGGCTACGCCCAAAAAAAATATCTAAACTTTTTTAGGGAAACCTGAACGAAAACTTAACACTTTATCTAAAAAAGGGGAAAAAAAGAAAATTGCCTCCAAAAAAAGATCTCAAAAAGGGATATGAATAAAAAATTTCTTGCGGGCCAGAATGGCCAGCCCTATCTAAAGACTAGTTTTCAATTTGTGAAAAACCTTTTGGGGGTTTAAAATAAGCTGTCAACTTTGGAACTTTATTTGCTGCTTAAATATCATGGTGAAACCCTTCTTACATCTTTTATTAGTTACAAAGCTGCCCTTTGATGAACCAAGAGAAAATGGGATAGAAAAGAAACATAAAAGCCCCCCAAACGAAAAAGGGAAAAATAACTGCATTAGGGCGAAAAGGTTTTAAAAAAAAAGGAATTCAAAAAGTTGGTGTTGAAGAAGGCACGAAAATAGAAAGACTTAATTTTAAGGACTCCTTTGGGTTTTGTTTGAAAATTTTTTTTCAGAGTTGGGGTTTTTTAGTTTTACCAAAGATGTTTCAAAAGTTTACAGTTTTAAACCAATGTATTGACTCAAAAAAGGGGAAATTTTTAAATTTTAATCTGTTTTGTTGGATTGAGTAACACGTAGAAGCCCTGGTTCCATTAATTTAAGGTAATCATATCTTTTATACAAGGGGTTTTGAAAATAATTTTCCTTCCTTTTATTTTTGTAATAAGATTTAGTTCGGAAAGAAATGAAAAATGTTTTTTGGGCCCCCCGGGATTAATCCCAACCCCAAAACTCGGGGGGCCAACCAAAATCCTTACAAACACCATTCAAAAACCCCAAAATTTATGAAGTATCTTTGAGAAGGTCTCCCACTGTATTTTGTTTTCCCTTAAGCAGGTTTTTTTTGAAGACCCCGGCTTTGACATTTTTCAAATGAAATTTTTGGTTTTAAGGGGTATCGGTGTTTGGGGTTAAAAAAATTTAGGTTTTTACAGATACCAACATTTTTTTTTTAGCCACATTTAGAATGTCCCGGGAATCGCCCAGCAACCCAAGCAGTCAGTAATAATTTTTCCCCAAATTTTTGGGGTTTAGGGGGGGATAAAAAAATGCCGGCGGGGTTTTTTTAACACTAACAAAAATTTTTTTTTTTGTTCAATTTATGATTCCGAGAATCGATTAAAACCTTAAAAAAAATTGGCAAAAAAAAATGTGGGGGTCCGACAGCCCATTGGTCATTTTACTTCAATTTCCTTTGGCCCCTTTTTCCCCGGGCAATTTCCCCCATTAGTTTCCCCAAAACCCAAAAAAATTTTTGGCCAAAAAATTTAATTTTTTTTAATTTCCCCCGGATGGGTCAGGTTTTTTTGACCAAAATATTTTGCCCTTTAAAAATTTTAAAAAAAATTTATACCGTTACTTATGTTTGCGGGCTTATTCCAGTTCGTCCCAACTTCTTGTAATCTGCAAAGGCTGCACTGCCCTTTGGGGAATTTTGCATTCACTTCGTCATCGATTGTGGCAGCTTGTGACCGGTGCTCCCAAAGATAGGTAAATTTGCCCCAAAACCTTAGTCTATGATCATTCACTTTGATTTTCGGCACAGTGTGATTTTTCCCCTGGACTGCGGGTACTAACTACAGTCTTCCCCCATTGATTTTGAGCCCAAATTTGGCAAGGCATGTGAGAAAGCTGAAACATTATGTTCATGTCCGCCTCTGAGTTGGCGTATAGAGTGCAATCATCAGCAAACAGGAGCTCTCTGGCGGTACCGCTGTTAATTTTGGTTTTAGTTTTCAGTTTTGGGATTTAAATAACTTTTCCATCCATACGGTAGTTGATGTCTATTCTAGGTCTCGTTCTCGAAGGCATTCTCAACATGGCTAAAACATGAGGCTGAACAGTTGGTGCCGGACACTCCTTGCTTCACTCCATTGGTGACAGGAAAGGGTTCAGACAGTTCACCTTTTTCCTGTACTTTTGCCTGCGCCGTCTGAAATAGCCGCACTAGTGGAAAAACTTTCGTGGACAGCCATATTTTGTCATAATCTTCCACAGTCCTTCCTGCTGACTGTAAAAAAACCTTGGTAAGGTCAATGAAAGCGGTAAACATTTCGCAGTTCTGTTCCTGACATTTCTCTTGCAGCTGCCTTGCAGCAAAAATCATTCAACAGTTCCACTTTTTTTCTAAAGCCACTTTGACTCTCAGGAAAAAGACCTTGATCGGATGGGCTGTGGGCGATTGAGAAGAATTCTGGCGAGTATTTTCCCCTGCAATTAAAAAGCAAGGAGTGCCTGGGTCGTTGTCACAGGTTTGGCGGTTTCCTTACGTTTGTAAAGGTGGACTATTGACGCGTCCTTAAAATTTTGTGGCATGGTCTCGTTCACCCATAGGGTTGTGAAGACTTGGTGAAGCTGCCTTTTAGGACCGGCCCCTGCCTTGTTTTCTCTGCTGGGATGGAGTCAGGACCAGGTGCCTTGCCGCTGGAGAGTTGCTGGATGGCTTTGTTTATTTCCACTATGGTTGGCAGGTCATCAAGTGTCTCTTGGTGGGAACTTGAGGAAGGCAGTTTATGGTTTTATCATCGAAAAAGGAAATTGCATTTAAGATTTTGCTGAAATGCTCTGCCCAGCGTTTGGGGGATTTCTTTCTTATCGGTGACCCAAAGTTCCCCGTCTGCACTGAGGAGGGGAGCTATGCCTGGTGATGAAAGGGCCATAGACCGCTTTCAGTGAGTCGTAGAAGATTTTTATATCAGTCTGTCAGCAAAGCCCTGAATTTGATCACTTTGCTGCTCAGCCAGGAGTCCCGCATGTGCCCAAGTTTCTGCTGCACTCTTCTGAATGTTCTTGAAAGCATCTTTTTTTTTTATGTTGACTTGGGTCATTCAAATGTGCCTGAGGAGAAGATTTTTTTCGGCCAGCAATTGGTTGATGTCTTCGGAAATTTTTATCAAACCAGTCTTTATGCTTTCGGGGGGGGTGGGCCAGGATTTCCAAACAGTGTTGTCAATTGGTCCTTTAGGGGTCTCCATTCTGTTTCTGTATCCCGTTTATCTTCAGCATTGGGCTTGAAAGGGGGTCTTCCAGCATCTTTTCAAACGACTGCTGCATTTTCTTGCTGTTTTTTGGCGGGTGATATTTAGCTTTGTTTGCATTTTCGCCCCTTGAGGACGCCGTGGTGGTTTGATGTGGATGTTCATTTCGAGACAATGAGACGATGGTCTGTCCAACATTCGGCACCACACATGGATTTTGTCACTCGAACGTCTTGTCTGTCACTCCTCCTGACGATGACATAGTCAATGAGGTGCCAGTGTTTCGAGCGAGGGTGCATCCACGATGTCTATTTCTCATGGGGAGACGGAAAATTGTGTTCGTAATCAGGAGATCATGTTCGGCACATGTCTGAAGGAGGCGGAGTCCATTGCTGTTACAATTTCCGACTCCATGCTTTCCAATAATGCCACTCCAAGAGGTGGTGTCCGTGCCTACTCTGGCATTGAAATCCCCAAGGAGTATAAGTTTGTCTCCTTGGGAACAGATGTTAATACATTGTGCAGGTCCTCATAGAACTTGTTCTTGACATCATCTTCTTTGGTCATAGTTGGTGCGTAGACACTCACAATGGTGCGTGCTTCCTTCCTTCAGCAGAGGCAATTTCATGGTCATGAGCCTGTCGTTTATACCCTTTTGGGAAATCCAGCTAATTTTGCCGCCCAGGGCCGACTTAAGGGAAAAATCCCACACCGGATTGGCGTCTTTCCTCGCTTTTCCTTCCACTCCAGAAAAATGTGTAGCCGGCACCAATTTCACAGATTTGGTTTTTCTTCTGCAAGTGGGTGTCTCGCTCAAGGCGCAATTCGATTTTTGTCCCTGCCCGCTCTCTTGTGCCATACCAATGCATGTATAATTTTGCCCCCCCCCGCTTCCAAAAATCCTTGTATCGTAGTAGAGGCCGCCCCCGAGATTTTTTTAGCAATCTATAATCCCCCAAAAAAAAATTTTCCCCTTTTTGGTATTCTAGGGTCATCCATCCTCCTAATGTATCCAAACCTCTAAGTCTACGAAGACTGAACAAAAAAAAAAAACCGTCACACAACCTGATCTTTCCAATATTTGATTGATTTGTGATATGGTCTTGTCACTTAATAGAAAGTATTTTTCCCGGACACCGCATTGAAAGCGGTTTAAACTTTTCTCTTGTCGTCTCAGTAAGTGGCCAGGTTTCACTATCATAAAGAAAACCCCTAAGGATGAGGCTTGATAGGTAAAGGGCTTTTGTTTTGGCAGAAGCTTCCTGTTCTCCCAAAGACTCTTTTTGTTACCTTGTTCGGGTTGGGGGGCGGGCTCCCTTTAAAATCATGATGTTGTTTTCCTGATCAAAGGGTCTTTTCCCTGTTTTTTAGGGTTGACATAAGCCTGGGTCACTGACATTGAGTTGAGTGCCCGGGGCAGGAGGAAGAATGGAGATGAGAGGGGGAGACAGAAAATTTGACTGATCTGGCTACGAGGAAAACAATCAACCTCAAAACTAATGGGGGGATATGAGGGGAAATCCCCAGGGGGGGGATGGGTTCGGGGGAGAGTTGTGTGTTGTGTGAAGTCAGGCGACTAAAAAGGGCTTGAGGGGAAGAGACCGACTGCGGGTCAGGTCGTTTAAGAGAGAGCTCCGCGGTGTGTTTTTCTTCGAGTTGTGAAGACAAGCCTGAACCCAGAGGGGTTCTGTATTGAGTGTAGGCCAAACCCCAGAGTGGGTTCTATAGTTGAGCAGTGGCTCCAACCCAATGTGTGGGTTGTTTGTGTGAGCTCCAGCCGAGGATTGTAGCTGGATTACCTGTCTTGTGGATTGAAGTAGAAGCCAGCCGTGAGAAGGCATTGATGTGTGCTAGTTAAATTGTGAGGAGGATATTCATATTCTATGGATTACGTTATGTTTCTGGATGTATAAACCTGTTCCGTTTGTCCGTCTTTTTTTTGTAAAAAAAGATTATGTCGCCAACGGAATCTTGTTGAATGCCTGGTGAATATGCACTGGGGGGGTGAGTTACATTGCAAGACAGATATCTCCATTGACACACCAGAACATCGTTACCTAGACAACGACCATCACACAAAACTTATCATCAATATCATGAACATATCATCGTGAGAACTTCGTGATATCATTATCATAAGAGAAACGTGTGACATCTGGGGTCTCCTCCGGTAAAGGACGACGGGGATATATTGAGAAACCCATTGCATTTTTAGACATTGGTGTCAGTCTGAGATATTTGTGGGCTCTTCGCTGAAAGAGAGGAGTTATCGGTGACTTCGTTCCATCAATTTAGACAGTATGCGTCACGAGATTAAACAGCAATTTTTTTGGGTGTTTAAGACGCCACATCGAAAAAAAACTGTCAGCGCGCGGGGAGGGTACGCGGCGGAGGTCACAGGCGAGCAGTCAGTTCACGTCAAGTCCACTACAGGTAAATTAACGGCGGTCAGCACGCAAAAACAGACGGGGCGGGGACGCCAAGAATTAACGCAGGACAGACTAACCGGGAGAGTCCATTACGGTGAAGGGTAAATTTGATACCAGGCAGCAGTGGGGAAAATTTAAAAAGACGATTTTGTTGGGGGGAATCCCGGGAAGGGGCGAGGACGGGGTGTGTGTGTGTGTGTGCTGGAGGCAAGCGCACTGTGTTTTTTGCAAGTTGACTGGTCAAGATTATTCGACGCAGTAAAGAGGAGGGGTGGGTACACCAGCGTCCAGGTACGGGGGGAAAGTTACGTTAACCCCCCCCAACAGCCGTGCTAGGGCAGCAGTGGAAAGTTACTGGGAATTTCCACAGGAGATGGGGATAAACAAGGTTGTTTTGAAAAAAAGCCAACTTGATGTTTCGTCTTTGTTCAACCCTTTTGTCATCATTATTCTGTTATGAGCAAACGTTTTAACTTATCGTCATCGCAACCAGGGTTTGTACTTCTTTGCCGATAAGGATTTATATCCCCAAAAATTTTAAAGCGCTGAACGGGCCTGCCATTCTCCTTTTTTTTTTGGTGAATCTTGTCGGTAACGAAAATCCATAACATTAATGATACAGCGAAGCGCCATCTCCGCAACAAAAGTAACAACATATCGAGAGAACACTTTGGATTATTACAGTGGTACCACCACGTACAGAGAAAGTACAATAACGTTACGGACTGTGTCGAGACAGAACAGTTTGGATATCACTATCATCGTCAACTTTTCTCGACATTTTGGAACTGGTGATCACCACGTGAATTCACAAACCCACTCTACAAAACAACAAGTCGCTTTGAAATCTAGCGTCGAAAACTTTTTCGGAAAATTTAATACAAAATTTTCCAATATTGTGAAAAACTATTAACAGAAAAATAAAACTGTTGGCGACGGTTTAAATAGGCCCATATTTGTCGGCCAACCAGCTACACATTATTTTTTTTTTATTGTTTTGCTCCCATCGTCATATTTATTGTTGTCGGGTGTCACGCAATTATTTGTATGTGGTCCAGTGTTTGTCAAGAGTAGGGATTTTTGTGGGGTTTTTCTCGAGAGTCGGGATACAGCACAATAATTTATTTGCCCTTTTCTGGTGCTTACAAAATTTTTGTAAGAAAAACTTTTAATGAATTGACGTATCGTGCAGGGGCATTGAAATAGTCTTAACCAATATCTAGAGCCGAGTTGTCTGACGTCAATCTGTGTATATTTTCAGTATATATTCTTTTCTTTCGCTCTTTTTTTTCGTTATATTTACATATGATATTTGTTGTGTTCGGATATGTTTTTATTGTGATCTTTCGTCATTTCTGCTGTCTAGTGGTTTTGGTCAATTTATATTTTTTTTTTCCCGCGCACTGGGGGATGTCTCTACACAAGCTTGTGGTTGTTACTGTGGTTTATTTCTGTGTCATCATCGTCTCCGTGTACTCAGCTTGTGAAGTCTAGCTTTGGATAGTCATCACTTAGTATTATCATCCATTTGTTTGTATATGTATTGATATGTATGTTTAACAATATTTCCAGGGACTTTATGAACTTTTGGTCATAGATATATAGATATAAGGGGTTAGGTGATATTTTCCCCTCACTACCTAGTGCTAATAGAAGACTGGGTGAGTACAGAGTGATATTGTAGCACTACGGATTTACGTACACAGTAATTGCGGGTGTACTTAGGCAAGTGACACAAAGACTAACAGCAGAGTCTGTACATTTATAGTTGGCTGATTCACAGCAACGTGTCCACAAGTACAAGATGCCTACTTTAATGGATATATTAAAGCGGGTGAAAGAATAGGCCTGAAAGGTAAAGAGTTAAAAGAGTATGCCGAAGCAAAAGAACAACAACAGATTGAAAGAGACCAGAGACAACCCGAAAGAGAACAGAGACAGGCAGAACTCGAGGACAAACGTCTACAGGAATTTAAAACTAGCTGAAATAGAAAACAAGCGTCTACGGGAAAGGGCGACACAAGAAAAATTTAGCTGAAATAGAAAAAAAGCGTCTACAGGAAGGACACAAGTAAAATTAGCTGAAATAGAAAACAAGCGTCTACAGGAAGAGACAAAAAGTAAAATTAGCGGAAATAGAAAACAAGCGTCAAGGAAGAGACACAAGAAAAACTAGCTAAAAAATAAAAGTTAAGAAAAAAGAACTATCTTCAAAAGGGGTCAAAGTGGGGAAAAGGGCAGAAAAACGTCGCAGTCGTCACAGAGATTAAAACTGCCATATTTTACGGACCGAGAAAACCTTGAATCTTATTTGGACAGATTTCAAGCAAGTGCGAAAGTGTTAGGCATCCCCGAAGAACAGTATGCTATTAGACTGGAGAGCTGCTTACGGGAAAGGGCACTGGGACACCTTTTTTCAATTTACCTGTAGAAGAAAGGAACAACTACACTATCTTACGTAAAACGTTTGCTGACTAAGTTCCAACTCACTGAGCATGGATATAGGACAAAGTTTAGACTTTTAGTGCCGGGAGACAAATCAAGATTTCACAGACTTTGTTAACACTGTAAAGAATGCATTTAAAAAATGGATGGAGCTTGCAGAAATAGGGAAAGTTTTTAAAAAATTATTAGATCTAATGTTAAGAGAAAAGGGTTTGTATCTGCATGCAATTCTAATTTAGTGGCGTTCTTTGAGGAACGGAACCCAAAAGGGCATAGACACAATGTCTCAGTTGGGGGCAAAACAATGACTGCACATCCTAACGTATCTTTTGGGGAAAACTAATGAGTGGGGAAAATAGTCTGTGCAGCGTACACTAAACAGGACCAGAATCCAGTCATCAGACCAAGGGCGAAAAGCATGGATTCGGCACAGAAAGGTGAGCAGCAAGAACTTAAAGACAATGGTTTCCGGGGAAACAATGTTGGTAGAGTAGGACGGTACCCATATAGAAGAGGGAACTTCCAGAGACGTCCAAATTATGCCGGATGTTGGAATTTGGGAGCTGGAGAACACAGGGCAGCAGAGTGTGATGCACAACCACAGGGTGGACCAACGAACAACACTAAAAGGGAGATTACTTTTTTCAAATGTGGAAAGAATGGGCATATCAGCCATCAATGTAGGATGAGAGAAAAAGAGCCCCAAATGCAGCGCAAGTAATTGAGACGCTGAACAATGAAGATTGTGTGGGTGCAAACCTCTTTTTTAAAAAGACAGTCAGCCAGTCCTAATATGTGGTCATACAGTAAAAGCAGGATCAGCGGGGCATGAAGGAGGAAGTCTGAAGCTGCATCAGGGATTTGTCAATGATAGACCAGCGTTTAAAAATTAGGGGTTCCGGATGTACGTCTATTTGGGGTGAGGAGAAGTTTAATAGATCCCTCGGATTATACAGGGAAAAAAATTAGATGCATAACATTCAACGGCACAGTAGAGTTCTACCCAGTAGCCATAATAAAAAGTAAAAAAACCATATATCACTGGAAGAGTGACAGCGTGTGTTCTGGACTCACCAGTGGCTGATTTGATCATAGGAAATGTTATAGGAGTGAAAGATTGTACAGAAGAGGAAGTAGTTTTTTTGGGACCGAAAAAAATAGTGTAAGCAGTAACGAGGTAGTTACCACAAGGGAAACCCAAATTAGAGAGTATAGCTGAGGTAGAAGAGGCACTTGAAGTAGACACAGGAACTCAGGAAAGGATAGTACAGCTGAGCAGATGAGAATGGATCCCAAATATAGTGCTAGTGACTCCCAGAGACAAGATACTACTCTGAACAAATGTTCCCAAGGGTGTAGGAGAGTAGAACATAGGCAGTCAAAGAAAGGTAGATGGTGCTTCGAGAGGAAGAACAATGTTCTCACTCGCAGGTTTTCAGATAGCAGAACTGCACTGGGCAAGGATCAGTACCCTTTTGCACATAGAGACCGTATACTAGAACAGCTCAGGATAGTGCATGTGCAGGGCACATAGGCATAAGGCGTATGCAGCAGAAAGCAAGGTGCCAGGTATATGGGCCAAGATTGAATAAAGAGTTCAGACTAAACAGAGACTCAAGTGTAACGGTGCAATATGCAGATAGGGAAAGGGGGGAGTCAGGTCAAAAGAGTTTTCGCGACATTACTGACCCAGGGCTAGGGGTAGCAAACAGATGTTGTAATTGTAGAGGTACCATGAGTCATGGGTACATGAAAGGTAACACAGCATCGACAGGAATCAGAGGTGGGTTAATGCAAGAACAGAAAAACCCCCTGATATAGGGTCGGTACACAAATAGTATTGTGGGGTCGTGAAGTAGTAAGAGACCTGTGGGTACATAATATATGCTTTTCTATGATGTATTATTATTATGATGTGATGTATTAGTTCATGCATTGATACACAAGATAGATGGTTGTATTTATGTGTGATGAATATAGGAGTGTACTATGAATTTGATGTATTATGTAGTGGGGGTAGCTGGAGTAAGGTGCAGCCATACTTAGGGCTACCCAGGCTATATGTCTGGGTCACATATTTAGTAAGTTTTAGTCTCCCAATGTTTGAAAACGAAGTTTCTTTTTAAAAGGGGGGGAATGACTAAGCCTGGGTCACTGACATTGAGTTGAGTGACCGGGGAGGGGAAGAATGGAGATGAGAGGGGGAGACAGTAAATTGACTGATCTGGCTACGAGGAAACAATCAACCCTCAGAAATAATGGGGCGGATATGAGTGGAAATCCCCCGGGGGGGGGGGGGGGTCGAGGGGAGTTGTGTGGGTTTTGTGAAGTCAGGCGACTGAAAAGGCAGTGAGGGAAAAGGGCCGACTGCGGGTCAGGTCGTTTAAGAAAAGAGCTCCGGGTGTGTTGTTCTTTTTGAGTTGTGAAGACAAGCCTGAACCCAGAGTGGGTTCTGTATTGATGTAGGCCAAACCCAGAGTGGGTTCTATAGTTGAGCAGTGGCTCCAACCCAATGTGTGGGTTGTATTGTGTGAGCTCCAGCCGAGGATTGTAGCTGGATTACCTGTCTTGTGGATTGAAAGTAGAAGGGCCCGCCGTGAGAAGGGATTGATGTGTGCTAGTTAAATTGTGAGGAGGATATTCATTTCTATGGATTACGTTATGTTTCTGGATGTATAAACCTGTTTCCCTTTGTCCGTCTTATTTTTGTAATAAAAATTATTTTGCGCCAACGGAATCTTGTTGAATGCCTGGTGAATATGCACTGCGGGGGTGAGTTACAAATTTCAAGACAGATATCTCCATTGACACACCATGAACATCGTTACCTAGACAACGACCATCACACAAAACTTATCATCAATATCATGAACAGTATCATCGGAGAACTTCGTGATATCATTTCATCAAGAAAACGGGGGACAAGATCCTAAATTTTAAAATGGGTTTCCATTCCATTTCGGATTCGTCAACCAAAATTTTATTTTAAACCCCCCTTTCCCCTTTTGACTAATCTGTGTCTGCTTTTTTTCTATTAAAAAAAAACTGTCATTTACTGCCAATAAAATACCTTGCGGTGTATGGCAGGGCTGCAGCAGTGTATGGCAAGCCTAAGGTGTTTGCAATATGTGATGACTAGATGGTGGCACACATTAAAGTAGTCTATGTTCCGTGCCAGTTATCAGTGCTAATAATCTGCATTTGCATTTAATAATAGTTTGCTCTACATGACCGACTTTTACTTTCAGATGATATATTTCACATTAAATTCTCTTTACAGGAATAGCACGAACAACACAAGAAGAAGTCGACTTTGGCAACTTCAGTATCTTTGATGATAATTCTCATCCTTACTCAACGTTCAAATTCACATACACACATCGTGAGTTTGATAGACTCTCAAAACTGATGGAATACAATACACTAGTTTGCAAAGATATAATCTATGATAACATTCGGACCGCATAAAGAGAAGAAGACGGTTCACTATCCGCCGTCCATGTACAAAAAAGATATTGCCAGACTGAGCCTTAACAATAAGGCAAAGGCAGACAAGTTATTGGAATACATTAGTATGGTAGAAAACGCTTCCAATATGAATGAAAATTACGAAACGGAATTGACTTGAAACGCCGGAAAATAGCACAGTACGATACAACAGTTGTCAGACAGCTACTAGGTCCCGTCCAGCAAGCACACCAGTTAAATTTTATGAAACAGAAAACATTGTCAGAAGGAAACTACAGCCAAGGATGGAAAACCTCATACTGAAACTTTAGAGGAATACCATGAACGACGAACTATGAATTCTACTATGAGTCAAGTGGAAGAAGAAGACGAAAAATCCGAATATTGCAGCTCTCAAAATAACGACTCTAAAACAAACAGTGCATCAGTGAATAAAAAGCCTTTGCTTAGCAGGTCACGAGCAATAACGGCATCTATGCGACCTAGTCGTGCACAAGAGTCTGACGTTTGCATATTAGCTGAAACAATCATTGTTGCGGGTAATAATAGTAAGAAAACTGTAAAAGAACAACATGTGAATGGCAATCATTTATCTTGTCAAATGCGTTCAACTGCATCTATGGATGACAACACTTCTTCACAGTCTTTTCATCCTACGTTACACAATGCTGCCAATTCTGATGAATCTTCTCAAGAGCAAATATGTGTACTCAGAAAAGTAAACACTGAAAAGCCTCCCAATCAGAAAGGCCAAGTTGAAAATATAAGTGCTGTTCATGGTGGCAAGAGGCGCAACAAGGTTATTAAAACTGACAGATGTTAATAAATCAATAAAAGATTGGATAGATACTGAAGAACGTGTCACAGATTTATAATACTGAAAGTTACTATAACTATTTAACGTGACTCTTATTCATTTGGCAGTATTGTTGTTTGATAATATTTTATTACAGATGCTATGGTTCATTTCAGTTGTATCCACTGTGAAGATGATTTAACAAACTGTTTATTTCTAGTTTTAAATCCACCCATGACATATACTGACTACAAGAAATGTGAATTGTTAAATTGTAATCGTCGCAATATTTGTTCAGGACTGTGTCAGTACACACTGATACGAAGTCCCTGGTACCATTACATTGTATTAGGTAATCACTAGTCTTCTTCATACAAGGTGTCTGCACTGAACTATATTTAATGCCTGAATCCTTTTAGTTATTGCTACATGCAAGCATCTTGAGTTCGATTGACTGAAATGCAACAAAAGTGATTTCTTTCGGCCCTATCCGAGAAGATTAGACGTCCAATCCACTAAAGCTCAGGGGGCCGCAATCCGTAATATATCCCTTATCATATATCATCCATTGCAAACTCTGCAGAGAATGTTAGCTGTAATGTATCTTCAGAGAAGTGCTCTGGCGGCCAGTGGTCATGTATTCTGTATTCACCTATGAAGCAGGAATTTTTTCATTGAATGAGCTCCAAGGTCTTTGACATTTTCTCAAGTAGATAGAGTTCCTATTGGAATTTTCAAGTGCTGTGTCATCGGTGTTGGATGTTAAAACATGCTTCAGGTGCTGTGACATACAGATACCAATCATTATTTTTATTATTATGCTTCATTCATTCAGTAGCATGTCCTTTGGAGAACCTCGCTACCATGACAACCTTTCAATTGCTTAGTCAGTGAATAATGTTCACCCCAAATGTTGTTGCGTTCACGTGCTGGGTGATAAAACATGCTTCAAGTGCTGTGATATCTGTGTTGGATGATACATTCTAACATAATGATTTGTATTTATGCTTCACTCATTCAGTAGCATGTCCTTTGTAGAACCTCGCTACTATAACAACCTTCCGAAAAACATCTCGGTCATAAGCAAGATGTCCCGCGTCCGATCAGCCCATCTGAAGATCATTTGCCACATCCTGCACCATCTTCTCTTTGGCCTTCCTCTTCCTTTCTTCCCGGGCATATACCCCTCCATTATTGTTCTCTCCAAACTTTCATAACATTTTAAGTGACCAAACTATTTCAATTTTCTTCAATGTTCCGCTCCTGTCGTATGGGTGCATGTGTTCTTTTCTGTATCCAAGATATTCTTAGAACCCATCTATAACATTTATAATCAAAAGTATTATACGCTGTTCAGCTTATTTAGTAATTCAGCTAACAGGCAGTTGTTGCAATGGGAACGATATAATTTTTGCAGTTCTGTCTGTCCCACTCCACAATTTATTTAGTTGTCTTAGCCTTTGAAGAGCTATAGATATTCGTCTTTTAGTCCTCATTAACATGTATTTTTTCTCCATATTAGTTTTATCTGTTATTTATGCTTACATACACCAAATATATACTGTTCCAAAGAAGAAAAAGAAAAGAAAAAAGAAAAGAAACGCATACATATTGACAGCCATAAGTTTGATATTCAATACCTGTTTTTAATGTAATGAGTTAATTGTTCAAATTGCACACAAGAATACCTTAGCGTTCAGACAATCAATTCACAGTTGTTTTGCAGTATGTAGTAATGTGTGTCTGCTGGTTTTCTAGTGTCTGCCGCTTCCATCGACGATGAATTGTACTTTTCGTGGAGGACTTTTGTGTTGGCATTCTGGCGACGGCATTGTGTACGGTGAAATGCTTTTACATCTGTCCGCGGTTGTTTGTGGCGTGAACTGCGTGTTCAGAAAAATGGCGTAGCTGGTTTTGTCGCAAAACGGAATGGTTTCGCCTTATGCCTTGTGGCTACTTGTTTTCTAATGACTGCCGGTTCCATCGAAGCTGAACTGTATTTTTCGTGTTGGACTTTTGTGTCGACGTTCTGACGGCGGCATTAAGCATAGTGAACCTGTGCGGGCTATTGGTTTGTCGAGACTCCTGCCTGTTCCACTTTTCGCATGCGGCAGTTAGGAGCATTTTTTGTGATATTCACTGGCACAGGAACGGAGCATAATGGGGACTAATCACTAGTCTTTTTCATACAAGGTGTCTGCGCTGAACAGTATTTAATGCTTGAATCCTTTTAGTTATTGCTACATGCAAGCATCTTGAGTTCGATTGACGTCCTGCAGGCAATGGCTTGGCAGTTGAGGAAGATGTTGTAAACCTGTCTCTGAGGTGACGAAGCCGAATAAAGAGATCATCCGCTGCTGTTGTCACTCTGGGTCGTCCACTGCGATGCCGATCTTCAACTGAGCCAGAGGCTTGGAACCGTTGCCAAAGTCGACTGATGGTACTCTGATGCACGTTTAGATGCCTGGAAACCTTACTTTCCAATAGCAATGTTCCTTAAACTTGTCAATAGAGACGCCATAGATGTTTGCTTGAAAATGAACTGAATCGTTTTGTGTAGCGTTATCCTTTTATAGGGTTTCAGCGTAGTGAATAGTGTTCACCCCAAATGTTGTTGCTTTCACATGCGCGAATCATGAGCTGTGGTAAAAATTTGGTCATAAACTCTACTGACCACTGCATAGAAACGATTGCAAAAAACGAACGCAAAGCAGGTTAAAACTTGCATTTGACACTGCAAAGAACATTTGAGTCTGGTTTTTAAATACCTTGGCACCAAATTGTATTTACAGACTCATAAAAACGCACCCTTGGATAGCTATATTTTTCTTTTTCTTTTTTTTTTTTTTTTTTGTTTTTGCTTATTTTACAGTAATATAGTTCAACTTTGGTTTATATTGTTATATATAATTGTTCAGTCTTGTATGAAGGAGGCAATTAATTTTTTTTTATTAGTATAACATGAACTGCTATGTGTGAACTTTGATAGGTTTCTGGTATATCGCAGGTACATAAGTTACACCAATGTAAGATAAGGTAAGAACATCTTTTACACCAAGGAGTGGCATTGGTGGGTACGCCTGACCACGGCCTTCTGTCTCATCTAGTTTCTTAAACGTAATCTTTTTTCTTTTAATTTAATTCTGACCCGTGCGTCTAGTAAATCTACTAAATGCTGCTGGTCCTGTTCATTGTCTGCAATCAATACTATATAATCTGCATATTTTATATTAATAATGGCGATAATAGCGAAAATTAAAATAGTCTTCCTATGGCGATTACTCTCATATCCTCGAAAATTCTCATAATATTTTCACTATACATGGAATAAAGATAAAGAGACCACCCTTGACAAGCTGGTATTGATCTACTTAATTATCATTTTTATGACAGCTTGTATTTTATTTGTTAACAAGTCGTATGTGTTACCCATACGTTTTTAGATGTGCATGTATCTTTTTTTGTTGCGTTCTCTCTATTTCAGCTCATATGTAGTCCATGCACGTGCTACAGCTATTAGTGCACTGGGCTGATTTCTTTCGAGTGGATTGGCTTTCACTATTACCAGTGTCCCTCGCCATCAGGCGAAATCACTCCGACTTCTGAAGTACTTGTAACTTACGTTCCCCAGTCAAGGACGAGAAGTCAACAGTCTAGTCCAGCTGACCGGTCATAGGGATGAACCAGCTTCCTCGGCATCAGCACAACGGAAGTTTAAGAGCGAGAGCTCTTATCCATTCACGCCATGCCGACCTCCTGCAAGTATCGTGTCGACATGTCTTACTCTATCGACAAACTGTGTGTGGCAAATGAAGCAAAGATGTGGGTCTTATATAATGTTATCAAATGTTCTCAGCGAAATAAACAGCATTTGTTTCAGACTTGCCTTCTACAAACTCATATTGGTCTGCCTCTGTTTTGGGTTGTATTTTCGCCTTTACAATTTACGATGGTGATTCTTAGCAAAATTTTTGCGGTGTAGCTCATGATACTAATTGTTCGGTGTTGATCACATTCAAGTCTCCTGATTTCTTTGGGATTGAAATACACATAGATTTACATATGTTAGGACATATAACTCCCGTATATCCCGTGTTCGACATTCTTGTTACCGAATGTTTCCATATTATTGCAAATTATTCGCTCATTCGGTTGAAGACCCAAAGCGATCTTCTCCCAGATCGTCTGCGACCGACTTGGAACCCTGTATGTCGGAATTGTCAAAATCCGTTCATGACCCCTAAGCCATAGATGTTGACATTCAAATGCATAGATATACTTTTGTTTTATAGACTTCAATTCATCTGTAGATAAAAGGATATCTACACGAACCACTGACAATTCCTCACATCGACTTTAGAATTCATTGTAATATAACATAGGACCTCACAAGATGAAGCAAGCAGATTTAAATAACAGAACTGGGTTATGTAACTACCCATCCGACGACAGACGATCTATGACGCACTCGTTCATACTGGTCAAATACAACCAAAAATAGTTTAACGCGCCAACTTAAGATTATAAATAATTGCAGTCTCAACGTGTACACTCTTTTTTTCGGAGAGATATTCTAAGGACAGGCCCATTCGGTTCATTTGTGTCCCTCGGTCAGTCCCCAACTGTGATATAAGATACCTAGCAGTCTGCTTCCTAGGCCAGATGATACTGCCACTCAGTGGCCACTTTATTGTCTATCAACTATCTTTTTCAGGATTCTCATTATGAGTTTGTAACGTTCTTATTTACCCTCGCAGCATCACCATAAATGTCATGATTTGAAATAAAGCAGATGACACGATAATGCATTTGAGCTCTTAATTTAATTCTAGGTGTTGTAAATTTTTTTCTGTATTTGAAATTTCAACATTAAAAAATCAGACATTCATCGCCATCATCATTAGTATAGGTCCTGCCAATTGGCTATTTTTCATGTAACTCTATAATTCTCTGTCGTTGTTGTTTCACCATGCGGCCGTCCAAAGCCATCTTACACATTTTTCCTCAGCCTGCCTCTACCTCTTCTGTCACTGAACATTTCAGTTGTCACGATGTTTCCCGGTGCATTTTTCTGATTACCTGGCCAAATAACATGGTTTATTGCTTTTGTATGTATATAATGTTATACAGTCATTAGTTCCTTCCAGGTACTCGTTCATACTAAATCTGCTTTATTCTAAATGTGTAGTCCTGTCTCCCGGATAAAATCCGCCGTCTTTTCCAGATCAAAGCGGGTCTCCGGCCAATTAGTCTGCAATGGCCAGTTCTAGCTTGAGGCCAACGGGCCCTAAAAGACCCCCGAGATCATGCAGTCTGGGCAATCACAGACGGGGTTCCAAATTTGATATATCAAAGAGTTTTGTTTTCGATAGCAATATACATGTATATTAAGTTGATATAATAATAATAATTATTTAATAATAATAATAATAATAATAATAATAATAATAATAATAATAATAATAATAATGTGCGATGCCGAGTAGCGAGGGCAGTCCATGTTTCGCCATCTCATCACTAGAGTCGTAGATCGGCCCTGTGTTCCTGTCTCGACCATATCACGTGGCTAAGTCAACCAGGTAATTACATCTCTACCTTTCCATTGTTCTTTTCCCCTCACTCTTGCCAATCGTCACCAAACTCTCCAATTTATTTCTTCTCTACCGTGTCCAAAACAATGTGACTGTCTACGTCTAATTTCTCTAATCAGTTTACGGTTTTCTTTTGTTTCTTGTAGGACTTGGTAATTGGTCTTTCTGTCTGTCCATGGTATTCTTTGCATCTTCCTCAGACACCACATGTCCACAGCCACCAGATGTTTTTCAGCTTGTCTGCTCACTGTCCATGCTCCACATCTATACAAAAGTACAAGTTATATGTAACACTTCAATGCCCTTTTTCTCGTTGAAATTGGCATTGTTTTATTGGTCAGTATGTTTTTGATCTTGCAAAAAGTTACCTTCGTCATGGCGATTCTTGTTCTAATCGCTTCAAGGCATCTATCATCAGGTGTTATTACTGTTCAGAGATAATTGTACCGATTCCATTATTTAAGAATATTCCCATGTACCTGTATAATACATTGTGGTATATCTTTCTTCATAGAGTTACGACCGTAACATGTGTCTTCTTACAATTTAATTCTAAGCCTAGTTGTTCATTGCGTGCAACAACCGCGTATACTAAATGTTCCAGATCCTGTTCATTGTCTGCAATCTGTACTGTAACATCCACATATCTAATGTTATTGATGTGACGTTCCCCAATGATGATTCCTTTCATATCTTCTATATTTCTGAAAATATTGTCACTGTACAGGGAAAACAGATCTGGGGATATTACATATTTCTTAATAGGCTTATATTGACTTACCTCACTATCAATCTTTATGGCCACTTGTTGTTTTCAACATATGTTTTTTACAAGTCTAAGGTCTTTCCCATCAATGTGTAGATCTGCAAGCATCTTCATCATGTTGACATGCCTTACTTTATCATAAGCGTTTGTGTAGTCAATAAAGCAAAGATGGAGATCTTTATTTACTTCTATAGAACACTCAAATAATGTTCTCAGCATATATACAGCATTTACTGCGCCCTTGTTTTCTATGAACCCACATTCTTCTTCTCCTATTTCGGCTTATGTTTTCTTCCTAACTATGCATGATGATTCTTAGCAAAGTCTTCGTGATGTGGCTCATTATACCAATTGTTCGATGTTGATCACATTCCAAGTCTTGTGAATTCTTCGGGATTGCAATAAATACAGAACTATATAAGTCAGGATGTATATCCCCAGTATTATATGTGTTCAGCAGTCTGGTGACCTGGTCCATTCCATACTCTTTTGAGGTATTGATCATTTATGTTGTGATGTTGTCTGGACCGGAGGTCTTGCAAGTTGTCATATGGTTTAGAGCAGTGGTTCTCAACCGGTGGGGGAACACCCCCCCCCCCCCCCAGGAGGGAATTTTAGGGTTTCCAGAGGGGGAATTAAGATTATTTCAAGATCGCGTTATTACAAGAACCGATTACTTGATATTGTTTTTCCCTTAATACTGTATGGTTCTGTACGTCTCACCCTTCTAAAATTCAATTTATAATGTAAGTAGACCCACAAATCATGTTTTATGTGGACGTCTAGACTTGTTTTAGTATGTGCTATTAAATTTAGCTTCCATTATTGCGTATACTGTGTAGGGGCGGGGCGGGATTTTTAGGTAGGAAATACGAAAGGGGGAATGGCGTTCTGAAAATATGGTGAAGGGGGGCACGGGCCAAATTTTTAGGTAGGAAATACGAAAAGGGGGGGGGGATGACGTTCTGACAATATGGTGAAAGGGGGGGGGGGGGGCATGGGCCAAAAAAAGGTTCAGAACCACTGGTTTAGAGCATTCTGAATTTCCATCTTTAAAATGGATTGCCCGTTTTATCATACCGTTCCTCTCTTGTATCATCATAAAGGTCTTTCACATAATCTAACCACGCATGTAACATCTGATCTTTTTCTATTATGATTTGGCCATCTTTGGTTTTTAGGCATCCCATTGATGTGTGTTCTTTTATTAGTGATGTCATTTATTCTTTTGTGCATTAATTTGGTATTCCGGGTGTTGTGGTGGTTTTTAATTTTCTTGCAATTTTCCTGAAGCGATGCTTCTTTTGCCTCGTTGCACAATTTCCTAATTTTCCTGTGAATCTTCATATTTTTCATGGTTATTTTTTTTTCTTCCTATTTTCATGAGTTTTAAATGTCTTATGTCATTCATTTCTTTAGTCCGATCATTTTCATATTTAGGGTAGCTTCTTCTGCAGCTTGGCTGATTGATTTCTTTAATATTTGTCGCTGAAATATTAAAATAGTATTTCCAGATAGGACCCGTTTCTTGCAATATATTTTCTCTATATGATGCAAGTCTTCGAAATACCGCCCATCCTCCGCTGCTTATGCCACCCCCTTACGGTGCCACCTCTTTGTAGCATAGCACAGCATGGCCCTGGATCGGACAATGCATCAGATCTGTTCTTTACCGCTACGTTGAATTTATCTTTGAGCTCCTCACCCTTCAATGCCCGTAGATCAAAAGTTGTGTTTCTTGGTGTATATTTGACCTTCATTAATTCTATATGTATATTGCTTATGATTAATCTATGGTCGCCGTAGCAGTCAGCGCTTGGTATAGTTTTTGCGACATTCAAAACATATCGAAATCTTCTATTGATGAGAATGTAATTATTCTTATTTCTGATCTTATGGTCATGACTCCACGATGTGTATAATTTCCTTGGGTGTAGTTGATACCAGGGTTATTTCAATAATCATATCATAATAATAACGTACATTTAAAGGGACGAGCAAGGAACATCCATTGCGGGATGGACAGGGCAATATCATCATTGCAATCCATAGATGCTCAGATTCTCCACCTAGCATATGCATCAGCGTCCAGCGGTGAATAGTTCCAATTCTGTATTCGTTGACGAGACCCCTCATTCTCCCAATGTACCTCTAATGCATGGCTGTGCAATTCTTACACGCAAATTTCTCATTCTCGACAGCGATGTGGATTCACTGGTATCAAAGTCCTCCGCTCTCGACATCTCTCTAAAGAAATTAATAATATCGGCACCACCTATGTCTTTTCTTGTGTCTCTCTGTGTGTATATGTATGCGTGTATGTCTGCCTATGTGACGGTTTGTGTGTCTATATGTGACTGATCGCTCTAAATAGAAACAGGCCTACAATGGTAGCACAACACCCGGGCAACTTGTAAACAAAAGGGAGATCCAACTTGACGTGGTAACAATATTCCGACGAAATCAATGACAGCAAGTGACCTAATTGATGACACTACTGTTACGCATAAGTAATATGGTAAGCGCTTATATTACCGCAAATGGTTATATGGTCTGTAGAGGGTCTCGCGACAGGGCTTTTTAAAGAATTGTGATGTAAATTAAAAATTCTAAACTGGTTTAACAAATATTTTTTTTAATAGAAAGGTACAATTAAAGAAGTTAAAATCTAAACAGTTTTAAAATTTAAAAACAATTTTTTTTTTTAATAAAAAATTTTTTTTAATTCAGAAAGTTAAAATTAAAGACGTAAAATATTAAAATGTTTAAACATCTAAAAGTATTTAAAAGTTTTAACAAATTTTAAAACAAATTTAAAACGTTAATATGCTAAATAATTCAGAAAGTTAACAGTAAGGAAGTAAAAATTAACAATGTGTGTGTGTGTGTGTGGGGGGGGGGGGGGGGGGGTTGGTATGCGCATGTGTACGTGTATGTGACTGATCAGTATTTTCTTTTGCGTGATTGTAACGCAACGAATCTAAAGAGTATCGTATAATCAGAAGACCTGATACCGTGACCTCTTCGAACCGAGTTGACCTGAAAACAATAACACAAGCGATCTTATCGCTTTGACAAGCCACGATATTAGCGCGTGCTAATATAAAGTTCAGACATGTCCTGACAGTGAACAGTATTTTGTGGTCTTATTATTCCGCGTCCTCAGATAGTGTGTATAAAGAGTCCAGCATTTGGCGTATAGAAGTATCGTTTTCTGACAACTGCAAGCAGATCACCATGTGACAAGTCGCTAATGATAAGTTGGACTTTGATACATTTTACACACTTTCGTTATTTCTCCAAGTCGGCATAAGGTAACCTAACAATACTAGCATAATACATGGGCTGTTTGGTGCTAGACGCATATATCTGAAGCGGAATCGACATATTCCACAGGACATTTCTTAATACCTCATGTTAGGCTGGGTCGACTTGGGACGGAGCTGGCAATCGATCTTCTAAACACAATGCTATGGTTGTGCCTTAGTGTATGTTAGGAGTATTGTATGTTCGTATGGGAAGTCGAAAGTTTCTTGCGGGTTCTACATCCCCAATTTCGGTGTTAATCTATGGACTTTTTTAAACAAGGGGTACATTCCACATACAGAGCTACTATTGATAATGTGTAATACTATAAATATATTATAGTACCTTGTTCTTATCTATGTTTTACAGATATTGATGCCCAGGAACAACTAATTGAGAAACTGTGAGTCATATTAAGAGCGGAACCACACAGCGATTGCATGACATGCTTTAAATCCCAACCTGCTTAAGAACCCGATAATCCATTTATACATTTTCGTGATAATGGTGATAGTTTTGAGGGTCTAGTAGCATGTCGACTGCGTGCTGTACTACAACAGAACTTCACCAAAGAGGAAAAGATTACATTAAACCAAAGTAGAATTGAGCAGTGTAACCTCGACTATAATCGTCAACAGGATACTCCGCAGCCATCCCAATCCAACACCCAGCAATCACCGTCGCCGATAACACCCCTCACCTTAACCAAATAATCCACACAGAAGGATAAGTCTGTAAGCAGCTACGTATAACGAGATGGTTGTAATATACTTACAGACATGTCTTGGACAGCTGAACAGTCCTCAATACGAAGAAGATTTTGATGGGTATGAGGAGACATTATATGGGTCAGTGGTGAGAAACAGACATAGTAGTTGGGGTTTTATTGCAAAGGCTAATAGGCGAGTCTTTGAAAAGGAGAGTCTGGCATCCGAGACTACGACCTTCTGCATGAGAATGGAGGCGGAAGAAGTAACGGCGGCATTCCGTTTGGTTATTGGAGACTACTGCAACAAATAATGTATTCATTACGGATTCAAAGAGCATGCTTGCAAGGGTGGAGAAATGAATGCTTCTTGTGGAATGGCTATGAACGCTTCAGAGGTAACAGATTGCGAAAAGTGTATGGATATTTTGCCCTGGCCGGGGGGTATGCGAAGGTGCGGGGGAAACTAACTAACTAATGCGGGGAAATTAACAGGCTGATAGGCTGTCTAGGAATGCACCTATTGGTGGTAGATTGCCTATGAACAAGGGGGAGGTATTCCTGCGCTTGTGGGACCAGGTGAAGAAGGCGGGGAAACAGATTTAGAACCCGTATGTGGAAAGAATCAAATTGGGGCGCTCAGCTGGTTTCTGGAAGAATCTCAAAACTGAGAGGGAAGACCAGGAAAAATGTCAATAAGATAGCATAAATATTGGGAAATATATTAGCCAATTGAAGAAATATATTAACCAAAGTGAGAGAGAAATGTATGGCAAAGTAAGAAAAAAAAGTTGGCCAAAGAAATAAAATATGTTGCCCAAATTAAGAAATATGTTCTTCACATCAAAAAATGTGTCGACCAAATTAAGCAAATGTGTTTGTCGAATTACGAAAAAAAAATTGACCAAGTAAAGAAAGCAAATATTATCGCATCAAGAAATGTGTCGACCAAATTAAGAAAATGTGTTAGCCAAATTATAGGAAAATATTGGCCAAATTGAGAAAAATAGTAACCAAACTAAGAAATTGGTTAGCCAGATTAGGATCAATGTTGATCAAGCTAGGAAGACAAGATGATCAAATCAAGAAATATGTTGTGCAAAGTAAGAAAATATGTTAGCCAAATTAGGAAAAATTATGATGAAATATGAACTATGTTAGCCACAGTAAGAAAATGTATTACACAAATTAGGAAAAATGTCGAGCGAAATAAGAAATATGTTAGCCACATGAAGAAAAATATTACCCAAATGAAGAAACCTATTAACCAAAGTAGGAAACATAATAACCAAGTCAAGAAATATATCGACCACAGTAATAAACTGTGTGTGCCAAATGTGACAGCCTCATACCAACGTCTCTAATAGACAATATTTTGCCTCTGAAATGGCACCCATATTTAAAAACATCTCACTTCTTTACCAACATTGTTTAACGTATCCAACATCATAAGCATTTCATCATGTCAATATATTAACATTAATTAATAGTTACATACAGTAGGTACAGTGTTATGCTTTACATTGTTATCATGCACACGGTGAAATGGTTACAAGGAAGTCATTTAACATTTTATCAAATATAATTACTTACTGCTGGTTTCCGTGGCGATGGCGAAGGAAACGCAATTCTTAATGCCTCTTACCCGCGTTCAAAACACAGCGGTGACCGATTTAACAGCAGACAGTGTCGAGCTGCTTTTAACGTGTTAGTATGGGAGCCGGTCTTTCAGAAAGGAATGGCAAACTACAGAACGTAAAACTTGCCAAACCAGCAACCATCCATCCATCATTTGCTATGCCGATAAGCGTGGGTCGTCATGTTTCGTCATCTCAGTTGATCACCAGAGTCGTGGATCAGCTCCGTATTCCTGTCTTGACCATGTCACATGGCCAAACCATCCAGATATTTCAAAACATGCCCCCACACACACACACACACACACACACACACACACAAAATGGTCTGTTTACGTCTAATATCTCCAATTAGTTTACGATCTTCATTTGTTTATTGAAAGACTTGTTCATTGGTTTTATGTCTGTCCATTGTATTCTTTGCATTTTCCTCAGAAACCACATTTCCACAGCTATCAGATGTTTTTCAGCTTTTTGCTCATTCTCATACTTACAGGTTCTATGTAGCACTTCAACACTCGTTTTCTCGTTTCAATTGATATATTTTTATTGGTCAGTATGTTTTTCATCTCGAAAAAGGCTTCTTTCGCAAAGGCACTACTTATTCTAATCTCTACAAGGCATCTCCCATCAGATGTTATGACTGCTCCAAGATAACTGTACCGATTCGCTTGCATAAGAATGTGCCCATTTACTCGTATATCACATTGTGGTATTTTCTTCTTCCCAATGACAACCATAATGTGTGTCTTCTTACTATTCAGTTCTAACCCTAATTGTTCACTGTGTGCAACAACCGCATCTACTTAATGTCACAGGTCCTGTTCATTGTCTGCAATCACGATTGTATCATCTGTATATCTAATGTTATTGATGTATTGTCGGATACGTTGAGATTGATGGCTCAACCCCAAAGAGATAAAGAATGCAAAATCATTTTTCCCAATGTGATCCTGCCCGTTTAATTAATTTAGCTCTACTGACTCAATTGGTTGAGACCAGAAATAGAGTTGTAGAGAACCAAGGAATACCTTCAGGAAATAACTGACAAAGTTGTATTCCCTTTTATACCCAAAATATCCTTTAAGTGGTTCCTTGCCTCTCCTCTACCAACTAATTAATTCTATCTAGGGTAATTTAAAACAATTTGACTATGACAAGTAAAATACAATCAATACATGACATGACCTCAGTTTTTATGATTTAATAAACACAAATATGGATTTTGTAAATTGCATGCAAAATTACAATTTCCTGTCATAAAATAAGGACATACATATACAGTAAATATACAGAATTGATATGCCAATGATAATGTATATATTAACAGCTATATTTTTTCCAGGGGCCTGTAATGCTAATCTTTTACTGGCCTGGATGATCTGGAAAAAAAGAACTGTTTATACTTTAGAATTCTCCACTTCCAGCTTTGGGAATCCCTTTGGCTATCTAATTGCTGTAGTCTTAGTGTTCCAGGGCGTAGTAGAACATAAGTTGGCTCTTGGTTTTCCTTTCCATTGTTTGGCAGGTAAATGTTTAAATAAAGATTACCTCTACTATGAGACAAATGAAATGGTTGCAGGTAGATAAGTTTCTGCGCTACTCTATCAAGGGCATCACTCAACAATGTGCTCACTCAACAGGTGCTGCATTCAATCTTCACCAAGTCAGGTCTGGATTGACATGAATAAGACCACCACCCGAAATTCCATCAATCACATAATTCTAATGATATCATAAATATGACATTAGAAATGAAATGTAAAAGCATAAGAACATAACCAGTGAAAACAATAAAAGGAATCTTGTTCTTAGAGAAAATAAACATAGAAGAAAGATAGTCATGGTGTTCTCAATTAGTTATCACCAACATAGTTGTTTGCTCTCACTCCAATCTTCCACTATCAGGTGTTCAAGGTTTTAACTAGCAGATGTGCAGTTTCATCTTCACCTATGCCTGAACTCAGGTCTACCGGTTAAGTCATACCTTGATTGATTTGGAATTTACAACTATTCTGTTACTAGTTAATTCTCTTATTCATCTTTTTCTATTCAAGAAAAAGGGTCTCATACATTAAGGGCTTTTAAAAATCAGTTCCCATTTCAATGAGTATTTGCTTATAAACAAGATAAGTACATTATGGTATTATTCTTGTATAGCCTTCAAATGCATTATTCTTCATTAAATGCTGCAAGTGAGAAGATTTCTTCCATTCTCATGGATGTAATATTTATTATTATTATCATCATCATCATGGTTTTTATAATCATTGTAATTACAGTCATTATCACTATTATCATGCTTATGACATTAGAAATTATTACATCATTCTAACATTATCATCATAAACATTATTAAATCATTTTCATTACATTACAGTCATCATCATCATCATCATGGTATTACATTAATTTTCATTACATTACAGTCCTCATCATCATCATTGTATTACATTAATATCATTACACTAGACCATATGTGTTACCAGAAGTGACATGAAATACAAAGTGGAAGTATGCTTAAATTACACACACAGGTGCTGTAATATGCGTAATGTATGATATTGGTTGTGTCGTGCTTGGCGCACAAACTAGATGATAGGGACATGAATGATATATTATACAAAGTGGTGTTATGCGCCGGAGTGTACTAAATTATTATTTAATTTATGGGTTACGCCGAACTAGTTTCTGGTGATAGTCATGGCATTCCACATCAAATTTGCCTGGCTATCCTGAGATTGACTGTTGACTTATACTCCCTCTCTCTCAGCATGTAACTTCACTCACTCACTCAAATTCCTCATGCATCATTCATATGCATGGATGATCATTTCACTCAGTCTATAGACACATTCATATTGGTATGGGTGGTCATATAGGAATCATTCATCACACATCCTTCATACTGTCATGTAAGGTGGGTGATTTCCCAATGATAACTTACAATGTTTTCCATCATTGATATCACAATGAAATATCTCCTTTCACAATCACTCATCATACACATCATATCTGTAGGAATGACACCAGGCCTAGGTAGGTGCTTTACACAGAATACATTCACAGATTCACCAAGAATGACATTACAAGGGAATCTCATCCTTCAACCTACTTATATTATTTCCTGGATATTTAGTCATGCATGCTGATGGGTTTTATCAAATGATACATTCACATCTGTTTAACAATGATGAAATCACACATGAATCCTCACAGACATGTTATCAGCAATGACATAGTGATCATTGTGATCATTAGACATAATTATGCAATTCACCCAGGATTTAGCAACATGAAATCCAGGAGTTATCACATGTACAATTTAGGTGCTATATCCAATTCACATTCATGCATTATGAATTAAAATACTTCTTGCATGGCTGTTGACTAATTATTATTATTGTGTGGCACAAACATTAATTCCCTATGTTTACAACATTGAAAATACATTTGACTCACCGATGTGGTGTTTTAACTCAACACACAAATTATTGATGGTTCCGTCGCCCTGCTACTGAGTGAGTGCGTGGCGCGACACTGTGAGCTGTGAGTTTCGTGTGAAATGCTTTTGAATCTGACCGAGGTTTTTTGGAACGTGACTACATGTTCGGAGCGATGGTAGATGGCTATGTCCTAGATTGACCGGTTTTTGCCTTATGCAGAAATGCATGGCTGCTGGGCTTCTGGTTGACTGCCACTGCCATCGACAATGAACTGTATTTTCGTGGACTGTGTGGGTGAACATCTAGGAAACATCCAGATGGGAAAATGACTGCCGATTCCATCAGAGATGAACTGGGTGTTTCGTGGGGGACTATTGTGTTGACATTCTGGCAGCGGCATTATGCACAGTGTATCTGTGCGGGCTGTTGTTTGTCGAGACTCCTGTCTTTTCCACTTTTCACATTGGGCAGTGGGGAGCATTTTGTGCGATATTCACTGGCACAGGAACGGAGCATAATGGGGACGACCCGTTGCTGTGAGGTTGGAACTATGACTAATTAACTAACTAACACAAATTATGATACCTGTAGAATCTATTTTTGCTTCTCACGTGTTCATGAATTATCAGAAAACTATTTGTTTGTCCATGTGCTCATGTCAAAAAGTAAATCTACTGACTAATGTGCTCAATCTACTTGACTATACACATTCCACTAAATTATCTATTAGTGCTGGCACATGTAAACTAGTTTTTAATCTTACCAGTGGGCACATATACATTATGTCCTTACCACTGTACTAAGAATTCTGAGTTTCCTTAAGTCACCACTCTAATTGTAGACTGAGTTTTCATGCTTAAGAAATAAAGTTTACAACATGTGTCTAATGTTTATACATTAACTAAGTTGTTTAGCTGGGAGAAAATAAACACTGTAGTTTTCTCCAAATGTACAGTTTATCTTATGACTATGATAACTGAGTATAATATTATTTAGTTTGTACTAGATTAAATTCTTTAAGAACTCACCATTCCAAACATTGTAGATTGAGTTGCTTAAGAAATAAATGTACAACATGGATTACTGCTTATACATTAAATCCGTTGTTTACTTTGGGAGAAAATAAAATTCATATGGTTGTTCTTAATGAATAGTTTATCTATCTTATATATAAAAGGCAATCTCCGTCTGTATGTATGTCCTTTATGCGTTCGCGAACGGTCCATCCGATTTTCTACACGTCTTCCTATCATTCCCGCGCTGCCAACTGTGATATTTTTTAGTGTGAAATCGGCTGCTTACTTAATATTATTTAATATTTCATTTTTTATTATAATTTCTATATTGCGAAGGGACTTAACTCTATAAAAGTTATTTCAAGGGGCATAACTTTTAATAACTTTTCTGTATAGCTTATAGTCATATTGTTGCATCGTTTTCAAAGATTTATAAACTCTTTTTCTATAGTTATGTACCGGCATATGAGTTGTAATAAATAATTATATAATCTTTAAGGCATTTTCAAAGTTTTCATAAAAATAATGCACAATGCATAACATTGTAACTCATCTTTTTATGCTTAAAGAGTTACCTACAGTCATGTCGGTGATTAAAAACAGTTCTCATTAAAAATAATGGATAATGTGTGGAAGGACATTCTTTTAAGTAACTTTTTTTGTTGTTGTATGAATTTAATGAGACCCTCCCCGCCAGGAGCTGGGCAAAGCCACGCCGGGTCAGATAAATAGACAGACCCACCTTTTCGCTGCAGTTATCTACAGGCATATGCGTTATAATCCTCCTCCTCCTCTCCCCTCCTCCTCCTCCTCCTACCCTCTTCCTCTTCCCCTCCCCACCTCCCTCTCCCTCCTCCATCCTCCTCCTCCCTCTTTCTACTCCTCTCCCTCTCTCCTCTTCCTCCTCCTTCCTCCTCCTCCCTCTTCCTCCTCCTACCTCCTCGCCTCCTCCCTCCTCCTAATCACTCCTCTTCCTTCCTCCTCCCTTCTCCTCCTCCTCCCTCCTCCTCCTCTACGTCCTCCCCTCATCTTCTCCTCCCTCCTCCTCCTTCTCCTCCCTCCTCCTCCCTCCTCCTCCTACCTCCTCCCTCCTACTCCTCTCCTCCTCCCTCCTCCTCATCCCTCCTCCTCCCTCCTCATCCTCTCTCCTCCTCCCTCTTCCTCCTCCCTCTACCTCCTCCTCCCTCCTCCTCTCCCTCCTCATCCCTCCTCCTCCTCCTCCCTCCTCCTCCCTCCGCCTCCTCCCTCAGCCTCCTCTCTCCTCCTCCTCCCTCCTCCTCCATCTCCCTCCACCTCCCCTTCCTCCTCCTGCGTTCTTCTCCTCCCTCCTTCTCCTTCCTCCTCCCTCTTCCTCCTTTCTACTCTTCCTCCCCTCCCTCCTCCTCCTCCTTCCTCTTCCTTCCTCCTCCTCCTCCCTACTCCTCCTCCCTCCTATTCCTCCCTACTCCTCCTCCTCCCTCCTCCTCCTCTCTCAGCCTATCTCTTCCTCCCTCCTCCTCCCTCTTCCTCCTCCTCCTCGCCCTCCTCCTAATCACTCCTCTTCCTGCCTCCTCCCTTCTCCTCCTCTCTCCTCCTCCTCTCTCCTCCTTAACCCTCTTCTTCCCTCCTCCTCCCCCTCCTCCCTCCACCTCCTCCCTCTTCTTCCCTCTCCTCCTCCCTCCTCCCTCCTCCTCCCTCTACCTCCTCCTCCCTCCACATCCCTCCTCCCTCTTCCTCCTCCTCCCTCCTCATCCTCGCTCCTCCTCCTTCTCCTCTCCCTCCTCTTCTCCTCCTCCTCCCTCTCCTCCTCCTCATCCTCCTCCCCTCCTCCCTCCTCCTCCTCTCTCCTCTTCCTCCCTCCTCCTCCTCCCTCTCCCGCTTCCTCTCTCTCCCGCCTCATCCCTCTCCCTCCTCCTCCTCCGCCTCCTCCTCCTGCGTTCTCCTCCTCTCTCTCCTTCTCCCTCCTCCCCCTCCTCCCTCTTCCTCCTCATCGCTCCTCCTCCCCTCCTCCCTCCTCTTTCTCCCTCTGCCTCCCTCCACCTCCTCCTCCCTCTTCCTCCTCCTCCCTCCTCATCCTTCTCCTCCTCCTCCCTCCTCCTTCTTCCTCCTCCTCCTCCCTTCTCCTCCTCCCTTCTCCTCCTCCCTTCTCCTTCTCCCTCTGCCTCATCGCTCCTCCTCCCTCCTCCTCCTCTCCTCCTCTCCTCCTCCTCCCTCCTTCTTCCTCCTCCTCCCTCCTTCTCCTCCCTCCTCCTCCCTCCTCCCTCTTCCTCCTCCTACCTCCTCCTCCCTCCTCCTCCTCCCTCCCCTACCTCCTCCCTCCTCCTAATCCCTCCTCCTCCTCCCTCCTCCTCCTCCCTCCGCCTCCTCCCTCCGCCTCCTCCCTCGGCCAAATATGAATTAAATGATATGCTCCCCACCAGTGACTGGGCGAAGCCGGGCCGGGTCGTCTTATTTGGAAACGGGAATGGGAGCAGGGGCCGAATATGAATTAAATGAGACGCTCCATTTACCCAAGTTAATTGTTGGGGGAAGATGTAAAGATCTTTCAAGTGCTCTTTCTAATAATAGACAGACAGTAGATAGTCGGGAACGGGAACGGGAGCTTATATGACTACTTATATGAATTAAATGAGATGCTCCCCGCCAGGGGCTGGGCGAAGCCGGGCCGGGTCAGACAGACAGACAGACAGACAGACAGGCAGACAGACAGACAGACAGTCGGGAACGGGAACTTATATGACTACTTATATGAATTAAATGAGATGCTCCCCATCAGGGTCTTTGCGAAGCCGGGCCGGGTCAGACAGACAGACAGATAGACAGACAGACAGATAGATAGTCGGGGACGGGAACGGGAGCTTATATGACTACTTATATGAATTAAATGAGATGCTCCCCATCAGGGACTGGGCGAAGCCGGGCCGGGTCAGCTAGTAAACTATAATCATTAATTATAATTAACTTCTTAAGAATTCACCACACGTGTTCACCAAGTCTACTTACCAACTTCTTCTAGGAATAAAAGGCTCACAACTAACTAAAATTTAAAATAATTATATTCACCTCATCCAAACAGGACGACTTCCAACACTTCAGCGACCGGTTTCCGAATCTGGGTGCGATGTTGTAGGCTGATGATTCCTATCTTCATTTAAAATACTTATATTTAAATCTTATATTTAGACATATTTCATCATTCCCTTCGCCTCAGATCTTCTCCTCGCCTTGTGCTGGGCTGGTTCACACAAACAGACAGTTTCATTCCCGCATAGGCTTTTTATTTTGTTTTCGTTGTTCCGGTAGTGACGTCACAATGGGTGGATGAAAAAGTCGGATTATTGCCATAGAGAATGAGGCGGTGTCAACCTTTTTTCGTCGCCAGGAATTATTTACCACATCTTACGCTGGTGAAAATGTAATATATCACATGTATCTTCCCCCACTGTTGATTCCTTCCATATCTTCTATATTTCTGAAAATATTTTCACTGTACAGGGAAAAAAGGTCTGGAGACATTACACATCCCTATCTCACACCTTTTTTGATAGGCTGACAATGACCTACTTTATTATCAATTCTGACGGCAGCTTATTGTTTCCAATATATGTTTTTACAAGTCTAAGGACTTTTCCATCAATTTGTAGATCTTCAAGCATCCTTATCATGTCGACATGTCTCACTTTATCGAAAGCCTTTGTGTAGTCAACACTTCTATTGAACGTCTAATTATTGTTCACAGCATATACACTGCATTTACTGTACCCTTGCCTTCTACAAACCCACAGTGTTCTTCTCCTATTCGGGTTGTAATTTCTTCCTAATTCTTTGCATGCTAAAAAGTAAAATGCTGGTGTTGACTGCAACGTTCTGTAGAGGATATACAACTTTGAAATTAAACAAAAACACTTTTTATACAAACTTACCGACAGACTCTAATAATGTCCCCCTGGTTCTGACATCTTGTTGAATTGCCCTACCAACTTCCCCACTTGTTTTCACAACGTAACGAATTGGCCTATCAACTTGACCAGTGGACCTCAACCATTCCCAACCGACTCTCACAATTTGTCCACTTGCTATTACAACCTGACTACAGCCTCTCAGAAATTACTCTCAGGGGTTTACTATATGTACTATATAACCACACTCAAGCGCTCTCACATTCACAAGAATAACGAAATACTGAGATGTATGTCTGTTTTTATTCAACTGTTGTTTGCAACCAAGTGTAGAAAATCTGCCAACCACCTTGTTTTCTTAGTATTCAAGGACTTAGTTTATCAGCCATATATGTGCCTACAGATTTAGCGCAGCTCTCTTCCAGTTCTTGGACATTCACATCCGCATTGTAAGAATTATTAACCAGATTCTTACCCAGTCTCATGCCACTTGTAAACAGCACCATTATTCTCCCATAGTTTATGACATTATCGCCAAAGAGTTCATCACCGATTGAAACAAAGATTTGGAAAACGTGTTATGACTTGATACTGCTTACTAGACTCGTGAATATCACATCTGTTTGTTTGGCTATTTGACTTACACAGCTAGAAAACGTCGAGTTATTTACCTTTGGGGAACTGTAGGAACTAATAGTAGTCAACGCCATATTCAACATCTCACTGTAAACTTTTTCAAGTTGACTGGTGCTTATGTCATTATTATACTGCTAGCTAATGTGCATTTTAAAAAAAAACAAGATGTTTCGCAGTCAAGCATCGGATTATTGTGAAACTTGGTGCAAAGTGATCATATGGACTAATACTCTCGTCCGACACGTTAAAAACAGAAACAGCATTAATAAACAAGATCACGCTTGGCATGTCTGCAAGTATGTGTACACAAGAAATGTAATTTACTTGTCAAGTCATTAAAATTCCCTAACTAGGTTTTTCCGCTGATTTAACAAATTTATCCATTTACATGTGTACTTGTATAAAGCGATGGGATCGTCTCTGCTGTCATAAAACTGTCATTTAGTGCCAATATAGTGCGTTGTGGTGTATGGCGGGGTGGGGGGGGGGGGGTCTTTGAGCCTGGGAAATTAAGGCCGCCTGGCTAGTGCAGTCGCCGCGAACTGTGCAGGTTAGGATTTTCTTTTTTTTTCCCAATAGAAAAAAATTACACACCTTACCGAGGATTCGAACCCGGGTCTCCCGAAGGAGAATCTGACGTTCAAGCAGCTCGGCCAGCAGCTCCTCTCTCTCTCTCTCTCTCTCTCTCTCTCTCTCTCTCTCTCTCTCTCTCTCTCTCTCTCTCTCTCTCTCTCTCTCTCTCTCTCTCTCTCTCTCTCTTCTCTCTCTCTCTCTCTCTCTCTCTCTCTCTCTCTCGTCTCTGCTGATCGGTCAAATTTTCTAACCTACTGGAGATAAATCCGTTGGCCCTTAGCTTACTAGACACTGTTGTAAACAATAATTATGCTCTTCGACCAGTATGGTCGCTGCTTCTTTACAGATGACTATAAAATTAAGATTCTACTCATAATTATAATGAGAAGAATCAGAAAGACAATAAAAAATGAAAGTTGGTGAAGAACAGTGCAGATGTCTGGAACGAACAGGAGGGAAAATAAGCAAGATATACATTCTGACCACTAATAGAAAGATCAAAATATAAGACACAAGTCTTACCCAAGCTAATTCATTCAGTAGCATGTCCATTGCAGAACCTCGCTCCCATAACAAGCTACCGGAAAACCTCTCGATCACAAATGAAAGTTGGTGAAGAACAGTACAGATGTGTGGAACGAAAAGGGAAATGCACCGTGATGTCACGTGCTTAACGCTCTTGGTTACAAGTCAACGGCATGGATATTTTAACTTATATCACACTTTAAAAATGTTTCACTTATAACATTCGTCTCAGGAACCACATCTCCGTTACTTCCTACATCTTCTTAATGTATTCATTCACGTTCCGTGATTCATTGCCATACAGTAAAAAAGGTTCCATATAACATTTCAGTCCACTCTTTCTGACAATTGCTGCATGCGATGCATTTCATATTCTGCTGATAATCTCTGTTATGCATCAGCTATCTAATGTTATAACTGGCCATGGGTATTTAAATTTATCAATTTGTTTAAGCGTGTTCCCGTCTATCGTTATATAATATGTTGATATTATCTTTTTCTTTGACATTCATGTTATGACTAGACAACGTTCATTGTTTCTGATTCTTGATATTCAAAGTCAGTTCAAAAGTTAGAAGCAGACTGACAAAGCAATTCACAGGTTAAACAGCATTAAGAACCCATGGGACAACACTTTTGGGTACATTTTTGTACATGCATCTTTCCTGTGACAACTAATGGATTTTGTGAGTCAAGAACCATTTCGCAACCACTCAAGAAGAAAACTGAGAGTTTTGAGCTTAAATGTTACAGAAAAGTTCTTACAATACTGTGGACCAGGAAAAAGAAAATTACTGACATTCCACACGGTATATTTTAATGACTGTGCAGTATTTGAAAATATTGCAGGTCCAAGTTTTCTATTTATCTATTATGTTGCATGACCTTTCATCATCATCTTTATGTGCCATGCCTGTAAGCGCGGGCGGTCATATCTCGACATTTCACTCGATCACTAGAGTCCTGGATCAGCTCAGCGTTATTGTCTCGACCATGCCACGTGGTAAAGTCATCCAGGTATTTACTTCTCTGTCTTACTCTTGCTCTCTTTCCCTCGATCTTGCCAGTTGTCACCACCATTAGCATCAAGTGTCTTGCCAGCTGGCATAGACGGTCATGGCTCTCCACAGATCTCGGTTTTTGGTGTTCTGGATCAACTCTGCTAATGATGTTCCTCCATGCCACTGTCTCAATCCATCCGGCATTATTTCTCTTGGTCTGCCTCTGCCTCTCTTCCCCTCGATCTTTCCAGTTGTCACGATGTTCTCCAATGTCTTTTCTCATCACATGACCAAAGAAAGCTGTTTGTCTCTTTCTTATTGTTTTATATAGTGTTCTGGTTTCATTAGCCTCTTTCAGGCAATCGTTGTTAGTTACTCTGGCAGTCCAAGAAATTTGCAACATCCGTCTCAAAAACCACATTTCTGTTGCTTCTAAGTTCTTCCTAATTTGTTCATTTACATTTCAAGATTCACTGTCACAGAGAAAAACTGGTTCTATATATCATTTCAGCGCTCTGTCTTACATATAGTGACTTATTGCACAAGATACTCTTCATTTTCTGAAATGCGACTTTTGCCTGCCCTATTCTACTCTTACTTTCTCCGTAATCTTGTATACTCTCGTGAGTAACGTGAGTAACGTGACGTTACAGTAGCAGTTCTCTCCGCGTCGGTAACTTAGTGGTATGTGAGCTGGTCGCTCAGAAAGCAATGGCAAACTATTTAGCGTAATCTTGCCAAGAAATCAACAATCAGCTGAAAGATGCTGATGTTGACAGCGATGTCCTGTAAAGGATATACGAACAAAAAACAAAAAACAAAAAAAATTATACTCTTAATCTCTGTTGTACATCTTCCATCTGATGTTATAAAGGCCCCTAGGTATTTAAAATTACCCACTTGGTTAAGAATTGTCCCATCTATTTCTATGTCACATTTTGGTGTCACCATTTTCTTTGATGTCATAATTGTTACTGTTTTCTTGATATTCAAGGAGAGTTATTTCTTTGCACTCTCTATTACTAAAATGTCCAACATTATCCGCCACCAATACTGTGTCATCTGCATAGCGTATATTGTTTATATCATAACTTCCGATTAGTATTCCTGGCTTCTCTTTGATCTCTCTCATTATTACTTCGCTATAGAGGGAGAAGAGATCCGGTGACAAGACGCACCCCTGTCGTACTCCTAGCTTTATCTGTTTGTACTCCTCTTTTTATTTCCCATTTTAATTGCTGCGACTTGGTTCCAGTAAATATTCTTTATTATTTTTAAATCTTTCCCATCAATGTTGATATCTTCCAACATTTTAATCAGTTCGTTATGTTTTACTTTATTAAATGCCTTAGTATAAAATATGAAGCACAAATATAAGTCCTTCTATGCCTATATTGATCTCTCTCATGGGAATGTCCCGAATGCTGTGATGTCGGTTCCTAAATCAATCAATCAATCAATCAATCTCTCTTAGTGTTCGTAATGTATATACTGCTCTGTTTGTACTCTTTCCTTTCACAAATCCATAACTGTTGTACAAAAATGTCTATTTTTATTTTCTTTCTTGTTCTTCTCATTATAATTCTGAGTAGAAGCTTAGTGACATGGTTTATGGGGTTAATTGTACGAAAATCTTCGCATTCAATTGCTCCTGGTCTGTTTGGAATAGCTATAAATACAGATTTCAGCATATCTATCGCTCGGCAAATATCCACTGCTGTACGTATCATTCAACATTTTGGTTAATATAAATACTCCAAATTCCCCCAATACTTCTAATTCTTTTATTGTGCTTTCATCTGGCCCAGCTGTTTTTCCTTTCTTCATACATTTTACAGCGTCAATGAATTATTCTTTTAGAATAGCTGAACCTTCTAAGCCAGGGGTGGCCATGCATGCGCCCGCCTGGTGTCAAGTTGCGGCCCGCGGAGCTAGGTCAACTGAACATAAATGTTAACTTTATTGTGTACAAAAAGAACCAAAAAGATCACCAAAAGAACATTACATCATGAGTCGTTCGCATCACATATTTGTAAATTATAGCTAAGAGAATTTTCAAATATCTCGCATTTTTTGAAAAACATTCATTGTTTTGAGCTATTTTAAATATCCCCGCATTTTTGGGAAAATTCATAGATTTTAGCTATTTCAAATATCCCGCTATTTGACACTCAAGGTTACTTAGTTTTTTGCCCGACGCTAGGCGTTGATATAATTTAATATCGGACTTCAACTTCTGATATATGTGTGTGTGTGTGTGCGTGCGTGCGTGCGTGCGTGCGTGCGTGCGTGTGTGTGTGTGTGTGTGTGTGTGTGTGTTCTGTGGTCTTCGGGAAGCTCGCAACGCTATCGGGCAACTACTTTCAGTCCAGCTTGACAAGGTTTCGTGTTATTCTGTAGTTTCGTTCTATTATCGCCACTGCGTCTGGAGAGATTTTGCGATCAACGTTAAAATACATATTTATCATATTTATAATGAAAGTTCAAACTACTTTAACCAAGTACCCTGTCTACCATATCGATTCTATAGGTAAGTAAACCCTGAAACGTTTTATTTATGTAATTTAAATTAATTAATTATTATTAATTAGTATTATCATGGTGTTTTTTGTTTGTTTTTTCAGTGAAAAACGAAGACTTACTATGGCGTCAACTAGTAAAGACCTTGGACCAAAGAAGAGAAGAATCACAGAAGAATTAAGAAGTTTTCAAGACAGGTGGACTATAAACTATTTTTCCTGGACATTAAATCAAAGCCCATATGCTTGATGTGCAAAGAATCTGTTTCTGTTTTGAAAGAGTATAACATCAATGTAATATACAAGTAAATGGAAATATTCTTCAACAAGTGAATCGGTACAATTATCTTGGAACAGTTATAACATCTGATGGGAGATGCCTTGAAGAGATTAGAACAAGAATCGCCATGGCGAAAGTAGCCTTTAGCAAGATGAAAAACATTCTGACCAATAATAAGATGTCAATTGAAACGAGAAAAAGAGTGTTGAGGGGATACATAGAGCCTATTCTTTTGTATGGATGTGAAACTTGGACAATGAGCAGTCAAGCTGAAAAGCATCTGATGGCTGCAGAAATGTGGTTTCTGAGGAAAATGCAAAGAATACCATGGACAGACAGAAAAACCAGTGACCAAGTACTACAGGAGACAAATGAACATCGTAAACTGATTAGAGAAATTAGACGTAGACAGTCAAAAATTTTTGGACATGTTATGAGAAGAAATGGATTGGAGAACTTAGTGACAACTGGCAAGATCGAGGGGAACAGACCAAGAGGAAGACCGAGAGGAAAATACCTGGATGGCTTGGCCACATGGCATGGACGAGACAGGAACACTGAGCTGATCCACGACACTGGTGATCGAGTGAAATGGCGAGTCATGACCGCCCACGCTTTCCGGCATGGCACATGATTGATTGATTGATAACATCAAACGGCACTACGAGACTAAACATGCAAATAAGTTTGATAAGTACAACGGGTAATTTCGACAAGACCAAGTAAATGACTTTTTAAAAAATTCCTGCACAACAAAAGATATTTACTAGAGCGGGTTCAGAGTCAACATGCTATGTAAAAGCTAGTTACGCATTAGCCATGATACTAGCAAAAAAAAAAACAACATCGAAGCCATATTCAGATGGTGAAATGGTTTAGGAATGTTTGGAGAGCTACGTTGACATTCTGTGTGCAGAAAAGAAGAAGGATTTCTCAAAAATAAGTTTGTCTCGTCAGACTATTACTAGGCGCTTGGACGACATTGGAAAACATATTGAAGATAATTTGAAAAGTCCAGCATCCGAGTTTATATGTTATGCTCTAGCATGGGATGAAAGCGCAAATATGGCAGATACTTCCCAACTGGCAATTGTTATCAGGGGTGTTGATGTCCATTTTAAAAAGTAAGAAGAATTAGCGGCACTGTATCCACTTAAGGACATTACTAAGTCACGCGATTTGTTAGAGGCAGTTACATCGACATTGTATCGCTTTTCGTTACAACTGAACAACTTATCGGGCTTAACAACGGATGGTGCTCCAGCAATGGTTGGGATACACGAAGGTTTAGTAACATTGATTGAAAATGAGGCCTCCAAAGTCGGTAATACTTCAATGCAAAATTTTCTTTGCGTTATTCATCAAGAGATGAAGATTATTCATCAAGACAATTTATGTTCGAAATCCCTCAAAATGGACAATGTCATGAAAGTTATCGTCAAAATAGTGATCTTCATTAAGTCGACATTAGAGACATTAGACGTAGACAGTCACAATTTTTTGGGCATGTTATAAGAAGAAATGATTTGGAGAACTTGGTGAGATCGAGGGGAACAGACCAAGGGGAAGACCTAGAAGCAAGCACATGGAAGGCTTGGCCTTGTGGCATGGTCGAGACAGAAACACGGAGCTGATCCACGACTCTGGTGATCGAGTGAGATGGCAGAACATGACCGCCCACGCTTACCGGCATGGCACATGATGGATGGATTACGTAGACGGGTTGAATCACCATCAGTTCCAAGAATTTCTAAAGTATTAGGACTCAGATTATAATGACGTTACATTTTGTGCAGAAGTAAGATGGCTGACCCGTGCAAAAATGTTGAAAAAGTGTTTGATTTGCAGCAAGAAATACAATCATTCTTTTCAAGCAAGTCAAAAAGTATCCCAGAGTTTGAAGACAACGAGTGGGTTTGCGACTTTGCATTTCTGGCCGATATAACTAGCCACCTAAATTACGTTAATACTCGTCTACAAGGGAAAGATAAATCAGGCGGTGATAGTGCCGGGCCCCCTGCCTCGAGGGGGTCCACCCATGACTAATGGTGGTCACCTTCCTCTGTGCTGTGGAGTCAAGGCACAGAGGAGTAGGTTAAGAGCTATTGACCAAATACCCCGGACACTCAACATACTACAGTGGAATGCCGAAGGAGTTTATAACAAGAAAGTCTCCCTAACACAGCGTATTCATAAAGATAGAATAGATGTGGCGTGCATTCAAGAGACACACCTCAACGCCAATCGCAAATTCTCAGTCAGAGGATATCAGGCAACACGTTTCGACCGCGAAGGACACAAAGGAGGAGTTCTAATACTTACACGAAATACAATACCTTGCAGCGAAGTATCTGTGATCTCTGACAACCAAACGGAAATTATAGGTGTTGATATAGTGATAAAGGACGTGAAAATAATAATTTACAATCTGTATAGCCCAGCGGAAAAGGACATTACACTCTCAAACATGAATATAACTGACACAAACTGCATTATTGTCGGAGACTTTAATAGCCGTTAAGAAAGATGGGGATACCCAGATACTGACAAAAGAGGAGATGAAGTGGAGGACTGGGAAATAGATTCAAATCTCCATCTACTCAACAAAGCGGATGACACACCGAGCTTCTACTCCAGAATATGGTTTACCACTTCTACTCCAGACTTAGCTTTCTGCACAGGAGACATCCTGCACAAAATCGATCGCCATGTGCTTGACCAATTAGCAGGTAGTGACCACAGACCAATCAAGCTCGTAATGAATATGGAGTATGTTCCACAGGAGCAAAAGCTTTTGCCCCGCTGGAATTACAAACGAGCAGATTGGGACAGATTTGCCATACTAACAGACAAATATTGTGAAAATATAAATACACGATATGGCAACGTGAAGCAAATGGTGGAAAGTCTAAACAGAGCAATAATACAGGCGGCCACTGAGTCTATTCCAAGGTAAGAGCGAGGAAAAATTACAAACCATACTGGACTGAAGAACTACAAATTTTGGAGGACAAAATTGAAGATGCCAGGAAGACAGCAGAGAGAGAACAAACAACTGAAGCAAACATCTCTCTCAAAGCCATCTCAGCAAAATATAAAAGAACAGTAAATCAAACAACAAGAGATTGTTGGAGGGAAAAAACAGAAAACCTGAATTTTGACAGGGATGGAAACAAACTATGGAAACTAGTGAACGCCATGAACAATGAAGGACCTGGAAACAAACAGATAGCAATTAAACAACGAGATGACTTGCTGACAGGAAAAAAGGCTGCAAATGCACTAATGGAACACTATGCCAGTGCAAACCACATTGATATTACAATCGAACAGTAGAACGCAATCAAAGACAAACAGATGCATCATAGTAATACAGAGACAGCAGCAGAATATATGATGGCAAATCTAACAATGGAAGAAATGGAACAGGCAATGAATACCCTAAAAATACCCTAAGAAATCACCAGGAAAGAATGGAATCACAAATGAAATGCTAATATGACTAAGCATTAAGGCAAAAAATAAACTACTAGCAGTCCTAAATTACAGATGGAAGAGAGGAATAGTCCCACAGGCATGGAAGGAAGCTAAACTATTACCAGTCCCAAAGAAAGGAAAAGACCTGGAAGAACCAAATGGCTTTCGACCTATCAGTCTACTTAGCTGTGTAGGAAAATTAATGCAACGCATTATCAATGGCAGGCTAACATGGCATCTGGAAGAAAACCAATTATTAACACCACAACAAGCAGGATTCAGAAAATACAGATCCACTGAATATCAAATAACCTATATAGCTCAGGAAATAGAGGATGCCTTCCAAGAGAAAAAGCACACACTAGCGGTTTAAATAGATTTAGAAAAAGCATTTGATAAAGTATGGAAGGAAGGACTGAAAGTAAAACTGCAAAAAATGCATGTGTATGGGAAAATGTATAAATGGATCAGTCACTACCTTGAGAACAGAACTGCCAGGACAAAAGTACAAGGACAAACCAGCAAAATGATGCTGTTGGAGCAATGTGTCCCCCAAGGAGGAGTTCTTTCACCAACATTATTCCTAGAATATATAAATGACATCACGGAAAATTTTCCAGCCATAGTACACACATCCTCTTTTGCAGATGACCTAGCCATATGGACATCTGAAGAATATATTAGTACAGCTAACAGCAGAATACAGCAAGCCTTATTAGCGCTAGAGGACTGGTCAAAATCATGGCTAGTGAAGATAAGTGAGGAGAAAACAACATGCACAGTGCACTAACCCTCTCAAATAAAACTCAGCAACCTAAGCTGGTATTGAATGGGAAAATATTGCGCCATGAAGAAAATCCAAACTATCTAGGAGTCACCTTTGATCGTTGCCTGACATGGAAGACACAGGTTGAGAAAAATCGAACAAGAGCAAGGCAAAGAATGGCAATCATGAAAAATCTTGCTGGTACAACATGGGGAGCAGATGAGAAAGTTCTCAAGCAAGAAGTTATATACTGGACGGGTGAGGCCAGTACTAGAATATGGCATTGCAGCTTGAGCAATAGCAGCTAAGTCAAACTTTAACAAAATAAATAGAGTCCAAAATCAAGGAATGCGAATCATAACTGGAAGCCTGAAGACAACGCCTATTAATGAACTAGAAAAGATCACTTGTTTACAACCAATGCAGGATAGAAGAGATAGCAGAGCCCAGCAACAAGCAGAAAATTTTAGAAGATTGACAGACCACCCTATGTATAACAGGTTTAATGGTTTTGGAAAGGGAAGACTGAAGCGTAGAAACTTTGTAGAAACTGCAAAACGAAAGATTAGCTCAGATCCCATACTTAACATTTCAACAGTCAAACCCATTTACAATGCACACAAGTTCCCAGCTTGGAGACAGCAGCAACTGCCTGAGATGATAAAAAACATTCCTGTTATTGAGAAAAATAGCACTCAAAATGAAACCGAAAGAAGAAAAATAACCCTAAACTACATAAAAGAATATTACCCAAGCAGCAATTGGACCCATGCATATACAGATGGATCAGCCAAAGATTCAATTAAACATGGAGGAGGAGGAATTCTCCTTAATTTAAAAAATGAAGTGGGAAAAAAAACACAGTCAGCGGCAACTGGAAAATTTTCAAGTAACTTCAAAGCGGAGGTAGAGGCTTTGAAAACTACAGCAGATATGCTCTTAATGGAGGAAAATAAAGAGAAGCAAATAGCTATCTTCACAGATGCAAAGTCAGCTGTCTCAATACTGATGAGCAAAAACAGCACAGAACTAACTGACCTAAGAGCAGTACTCCATGGTCTATGCCAGAAATCCAAAAAAGTTGTAATACAGTGGATCCCTTCACATTGCAGTATACCTGGAAATGAAGAGGCTGACAGACTAGCAAAAGAGGGTGGATAATTACCACAGCCTGACATAGACATAACCTATAATGAGGCAAAAAAGTTTATAAAAAGCACCTATAGAACCAAATGTGAATCAGAGCATCCAGGCCACCAGAAGGATGATGCATATTACAAACTCGACCGAAAAGAACAAGTAGCAATCTTCAGACTCCGCACAGGACATAACAGGCTGAAACACCACTTGTTCAATAAACTAAAGATAGGAGATACCGATGAATGTAATTTTGGAACTGGTAAAATGACAGCTAAACATTTGCTGCAGGAGTGTCCAATATATGCAGAACAGAGAAAGATATTTTGGCCCACGCCTGCTTCATTTGAGGACAAGCTCTATGGAGATATCAACAAGCTCAAGTTGACTACAGCTTACATTAACTACATTCAGGTTGACATCTAAAGGTGCATGAAGATGTATTTAGACTGCCACATTTCATACCACAGGTATGTCGGTTACAAAAGCGTCCCAGAGGCATGAAATGGAATATTGCTTGGATAGCAAATCCATTACGTGGAAAGTCCGAATCAAAAGCTCACTGTGTGGGCTTCATAAAAGGTGGAAAAAGTGTCCTAGTGGCACGAAATGGAATATTGCTTGGATAGCAAATCCATTATGTGGAAAGTCTGAATCGAAAGCTCACTGTGTGGATGTCATCTGCAGACTGCATTCTTCTGGTTTCCGGAGGAACAGCCTATGGTGAACGGAAGGCCCAATATACGGAAGTGAGGCTAAGCAGCCATGTGCAGGACGTGACGATTCCTTGGGTGAGCCCAGTACCAGAGCGCTGTGTGATGGCTCTGCAAGTATGGAAGCCTCCTTGGATGGCGGGGAATGCCCATGGTCTGCCCCTGCCTTCCCTTGAGGGTTGACCAGGATGTCTTTGGCTGTTCTATATGGGCCAGCTAGGATGGGGGATAACACCACAACAGTGAGATTCAAACGTCCTAAGAAACCCCCGGGAAGGTTAACCCGGTCAACAAATGCCCGCAGAAGTCGGATGTGTCGGCCTAACGGCGCAAGAACGCAGCTCTGCTGTAAACAGGCACAACGCAGTCACGTCCGGAAAAAAAATCCGGATGAACGCAAAAGAAGAAGAAATGAAACTTGGTCTTTGGGAACAACAATTGAAGACAAAAAAACTTTACTCACTTACCTACATTGTCATTGCAACCAGACGTCTCACAGGAGGCGGCGGATAAATACGCTTCTTTGATATGTGAATTAAACCTTAAATTTAACAACCGATTTCAGGATTTAAAAAAAAAAAAAAAAAACATCATGTGCTGTTTTGCGCATTTGCAACGCCATTCGCGGTAGACGTGAATATATTACCAGGAAGATTACAAATGGAACATTAGGAGAAATTCCATCAAGTTGGTTTGGAAGAGTTCTATAAAACGTATTCGGACAAGGATAAATATCCTGCATTTTACAAAAATGCTCTGTTGATGGTTTAGCTATTTGGAAACACTTATGCGTGTGAACAGCTTTTTAGTCGCATAAAGCACATCAAATCAGAAGTGAGAACACGAATTACTGATGTTCATTTCGAAAACTGTTTGCATGTAGCGACAACATCAGTCTAGATCAATTTTGCTGCACTTAGTACTGCGAAACAATGTCAGATGTCTCACTTTTAAATATGTTTAAATTGTTTAATAAATATGTTTGATTCTCAATTATGTTTTATTTTCTTTTTTTTTTTAAATATACCTATTTCTTGTTTTTTTTAACCATTAAACCAGGCAAGCGTTTGACCACGATCTCACCTACTGGGAAGCGAAGATGTGATCGAAGCTGTAGCACGCTTGCTTGTTAACTTTAATTAAGAAAACAAACAAACAAAAATTAGCTGCGTGGCCCGACAGGAAATATTATTTCTGAAATTTGGCCCGCCTGCTGAAAAAATTAGCCACCCCTGTTCTAAGCTACCTTCTTCTGTTAATTCTTTCCTTTCTCCATCATATAAGCATTCCACCTCTTCATTATAGCACCTTCCTCCAGTAATATCATTCCTTTTTTTTTTTTAAATTTCAAATACCCTGTATTTAATCTTACTTTTCTTCCCGTGAACTTACTGATTTGTCGGTGCATATTTTTTGTATCTTTAATGGAATTTAATTTTTTCTTTGTTTTTTTTTTTTTTGTTTTTTTTTTTTTGCACTGCTCGTTTAACCACCTTTCTTTTTCCTTCACACATTTATCTCTTTTTTTTTTTTCTTTATTAATCTTAGAATATTCTTGTTTGTCATTTTTATTCAGTTTCCCTTTGTCCATCAGCATTAAGATTTCATTCATCCATTTTTTTCTCTTAACTTTCTAGCTTCTCTCCGGTTGTCCAGTTTTCCAGTTGTCACCAAGTTCTCCAATTTATTTCTTCTCATAACATGTCCAAAAAATGTTGACTATCTACGTCTAATTTCTCTAATCAGTTTACGATTTTCATTTGTGTCTTGTAGTACTTGGTAGTTGATTTTTCTGTCTGTCCATGATATTCTTTGCATTCTCCTCAGAAACCACATTTTCACAGCCATGAGATGTTTTTACAGCTTGACTGCTAATTGTCCAAGCTTCATATCCATACAAATGTGCAGGCTCTATGTAGCACCTCGACACTCTTTTCACTTTACATCTTTTTATTGGTCAGTATGGTTTTTTTAAAGGCTACTTTCGGCATGGCGATTCTTGTTCTAATCTCTTCAATGCATCTCCCTTCAGATGTTATTACTGTTCGGAGATAATTGTATTGATTCACTTGTTGAAGAAATTTCCCATTTGCCTGTATATTTAATTGTGGTATTTCGTTCTTCCTAGTTACGACCATAATCTGTGTCTTCTTACAATTTAATTCTTCTTCTCTCTTCTTCTTTGCGTTCATCCGGAGTGATTTTTTTCAGATGTGATTGCGGTGTGTCTGGTTAGGCACCCTCGGGTCGAAACCCTCAGGCCAACACATCCGACTTTTAGCGTGCATTTTTGACCAGGTTAGCAATCCTGGGAGACTCTCACTTTTGTGGTACCGTCCACATCTCAGCTGGTCTAGTTGGAACAGTCGAAGACTACACGGTCATCCCTCAAGTGAAGGCAGGGACAGTCCATAGCATTTTCCGCCATCCTGGGTGGCTTCCATAATTGCAGAGCCGGCACATAACGCTCTGGTACTGGGTTTACCGAGGGAATCGTCACGTCCTGCTCATGGCTGTTTTAATTCCTCACTTCAATATATTGGGCATTTCGCTCGCCCTGGGCCGTTCCTGCACAAACCAGTCAGCTCTGCGGTTGGTTTCCACTAAGCGAGTTTTCGGACATGTGCTTGTCCCTGTACCCATCAGAGCTGTTCCAGGCACGGCGGACATTCGGAAAACTACCTAGTCAGAGCTGTTCCGAACAAGAGCGGCATTCGGAAACTAGGTAGTCAGAGCTGTTCCTAGCACGGGAGACATTCGGACGAGACATTTCACTCGGACGTAAATGCGTAGTGTCAATTTTTAGTTTGCCACCCGTAGGACGACACTTCCGACTTCCGGCGGGCATTTTTTAGTGAGGTTAGCCTTCCTCTGGTTTCGAGACACGTTAGACTGTTGTAATGTCACCCACATCTCAGCTGGTCAAGATAGAACGATCAACGATATCGTGGTCTGCCCTCAAGGGAAGGCAGGGGCAGACCATGGGCATTATCTCGCTATCCAAGGAGGCTTCCATAATTGCAGAGCCGGCACATATTGCTCTGAGACTGGGCTCACCCAAGGAGTTTCCACGTCCTGCTCATGGCTGCTTTAGTTCCTCACTTCCATGTGTTGGGCATCCCACTTGCCACTGATCGCTCAATCACACACCAGGAGCGGTCAGACTGCGAGTGACATCCACTCGGTAAGCTTTTGCTTGTGACTTCAGACCACGCAATAGGTTCGCTCGCCGTGCGTTCCATTTCGCGTTGATGAGACATTCTTCCACTTTTGTCTACACTCTCTATGAGTTAGATACAGACAGTTTCCGTAACCCTTCGACTGGGGCACTTTTCTGACTTTTTTGTACTCGCTCACGAGGTAGGCTACATGTGCTGCCGGCTCAGCACCTTACCTTCGTGCAGCAGTGAACGGGAAACGGCCAGGCCCCTTCATCCGGGAAACTCTCATATCCCCCAGCTGGGAGCCTTCGAACATGTATCAGACCTGAGCATGTAGCTTGCTCAGTATCATGTTTCTATTTTCCGGTAGACGGGTATCAGCCTGGCTCTAAGATCCGAGGGTTTGTGGCTTAGAGGCGTTCAGCCACAGCCCTCGACAGGGAGCCTTAAGAGTTTTGTCCGCAAGAAATTCTGCCTTTGTGCACCTCATTTAAATTTTGACTGCTATCCTCAGTCTATGCCTGCAGAGCAGCAGGTTGTGTCTCTCTTAGTCTGGTCCCTATCCCATAAGCTGTCCGATATGTAATTTTTCACCCATCGGCAAGCAAATGGGGTCTATGGGACACGCAAGCTCCCCCACCACGTCAAGGTGGAGACACATCGGGGGAGCAATTTAATTCTAACCCTAGTTGTTCACTGTGTGCATCAACCTGCAATCAATACTGTATCATCTGCATATATAAAGTTATTTTTGTTTCGTCCCTCTATGATGACTCCCTTTATATCTTCTCCATTTCTGAAAATATTTTCACTGTATAGGGAAAAAAGATCTGGAGACATTACACATCCCTGTCTCACACCCCTCTTAATAGGCTGATATTGACCAACTTCATTATCAGTCCTTATGGCAGCTTGTTGTTTCCAATATATGTTTTTCGTTTTTTACAAGTCTAATGGCTTTTCTATCAATTTGTAGATCTGCAAGCATCTCTACTATGTTGACATGTATATTCTATCGAAAGCCTTTGTATAGTCAATAAAGCAAAAATGTATATCTATGTTTACTTCTACAGAACGTTCAATTGCTGTTCTCAGCATATGCACAGCCTGAGCTGATCCACGACTCTGGTGATCGAGTGAGATGACAAAATATGACCGCCCACGCTTATCGGCATGGCACATGATGGATGGATACACAGCATTTATTTTACAGAGGGTGAATACAAAACTTGGACCGGCAATATCAGTGTTTCCCAACCTTTTTTGTGCAATGCCCCACCTAAGCCTTTCTAAAATTCTTATGCCCCCCGCCCTCTCCCTTTGCAACATATACATAATTTTTAATATTCAAAAATTGAAATGTTCACTAAAGAAACTTGAATGATAGGTTTTAGGTTTTAGGAAGAAATCACCAGGAAATTATTGAGCAAACACAGTAAGTAAATTTTCAAAATATATAATGGAGAACTGAAATTCAAGTACAAAATAATTTTAATGAAAGATTTGTCTGTATTATTTTAATTATTAGTAATTATTTATTATTTAAATTTAGTGAGATCCTTGCGCTTGATGCTTGCTCCAAAGAGATTTTATGTCAGGTTCCAATTTAGTTAACTTCAGTCTCAAGTCTCCCCGTTTTGTTATATCCAGCCGATGTTTGTTTTTTTTTAGCAGGAAATCATTTATGGCACTAAATCCGCATTCAGCTAAATATGAAGATGGAAACGGTAACAGTTGTTCTCATGCACATTTGGTTGCATTTTGATATCTGATTTCGGTTTCCTCACAAAACCATGCCATCACCTCCTTTTATATTAAATAAAGTTGTAATTGACTCATCATTTTGCATTTCTGCGAGTTCTTCTTGATACTGCATATTTGAAATATCAGACAAATCCATTAACATTGGCTGCATCATCCTAGTTGGGAAATCAATTTGTTTAAAATCAGAAAATCTTTCTTTTAAATCAGCCGACACAATTTACAGAAGATCGACAATAACATATACAGCGGTATCAGTATCAGTCATTTCACATTTTTGGAGCCAATGAAACTTTTCAAAATTTTTGTTGTAAATATATGTCTGACATAATTCAATAAAGATAATGAAACCAAATATCTTCGCTTGTGCATCGACAAGAGTTTTATTTGTTCCTTGAAGCTGTTTATTAAATATAGTTAGTTTTTCAAAGATATCGGCTAAATAACTCACTAATGCCTTACCATGGACCGTTGTCCAGTAGTGTCCAAAAGAAAATGTTGCATTATCCTATCGTGTATGTACTGGTAATTGTTTCTAAGATCTGTAGGTATGGATTCTATTACTTTTAAAGGCTCCCCACTCAGGTTCCTCATGTAAATCATTGCCCAATCCTCTAAAGGTATTTTCTGTGTTTTTAGTTGGAACTCTATATTTTCAGTCCATGCGCTGATTGAATCACCTACCGTGTATGGTTTGATAAGGCCCTTGTACTTACTAAATTTGTTCTGTTCTTCTTGGCTCTTTTGTTTGCTAGAGGCTATTTGTATGTTAGAATCTACCTCCATTTCTTTCATCTTTAGTCTAGTTTCAGAATCTACTTGTATCTGCTTTTGTTTGGTGGCTTCCTCTGCTTGTTTGTTAGCAAGTTCTACGTCTAACTGTTTTTGTTTGATAATTTGATCTGACTCCAATTGTTTCTGTTTGGTAACCTGATCTAATTCTAATTGTTTCTGTTTGGTAACCTCCTCGACCTCTTTTATTTCTTTTTTATGCTGCCTTTCTAATGCTCTTTCATCTCTCTGTCGAGCTAGCTCTTCTTTATACTTTTCATCTGCCCATTTTTCTAGCTTATCGCCAGTGTGGCCTATTGCGATGCCCGCCTGGATACATTCATTTAGTGACGCCATTTTGTGGCGTAATGTTAGTTCAAAATGATAATACAATAATATGCACAGAATAGTTTACAATAATGTGTTAGTACATGTACATATTTCGCTGGAAAAGAAGATGCATGATTAAGTTAGAGCATACCAAAATATTTGGAAAATATACTCATCTAATTTGTTGGAACGTACGGTACTTGGGATGTTCCACCGCAGACTTTCACACTACACACTGGTTTGGTTTGAAAATACACGGGCTGCGTTCTGGTTAGTAGAGCAGCAAAAATTAGACACACGCTTAAGTTGTAAATACAAGCTCACAATTCATCATATTTTATCAACTATTTAATATTTCATCAAGTTGTTAATACAATCTCCTATTTCATGCGAATGATGAACGAGAATGTGCTAAATAGGGATAAATGGTATTAATGATGAATGATATGATCGTCTGAATGATTGTTAGATGATAAATGAGATGATTAGTCGTATGGCCGTCAATGTCGTTTTGTCTCCGCTGTTTGACTTTGGCGTACCTTCGTTCTAGGCTGCAGTTCGTCGCTAATCTATTTATTGATTTCGTAGAATGGTGACATTGATGGCTGTATCACACGCAATGAAATGTACACGGTGGTTACGATGGTAATGTTCACTGATGATTTTATACATTTCAATTGCTTTTAGTATAATACCACACTTTCTAAATAATATTGGTAGAATTTCACACTTTACCGATCTAATTTGACTAAATTGTGGTTCACGCTCCACAAAATGGCGATCGTATAATTCACCACAAGGAAAAAATTAATTTATAGTATGCATCACAACAAATTTGTATTACTTTGCAATATATCACACATCACTAATCTTGAAACGTGCATTGAATTAATTCTGGTACAGAATTTTGTAATAGCAATCGGTAGCTAGCGTTCGTTCAGTGGTTTATAATACCACTTGCATGTTGGCGTTAACTACTCGTTAAATATTACTACAACTGCCTGCTATGACTGCTCAGAAACGTTCACTGAAATCTGACAGTAATTGTACTGCTAGCGTTGGTTCGCTGTGTTCTGACACCAATTCGGGGTCTACTGGTGTTTATTCCCTGTGTTCTGACACTAATTCGCCGCTGGCGCCGATTCATTGACCATTCTGACACCAATTCGGGGTCTAGCCTGTCAGCGACTTGTGCGCTGCAGCTTTCACGACTCCGCTACTTTCGCACTGCACGAAATAACAATTCATGACATTTGCGAAAGGAATGCAATTTATTCAGAGCCGACATTTGAATGGCTCTACGAGCGTTTAGGTTTCATCATCATTACACAATATGAATACATCAACGTGATGATAGATGATGCTAGCATTACACAATCTAAATGAACAGCCCTATGTTTGCCTATGGCCTAGAAAGCTATCGAATTGGTCAAGGATACGTCTGCTCTCTCTACCGTCTCCAGTCAGTCTCTCCACCCGCTACACATAGCGTGGACAAGCACGGACACTTTACTCTCCGTGCAGTAGCCCTTATTGCGTGCATGGTCTTGCCAGCACGCCGGCTGGTGAGATCGAGTAACCTGGCATATCACGGTTACTCGCAAGGACCAGCAACCCAATTGCTTGGGGAAAGCCCTCACTCATCTGTACTCGTCGACCTCTGGTCTGACGCAAATGTGTCTCCTTGTGCGGTTATTAATAGTACTCGGTGTCTTCCCTGTCTGGTGTCTCTCTACTAGACTAGTGTTAACTCATTACTCCTGTAAGGCCTTATTGGGGATGCTGACACCGTAAACAGATGTTTCATTTCAGGTTTGCCGCTTATAACAAATCACAAAGAGTATCAAATACTTCCTTAAATATTTTCAACCAGTTTCCTTTCGAGAGCCATATTACTTCAGTGTGAATTATAAGTCTCACATGGTCTTCATTTTGCTCCTCACAAAAGAACTTGAAGAGACGTTCACATTTGGCACTAGCTTTAATAGCATTGATACACTTTATAACTAAATTTAATACTTCATTCAGAACAGGCGAAAGGTTTTTATAGTTTTTTTGTTTGTTTTTTGAGCCCCAATATAAACATCCATATCTCAGTAACCAACTGAGGGAAAATTATGAGGTTTAGTATATAACCACATAAGTCCACCCAACAAAACAATTTTTGTTCTGGAGATTTTACAGCAGATTTCAAAGTTTGTTTATATGCGGTATATAATTTACGGGTTTGAGATGAAATTCATAATTTTAAATGTATTACAGTGTAGCCAGACAATCAGCGCTCAATGTTGAATATTGTACGTGTTTTGAAGGACTGTTCAGAGGTGTCTCAAAATGTGGGTTATTTCATGAAACCTAATTAATATGTTGTTGTTGTTTTTTTTTTTTAAATCTTACCACTTATCGCTAACATTGAAATGTGTGAATATTTTTCAATGGGATTTAATGCTAAATTGTACACTTCAGAGAATCGCTATGAAGTTGTACACATATTTTTGTCAAGAAGCTGGTCGCAGGAAACTGCTTTATACTATTACAAATTCCGAAAAAAGAACAGTGCATGCATTGGGTTTGAGTAAACAGTAATTTCGTCGATGGGTGCAAAAATCTGGAATTAAACCACCACGCAATAACAAAACGGTAGGTAGAAAGATTATTGTAGACAGCTTTGACAAAGATGTCATAAGGCGAGCTATTATAAAAATGCTTTTAAAAGTCGCTTAAAATTCGACAGGGTCGACTTCATTGCACCGGCTTCTATCCCTGTCACGAATTGGCAGCCTTTACTTCCCAGAACAATTTTCGGTTCACTTTTGATGGGCCATGTAGAGGATCAACAGACGAACAAAACTATTTTCTCTATATGCAAGGCTATACTGTCTTGACGTAAGCTTGCAAAACCTGCAAGTAAACAAACCACCATGAATGGCTTTCTATTTGGGAGGTTAATTTGACACCAGTACCGGTCACCCCCAGAGGTTATCAATCCAGCCAGACGGGAGGGCAGACTCAGGGGACTGAATAGTAATTAAAACCAACCAGGCATGACGCAAGCAAACCTGGTTTACCAACAGAGTTGTAAACTGGCTGTTGACCATGAGAACCTAATTGTTCCCTTGACATGACACCTGATAAGAATAGCTAGGAAATCGCCCAACCGCGATGGCTGACCCCATCTGGTAGAGACTAGAGGCGCAAGGTGTGAAATCACTGATAAGACTCAGTGGGCTAATAATTGTCAGACCCACAGGTGTGAAGGCTAGTGTGCATGCAGGAAGAATTTTTATGACTGGACAGACTTGGAGTTAATTGCAATTAACGTCAGGAGGAGATAAGAAGAATTTATGAATGGAATTCCTGGGAGATAAGTGTCTACTGCTAGGCTAGGTATAAAAACCCCTGCTAGACTTTTCCCCTTTAGATTAAGTCTGACTTCAGAACAGGTAGGAACTATCTCAATGTCTGTAGTCATACGCATGATTATTATGTTAGATTTCACTACAAAAGTTATTTCTTAGTTACTGATTTTCAGTCTATATCTGATCTAGGTTATTGCAAGAACTATCATTGTCATAGGGTACTTGAGTGTTCTTTCTAAGTTCTGTGTTCAATATCATTGTGCTTCATGTATTACTCTTCTGAGAAGTAGAAACTATGTGAAGGCAGATCTTGTCTGGGTATACTTTAGGTGTCTTGGTAGATGCTTGTCATTTCTTTGTACACTATCGTAGTTGCCTTTTGGTGTGTGCATTTGTTGTACAGAATATAGTCAACTGACTATTTATTTAATTCTTACAACAGCAGTAACTAACTAGTGCATTATGCTATGATGTTAAAGTATCATAATATGTCTAGTTTAATCAATATGTTTATGTGTATTGGATGTTTGATATATTGATTTGTCATATGCAAACTTACCAATATGAAGTGTTATGCTATTGTCTGCGCATTGGCACATTGGCCAATGATTGTGTTGGAAGCAGAGGTGTAATGGTACAGACATTACCCACAATTGGTAGTATAGGGTATATGGTGCTAAACTTTCTCAGTGTATTGTGGGCGTGCGTCCACGGTAATGCATGGAAACCTGGCACAGCTACTGGTCACGGCTTGCAAGCCCGGATGATCAGGCATTGTTATAATACCCTTACCGACCCTGTGAGCTGCTAAACTAACATTGGACGGAGCGGCTGTACGACACAGAATTTCTGTATTAGCGACATGGACATGGGGCGGCAGAAATGTAATCATTACAGGCGTGTGAGACAATTGAAAAGCCCGTCCCCGACTAAGACAGTAGGAGGGAGAAGGAGGATGGTGAACACAGTAGAGCTGGAAGATAAACTTGGCCAGACTGGTCATTGTATATGTTTGTGTTATGATATGTTTTAATTAGGATTGCGCTGATGTAGAACTGATATAACACATTCTTGACTTTCTTTCAAGCTCTCACAAGGAGCACCTATGTTATAGATCTCAAGAACGAGTTATGACTAGGTAGAGCCAGGACTGGCAGTCGTCAGAATACCGGCAAGCTGTTTCTTTTGTTGAGTCTACTGGAGAGTGGGGATTTGGACCACAGTTCCAGATAGATGAAGTAACAAGTAAAGTTACGTAATGTTTCTCATCACAATATGTTATATGATTTTATCATCCTCATATTGACAATCATCCGATGTCTATTGTTATGATTAGCAAATAAATGTTGTAGTATTGTAACTCATAGTTCTGTCGTTATATTTTAATTCCAATTGTGCATACGTGTTGTTGTGTACATTGGTGGGGGTTCACTTACACACCAAGGAAAGGAGCAGTCAGGGAGAAAACCTGTACTGAGATAGTCGTCTATACTAATATATTTAGACTTAAAACATCTATCTTAAGCTAACCTTCTCTTTCCTATACCTTGGCGAATATTCAGCACAGTTCATTTCAATTTTGTAACGAGCCACTTGGAGCTGTACGTTGGATATTCAGGGGCTTAATCTGTAGTTCAGCCATATAGATTTTGTCCCTAGTCAGTTTCTGACTATTAGGGGTTGCTCGCCAGTGAAAAATACTTTCATCTAGCCGGTGGGGCACCCCGACTTCTGACAGATTGGGGGCTCGTCCGGGATCCTGAACCAGGATTCTAGTAATCATAGTGATTCTACTAGACCCTAGACAAACGATTTTTCAAAGTTAACTCTTGTAATCTTCATTCATCAAAATAGACTATCATCAAATGTAGCTACTTTTAGTTGAGGAAGTACAGATCTTAATTTTAAAACAAAATAGAAAAAATATCAAACAAATGTA